>QNUK01000036.1:2927500-3090000 GCA_013621035.1 Clarias magur
ACAGCACACCGTTTTATGTATTTATATTTATAGATTCCAGAGATTTATTTATGATTGTGGAAGAAGATGGGTTTCCCTTTTGAGTCTGATTCCCTTCAAGGTTCCTTCCTCATGTCACCTCAGGGAGGTTATGATTGCCACCATTGCCTCTTACAGTCATTATGCACTTGCTCTAACTTCCACAATTGTAAATAGGAATAAAATGTGCATGGCCCCCTGTGACGGATTTTCAGTGACTTAGTGATGTTTTAAATAATGGTTGACCTGAAGGGCTTTTTTAATAAACCCTGTAGCTGAGCTGAGATAAAACACCCAAATATGCAAAATAAACAAATTAAACAAATTCACACACTCCTCTGTGAGGCTGATTATACAACCATACAATGATACTGTCATGGCTGCTGCAGCTTCTGCTGCAAAAAGATTAAACTGCGCAGCTCTAAAGATCACTATGCACCCACAGTAAAACAAATAGTACATCAAATACTACAGTATAGTGTGTTGAAGCGTACTGTAGTAAAATCAATTTAGTAAACTATAGTTAAAATATTATACAGTAGTATACTATAGTAAATACTATGGTTTACTACAGTATACTATAATAATTACTATAGTGTAGACGTACATCGATAGATATCTGACTGACATCTAAATGTCCTTGTATGATGTACTGTAAGATATGTACAAGTCTACAATATTCAATATTTTAAATACAAATTACTTTGGTATAATCAACATTAAGCTACACAAAGAAGGAAATACCTGAACAGGACATAAATACATAAATATGTATGACAAAGAACAATTCAGTTTAAATTAATTTTTATTCAAATAAAGCGTTCAGGTATGTGTACAAGGCAGCTTAAAAAAAATCCAGATCTCTGGCAAAATTTCTAGGAAATCTTACGCAGATTCCATGAGGAGGAAACCTTGAGATTAACTATAAAACAAAACCCATCCTTGTTCGCTGTTACAACAGCTAATGGAAAAATTACTCATTAATTCTAACAAACATACAGTACACTTAATAAAACCTTCCGCGGCAGTTTACTTCAGAGAAAGCTGAAAGTGTTTGTCATTGTTTCAGAACACAGCAACATGCTTCTGTGCAAATCCACAACAGATAATCATAGAGTCATGCATACCTGACACACTACTGATCGTATCTTACTATACCCTGAAATTTCACTGTATTGTTTGCATTTGAGCAGATCCTCTATTTCATCATGGTTTGTTGTCCGTCCAATCTGAAGGACCATTTCCGTAGTCACTTCCTAAAAAACGTATGATTCTGGAGATAATGAACTGAAAAGTGAATTACTGTTTAAATGTTGAGATTAGGGAAAGAAGATAAGATGTTAAAAAAAAAATTAACTGCTGCAAATAGTCGTTAAAGTTGGATACACATCCTTGTATGACCTTATTCTCCTAATGTTACATTTATTCCAATATTCCAGAAAATGTGATATTTATTACAAATTGGGATTCAGGTGATAATGCAGAAAAGCTGCAGTTTTAATCTTTTTAATTAACAATTTGAGGATATTTAGCCAATCGCAACCTTTTTGCTCTACAGCACTGTCAAAGTTTTGAGCCACCCCTCATTTGTTAATGAAATATTCTTTCAAATTAAATTATGTAGACTAAACTTAAAAGCATTGAGCATTCATCATCACCAGTACTGTATATTAATGACCGGCCTGATCATCCTCCATCATCTGCACTTGTTTCTCATTGGTTCATGCCTTAAGTTAGGTTTTTTTATGCTTGAGTGATTCAACAATATCCTCTGAAACTGGGCAACTACAGAGACTGGATATGAGCCAAAAAAGTCATTCAGGAAGCCTGACAAACTATTCCTACTACATTAAAAATACAAGAAACCCTGGCTCTTTGGAAGCAACATATGAAGAAATGAGGGACGGCCTTTGCACAGTACCTTACTGTATATGATAAATTTGGATGTAAGGCTGAAATCTTATTTTTACAATTAACATTACAGTTTTAGAACCACTTGTTAATTTAAATTTTCAGGATTCAAAATACTGAAAGACAGAAGTAAATCACAGAAACACAACCATATCAACCCCTAAGAGGCTTTCTAATTTATTTGGATTTTCATAATACTGTATGTGATAACATTTTAATAATTTATGCAGTGGTGCAGTATACATTCGTTAATTTATTCATATAGACTTCCACTGAGGCAGCACGGTGTTGTAATGGTTAGCACTGTCGCCTTGCACCTCCAGGGTCCGGGTTCGATTCTCGGCCACGCTCGATTCTCGTCTCTGTGTGCATGGAGTTTGCATGTTCTCCCCGTGCTTGGTGGGTTTCCTCCCACAGTCCAAAGACATGCAGATTAGGCTAATTGGCGTTCCCAAATTGCCCATTGTGTGTGAGTGTGTGCCGTGTGATGGATTGGCACCCTGTCCAGGGTGTACCCTGCCTTGTGCCCTAAGTCTCCTGGGATAGGCTCCAGGCCCTCCGTGACCCTTAATACAGGATAAAGCGGTATAGAAGACAAGTTAGTGAGTGAGACTTCCACTGATACTTACAAATGTAAGAAGCTTCTTAACATGATCTTTGAGATCCTCCATCTTGAATAAACACTTAATGCTTTAAGATATTAACTGTTTTTTAAATTAATCTTCTGTATTGCTTATGCTGTACAGGGTCACAGGAAGCCTAGAGGCTATCCCAGGAAACTTTGGGCATGGCACCCAGGACAGAGTGCCAATCCACATGCACATGCTAACATCCTTATACACACACTACTTTTTGAGAACACCAATTAGCCTAATCTGCATAGAATACAGAATACAGATTACCAGGAGTGTGGGAGGAAACCCAACAAACTCAAATAGAACATGCAAAACTCCTGCGCGCACAGCCCCGAGGCGGGAATTGATCACTCACCACTAAGCCACCGATGCTTTAAAACATTACGCAACAAAATAAACCTGCAGAATAATACCATGCATAGGTCTGGATAATTCTACTTACAAAACCAGAAGCAGGAAATATTCTCGTTTGTGCTTCTTGCAGTGCTGGAGATGACTGAGCTTCCAGGTTAGTTCTCAGTGATCAATAATTTTATACTTCTTAGTCTGGTTGCAATTCCAAATCCTATTTACAAATGTATGTTACAATATTACTGTACAACAATGTTCCCCAATGTTCGAATCAATGTTAAGAATCACTTCACTGACAAACACAAGTTTTTTTTTCCTGTGTACTTTTATTCCACTTAGAATCCAGGTTAGATCATTTAGTGATTAGGATTTTCTTTTTTTTTCTTGAATACATGAGAATGCTTTTAGATAAAACAATACAGTGTTCTCTGAAATGCAACATCAGTGAATAACAGTTGGTAAAAACTTGCTACGCATTGGTCTATAGACATGCAACCCTCCTGACCAGCCACGAGTTAAGGCTGACTGATAATCTCGCTTGAAAAATTAGTGATTAATATTCACAAGAAACTCCACAGAGACAGTGAGATGAATGCAGGATGGGAAGGAGAATCTTGTGACTGTGAGAAGAGTGTAAGGAAGCAGCACCACCATGTTTGCCAGCAATAATCTACTACGGATTTATAATTTCCCAACTTTAAACAGTCTGAATTAAGATGTTGGAAACTGTTTGACAAGAAACATGGAACTCAAATTTCAGTGTGGCCAGATGGAGCAGGTCCGCATTACACAGTGCACAGCAGCGACACACTTCTTGGGAAGCCTGAGACTGCAATTGTAAAATTCCTTGGAAATCTCACATAATGTTCATTATTATTGATGTTCATTTTCATAAGCACTATTTAAATGTGCACAGTAAAACATGTGTTATACTTCTTACTTCCTGAATTATTAGAACGCTATAATAATTTAAAGAACTTTGATAAATGCGAGTTTTGATTTCTACTGCTATAACTATAAAAATATGGGCAGCGCTTCAGGGTTCACATTTTGAAAACTGCCGCAATAAGGGATCAGACAGTGCAGTGTGGATGTCCTGGGAATTATCTGAATCTCACTATGCACAAGATCAACAAACAGCACAAAATTTTCACTAGCAGATACAGGGGCCTGGAAAGAACATGTGAGTACATGATCGAACTCAAACGTCTAATTGGATCAGAGGCTGGCTATTTCACTCACATTCTCACATCATTCAAAAGAAATGTTTTAAAAAAATAACATTAAAAAGGTGGGGGATTACACGGCAAAGTACTTCTACAAGGATCGTTGGGTCATGGCCTAGTCTGACTGTGTATAAATTAAAACATGTTGGTGCCACTATAACCAAAATGATAAACATAAGCACACATATTCCGGTCTCATGGAGTTTTCTCATTACTGTCTCCACTGAGTGGTTCAATTTTGGGCTAAATGTGCATCCTGAATTTTTTTTAATGACAATGTCTATTTTTGCAACTATAAAAATAAAACAAACACACACTGTGTGCATGTGTGTGAGTGTGATGGTACAACTTCTCAAACAGAATTGATTTATTTAGTTAAAACAAGTTAAATTAAATTCAGCTGATTAGGAAAAAAATTAAGCTATGAAAGGCAGCCAGTGTTTAGCAGTAACAGAGACACAATGTGGAACACGAACACCGCTGAGGGTGTGAACACTGATCATGCATTCATCAGAATGTCAGTCCAAAACAAATCAAATAATTTGAAATGTGGCACAATCAGCAAAACATTTGGCTTTTAGACAGAAAAGCAAAACTGGCTACAGGTTTGGCAAAATTAAAAATAGAATCATTAAAACTCTTAAAAAAAAAAAAAAGAAACACAATGTTAATAAAAAGGTGCTACAGGAGACACGAGTGTGCAAAACTTTTACACGATAAAAAGAAAAATTCATCAGCAGCAGCGCTTCAAAACAGGTGTCATTCAGGAGGAGGGTCCCAACATAGACAATTTTAGACAGAGATAAAGTCTGTTAAATCCATAGTTTGGATAAATGTAAAGCTGGATGTGTATGTATGTCTTTCTCAGGGATGAAATTCCACCATATCTTGACATCTGTGATAAAACCATACACCGTACTCTTTTTGTGCATATGTGAGTGTGTGTGTGTGTGTGTGTGTGTGTGTATATCTGTCACTTTAGCTTGATTAGCAGTCTAATTAGGTTGTCGTTAGACACTGATGAGATCATCGTCAGGTCTCTCCTGCTGTAACACCACAACTGTTTCCACGGTGACCACCTCCCTCTCCCCCTCTTCCTCAGTAGAGTCGGAGTCAGAGTCGGAGCAGTCAGGGAGCCCTGTGGAGGTCGAGTGTGTGCTGGCGAGAGAGGGGGTGCGGAGTCCGGTGGCAGGGTGCGGGCGCAGTAACGGTGTGCTTTCGGACACCTCATCGCTTTCGTCTCCCCCGCTGTCTGAGTCGGAGTCTGATTCAGAACCAGGCGGAACCACCTTCTGCTTGCACACTGGGCACGTCCTCTTCGTCTTTGTTAGCCATGGGTCCACACACTTACAGTGATATGCTGAAACATACACACGCAGGTGTGGAAGAGACATTGATTAAGTAAAATGGCCGCATAAACATAGAGGTCATCGTCACTCTGCCTCAGACTGCTTTGAGGTGCATTTGGCATGTACACAAAACCTCCCTAGAATCTACAGAAGCTTATCTGCCTCTCCAAGTGATAAAAGCAACATATGAAGAAATGAGGGACGGCCTTTGCACAGTACCTTACTGTATATGATAAATTTGGATGTAAGGCTGAAATCTTATTTTTACAATTAACATTACAGTTTTAGAACCACTTGTTAATTTAAATTTTCAGGATTCAAAATACTGAAAGACAGAAGTAAATCACAGAAACACAACCATATCAACCCCCAAGAGGCTTTCTAATTTATTTGGATTTTCATAATACTGTATGTGATAACATTTTAATAATTTATGCAGTGGTGCAGTATACATTCGTTAATTTATTCATATAGACTTCCACTGAGGCAGCACGGTGTTGTAATGGTTAGCACTGTCGCCTTGCACCTCCAGGATCCGGGTTCGATTCTCGGCCACGCTCGATTCTCGTCTCTGTGTGCATGGAGTTTGCATGTTCTCCCCGTGCTTGGTGGGTTTCCTCCCACAGTCCAAAGACATGCAGATTAGGCTAATTGGCGTTCCCAAATTGCCCATTGTGTGTGGGCACAAGAAGCTTATCTGCCTCTCCAAGTGATAAAAGTGATTTGTTACGTGAAGCTGCATTTTAAATTACTCAAAGTTCAAGTGAGGTATACTTGAACGCCAATAGAGAAGTTTAAACTTAAATTTTGTGTTGCTAATTCCAAACTCATTTGTAAACTGAGTGTATAAAACTTTAACAAGTCTTGCTCACACTTTAGATGTCTCATTTGTAGATTACACAAAAAAATCCCCAGTGTTGATTTAAAACTTTCAGAGTTTGAGTCCAAGTGGTCTCCTACTGTATATACACTGCTGGGTGTTAACTCAACACTGGGGAATTTGCTGTGTAACCTCACTTAGTGTTCACTTAGCTAAAGAGCCAAATAAAACCTCTCTCTCTTCACCCATCTCTATAAACACACACACACAAGCACTTGCAAGGCTAATTAAAAACTGTTAGCTTGTTTCAGTATGTAAAACCTTGTAACAAATCAGATTAACTAAATTAACACACACACACACATACTAACCATGTGAACAGGGTAGCACACGCAGCTTGTCTTTCTCCTCATACTCATCCAGACAGATTGCACACACATCATAGACATCACCTGTAAAATACACACACCGACACACCGTGAGCATCACTATGCATGATGATGCATGGTGTGTGTGCAGTGGCCTTGCGCAGGGGGTGCGTGTGGCCTGATTGATCGTCATCGTGCATATGGTGTGCTGGTGTGTGTGTGTGTGTGTGTGTGTGTGTGTGTGTGTGTGTGTGTGTGTGGGAGGGGAGATGTTGAATTTTTTTAACTATAGTACCTTTTTTGTATATGTGGATGGGGAGTTTCTTTAATTGGTCTCTGCGCAGTCGATTCCGTCTGGCTCTGTGTCGATCCTGAACAAACTTCGTGATCTAAGCATACATACATTAACAAAAACAATTACCATACTGTGCTTCGAATGACTTAATCAATAATAAACTATCTAGAACTATTTGTTGAAATCTAGTACAAACATAAATTAATAAATTGGCCTTGGCAACAGAATGATAACGATATATACTACGATAGACACTTCTTTGATAATAATATGAGTAATGATTAACAGGATGGCTGGTTAAAGGCAATACATTATGAAACTAGTGAAGTGTTTCAAATCGGGGGCTGCATCCTTCAAAGGACGCATTTGAAGTCTGATTCATTTACAGCTATCTTTAATAATGAACTCACAGAGAAGTCATGGGATTGGGATTAAACAGCAGCATGGCCACAATAAAACCGCTTGTTTTTAGTGAGGCTAATAAAAAAAAGGCTTTAGTTTGCTAGGGGAAATAAAGATTGGACTTTGGAGTGAGGGAAAACAGTCATGTGGTCTGATGAGTCTAGACTGAGCATATTGCAGAGCAATGGGTGTGTCAGGGTAAGAAGAGCGCATGAAATGATGTACCCATCATGCATGTATAAGCCATTTGGAGGTTACAATCTGGGGTTGTTTCAGTTGGTCAGCAACATTATGTGGCAATAAATTGAAGTCAGCTAATGACCTGAATGTACGGAATGACCAGGTTATATCACATCTATTGTGTTTCTATTCCCTTATGGTACTGGTATATTCCAGGACTCAAACTATGAAATAGTGGTTCTGGGTAGGCTGGGTGCCCGTTTTTTTGGCCAGGCAGTTTAACACTATATAATATTGATAATGACTGACTGCAAATTATTATACGATAGGGGGTCAAAAATTATGCTTATATTATTATTATTTTTTTATTATTTTTATAAACTAGTTTATAAACTAGTTTTTAAAACTTTTCTTTGAGGTCTTAAAGCATCCTCCCTATAGTCCTCTAAGCAGACCTACGAGGATGAAGTTTTATTTCTGATGAAGAAGTGAATACAGCAGTGACTTCATTGCATGTAGCTCAGCCTATAACATTTGTAATGAGCGAATACCAAAGCTTGGTGATGGACAAAGTAAAGAGGTTAAATAAAAAAAAAAGTATTTTCTACAGCCAGAGTACGAATAATTTTGACTTCCCCTCATATATAATGCATTATTAGAGCATAAATGAAATCCTGCATTATGTCTAGATCATCTCTTTGAACATGTAGCTCAGAAAGGCAGGACTTCTGAGGACATAAAACAGGAGGAATGACGTATTGTGGCTCTTTAGGCTGAAGTTTCTCCAGTAACGATAACAAACTGTAACGTTAACAATCTGTAAACATCAAGAGGAGAACTTGTTTGTATGATGATTGTGTGGTTTTAATCCTCCGTACGCTCACGTACTGACTCGAGTCCAACAGAACCAAAGCATACACATGTTCATGGTCAGGAGATGAGACACTGATCCACACACGCATTCATGTTACTATTATTGTATAAAACATACATTTATATCTCACTCACCAAAAAGACCACAATGAGAATCAGGCAGATTCCCACAATGATGAAGAACGGGATCAGGTAATATTCCAATGGCAAATCGAAATCACGTACCATGATGATATACCCTCTGAAAGACACACACACATACCAGAGAAATACATTTTGAGAGAGATTAAGAGAAATACAATATGTGACTAAAAATATACCATGTCACCGAGGAGGAGCTCATTGTCTTCTTTCTATCAACAAACAAGGCAAGTTCACTGAGGTATTCAATGCCATAAGGTGGTTTTGAACACGTATACTTAACTGTAATTATATAGCATTAACACTGTGTGTGTGTGTGTGTGTGTTGTATGTCTCACCCTCTTTCATAACTGTACTCCTCCATTAAAGCCTTAGAAACCTTTTCTCCAACAAACACAGATGGGATGTTGATCTGCTTCACCACCTCCACTACACACACAAATATTATTTCACATATAAAGCTTTTAAAAGTCTTTTGCCATTTTCCTGTTTTGCTATGAAAAAAATACTCACCATCATCAGATCCCATGGTGATGAGCTCCTCCGAGTCTACATTGTGAATAATGGCAGCAACATAACCTGCTCTCTGAGCATTCAGTACCTACACACACATGCACAAAAACACACATACCAGTCAGTGCACTTGGAGCTATGTCTAAACCGACCACTGTTAAATTTTGTATTTAGTTTTTTTTCCCTTTAAATAACTGAAAATCAATCAAGCCATCATTTGTAATATGGCTTTGATGGTAAAGACCTGTGAAATGTATGTTATTAAATTCATTTTATATATGTGTAATTAACCCAATAATATTTGATCAAAGTAATGTCTAATTAGTAACAGTGTGTGTATAATGTACATTTGTCTATAAGTTGTGCTTAGCCAGCACTGCATATTCTTCTCAGAACTTAATTTCAGAGCATAACAATTTCTTGGACTCTGCTATAAAAAAAACAACAAAAAAAAAAACAATCATCAACAACAGACTCTAAGGCACCTATCTGCAGATCTGCAAATAGAACAAATTAATGCGCACAAAGCCGAGGAAAGCTAAAGACCTTCCAGTTCACAAGTTTTAATGTCTAAATGGTCACTATGTAAAGACAATTAAGCAGAACTACTGGAGTGCAAGAAAGAGCTGGAAAACTGGAAACACTCAGACAGACATGGCCGTATGCTAAAGACCTGCAGAAAGATTTAACAGACACAGGAGGGGTAACGCCACATTCATCAGGCAGAAAAATTACCTACAACCTCATCACAAGCGAACATTTCACATTTGCAAAAGAAATGTCTAATTAAGCCTGGGGCATTCCAGAAATAAGTGCTGTGAACTGATGAAGTAAAAAAAAAATTTAAAAAAAACCTCTTTGGCCACAATCTCCAGAAGAAAAAAAAGGAGCAGGATTTGATAAATAGAACATCTTGCCCAACTGGAATGGGATTCCCAAAACAATTCGGTATGCATCACAATTTCATAAACATTCAGAATCAGAAAGAGTTTTATTGCTAAGTACGTTTGCAAAGGATTTGTTTTAGTGACGGAGCTTCCAGAACAAAACAATGATAAGGCAAAAAAAAAAAAAAAAGTAGGTTGTGGGATTCTATTAAATAAGCTAAATAAATATCTGTAGTATTTAAATGTTTAACTGTTAATGAAGGACAAAAACTGTCCTTGTGCCTGGCTGTCCTGGTGTTCGGTGCTCTGTAGCGTCGACCAAATGGCAAAAGTTCAAAGAGAAGGTGGCTTGGGTGTGAAGGGTCCAAAGTGATATTCCGAGCGCTTTTCTTCACTCTGAATACATACAGTTCTTGCAGTCTGGGCAGGGGCAGGAGTAGATTCCAAGCCAAATGAATATGTAACTGAATAGAGTTTTGCCAACTTTTAAGCTTGGTGTGGATCTATTATGCTTTAGGGTTGTGTTACTAATTTTACCACAGGAAACACTGCAAAGATAGATGGTACATGCATGGGACCCAATGCATGTGAAGCAAATTCCGGAAGCAATTGATTGACAATAAATCAAGACTCTGTATACAAATACACAATAATCGAAAACATACCTTTCGATCCACCAAGTCATATTTCATTAGCTGAAGCTTCTTGTCATTTTTGTCAAATTATGTAAATAGATTTTGAACATGAAGAACAAAAACATGTGAGGTCTACCAGAGGTGTTAAGTACTGACATAGAGGGTGTAAACTTTTGCATATGACACATGAATATTGTACGGTCAAAGGTTTGTGGACCTCTGTCCGTCACACCCGTATGTGCTTTTTAATCAACCCGTTCCAGATTTAGTTCCCCTTTAACCTCCTCCCTTTTGCAAGACTTTCCATAGATTTTGTAATCATGCATTCCAGTTCATTCCAAAGGTGTTGAGTTGTGTTGAGGCCAAGCAGTTCTTCATGGAGCTCGCTTAGTGCACAGGTTCAGTATGTAGTTTAGGTGAAGGGAAACTGTAATACTACAGAAGACAGACATTCTGAACCATCGCTTCCAACTTTGTGTGGAAAATGCACATATGGGTGTAATGGTCAGTTGCGCACAAAGATTTGGACATATAGCACATGTAATATGACTCGAAGTACCCAAACCTTTGCATGTCGCTTTATATGTGTAGTGTGTGCATGCATGCGAGACCTTGATGTCGAAATTGCACTCATATCTTTTGATGAGGACGATGAAGCAGTTGCTTTTGAGGACTGGTGGAGGTTCAATTGGTACACACCCATTCTCAGGCCGTGCACCAATCAGGAAACCCTGACGACAAATGGAGCCAATTTTAAACATTTTAAAACACGGATACACCCCCAATGTACCCTACAGAAGCAAATGCACATAGACGCATGCACGCACACTAAGTGAAAGTGTCTCACCTTCAAGCCTTTCCTGGGCAATCTGTATCCAAACTGAGCGGGAACATCATCAAATGTCTGTGTCTGATTATCAACTGAATACTGTAACAGATATACAGAAAAAATAACAGCTGTTGTACTGAAATATTATTAACATGCTGACTGATACAGTGAATGAATTAGACTACAGTATTTAAAATATATATATTATTTTTTATATTTTGACAAATCTGATTGGGTTTGTAGAGTTAATAAGAAAGTTAAAACCATGTTAGCATTCATATACTCTTTATGAAAGCCTGGGATGTTTTTTTTTTTTTTAATTGCAAAGACTTGTCACCATGAAGAAAAAGACATGTCAGAATGACTATTCAACATTCAAGATAATACGCAATTTCTAGGTTTACAATTAAGCAAATTTGGGAGACTGATGTGATAATGACTCATGTTATATCCTACGAGCAGTAGGTCAGATTTCCTGTTTTCCCACTGAAACACGTTTTCAGATCGTCTTCTCTTTAGATTTAAAATGGATATTCAGGTATTTAAACAAACTTGTGTTGAATAGAATAGCGTGTTCACGGTCATTAAAGCAGATATACCAATACAGTGGTACCTATACATTCTGCAATTTATGCAAGTATTTCTAAGATTCTATAGTCCGGTGCAAAAGTTGTGACACACTCTGTTTTTTTCATATTTTGCTTCCAAAGAGCCAGACTTCTTTGTATTTTAATGTAGTCTTGAAGAATAGTTTTCCTGGCTTCCTGAAGGTCCTTTTTAGCTTTTTATTTCTGGGTTCTCATTTTTCAGTCTGCCCCCTCTACCTGCAACTTCTGAGCAATATTTTTGTTTGTTAACATCAAGTTTCAGTTATTTGTCACATGTAATTTACAGCACTGTGAATTATTTTCTTTTTCACTGTGCTATAATTTAAAGCTGGGGACAGAGCGCAGAGTCAGGGTACAGTGTCTGCTGGGGCAGAAAGTTAAAGGCCTTGCTCAGGGGCCAACAGTGACAACTTGCCAGTGATCGGCTTGATCAGTAACCTAGAGCCTTAACCATTTGAGCCACCACTGTGAAAAAAAAAAAAACTACCTTAAAGCATGAACCAGTGAAAAACAGGTGCCAGTAATTAATGGTGATGCTGAATGGTTGGAATGGACAAGAGGGGAAATGAGGTTGCTGCTGAGGTTGTTAACATTAACAACCAATTTTTAAGTTGTATGTTTAGGCACTTAATTTTAATTAATTTAATCTACATCAATCAATTTAATATAAAGAAATGGGAAAGGAGGGCTCATGATTTTCACAGTACTATAGTACTCACTCGGGGTGTTACTGATATCATTTGTAATAAAAAGTTATTTTAAATTGTAAAAGAATACCACACAGAAGCATTTTCACTAACACTCTCTAAACCACCTTTTAAACAGAAGAACTAATATGTGCAGGTGTGTTACATCACTTCATCTGTAACAAGAGTGAAAGCGAAAATGGACACCCCACTTGTGATTTGCACAAAAGAAGAGCAGCGTGCAGTTATTTATTTAAAAAATATATATATATTTTTTTTTTTGTGGTCTGAGGGTGTACATGGAGAAAAAAAAAACTCACAGAAGAGCACAAACAGAGGCATTTGGACATCTGCAACAAAAATTTGGACAAATACTCTAGATAGGGTGAAAGTTGATAGATTCTTAAAGAGAATCATTACTGATGACAAGACATGGATTCTTCATTACAAGCCTACGAATAAACAGATGGAATGGAAATATGCCATTAGCTGGAAAACTTGAAGCTTAGAGTTTTCTGGGATTCTCAGAGGCCAGTATTGGAACATTTATCAGGAAAAAGGTTCAGCAATCAGCAGTGCTCGTTACAGTGAGATGCTTATTGAAGATCTGAAACCACAACTTCGAATTAAACACAGAGGAATGCTATTCAAGGGCATTGTGATCTTGCATGACAATGCACGTCCACACATTTCTGCGCACACTGTCAAAACTTTGCAAAAAATTTATTTTGCAGTGTTAAAGCATTCTCTCAAGAATAATATAATATATATAATATAATATAATATAATATAATAATATATAACTCATTCTGCTCCATCGCACTTTCACCTGAAAGCAGCCATATGAGGACAAAGATTCACTTCTGATGAAGAAGTAAAGATAGTGGTGCATTCGTGACTTGCAGCTCAGACTAAAACAATTTTTAATGAGGGAATACAAAAGCTGAACAGATGGACAAAGTGCATTGAAAAGCAAGATTCTTTTGAAGAAATATGTATTGGTCTTTCCTAAAAGTTGATTAAAATTAATTCTTCAGAGAATATAATTTGCATTTTGTTGATTTGCATTGTAAAATTAACAGCTACCTCTTGTTCCAGGGTTTTATTTAAATAGAATTTTTTTTTAGTCTTGCAGACACAAAAATACTTCAGAGATGCTATGGTATCATAGTGTAAATAAATTGATGACCGTTAACATGGCTTAAATCAAAACACTACCAACTGTATCTTCATTTATTTTAAACTTTAGACACTCTGCTTTGTCCTCTTCTGTCTGTCTAAATGTTTTTGTTATGTTTATGTAACTCCTTACTGCAGAGCAAAACACCAGAACTGAGAACTGAACTGAAACCAAACACTATTGCTGACTGTGTGTGTGTGTGTGTGTGTGTGTGTGTGTGTGTGTGTGTGTGTGTATCTTACTGCTGCGATGTCGGCTTCCACAGGCAGCAGGCGGATGAAGGTGATGGTGAAGATCGGGGTAAGTGAGAGCATCAGCATTGCTACAGGCAGCTGAATCTTCAAACCTGCTTCACACACACAAACACATTCACACAATTAACTAGAAGTAATTATTAAACCTGCCCCTGACCACCACTACCAATAAATCTAACACTAAATTACACACTATACCCACAGTTCCTGTTTGATTATTATAGTGGAAAAATTAATGCTAATCAAACTTACTTATCAAAATGATTATTCCTGCTATCAAACTTACCTATTAAATTATTAATAATGTTACTTATCAAAATGCTATTCAATTTAGCTATTAAAATGATTAATAATTCTATTTAACTTACTTATCAAAATTATTATTCATGCTATTAAATGTTAGTATGATTATTAGACAAGTCATGCTTAAGTTCGCCATTATAAACCATCCAGGTTAATCATCAATAAATAATAAACCTGCTAAAATGTTAACACAGACAAGAGATTAATTACATACTCTTACAACAGGACAAGAAGATAACATAAATGGAAATTAAATGTTAATAATTATATTGCTGTTAACGCTTGTGGACATTACACGTCGAAGTTAAAAACATTCTTTCACACACACACACACACACACACACACACACACAGCTTAAACATCGCATCTCCGTGCCGATAAAACACATGACCTGTGCTAAAAACGTAGCTATAACACACATCGTGGTTTAACAAAGTCAGACCAGAAAGCCAGGCTACATTAGTGTGACACGAAACAGCTATGGATGCTAACACACTACACTACACAGTCACTCCAACTGTTTAAAGCTCACCTTCAGCTACATCAAAGCGTGTTAGAATAAAAACACCGCAAATGTCCGCTTTATGTCTTTATTATGTCCATTCGTCCGAACTGTACGCCTTCGGATTCACCAAAACAGACACACTGTCAACACACAGACGCCTTAAACACTGACTAGGTTGAGCTAGCACTGTTATGCTAAGGTTAGCTAACCTGCGCATGCGCACTCGAACTGTATCCGGATAGTCTCGTTAGATAGGACTCCAAAGCTTATGTCCTGTCCCTGAGTGAGACCCAAATACTGTACATAAAGTACATAAATACACTGCCTGGCCAAAAGAGCTCACCAGCCAGCTGCACCAAGCACCGAAAACAAGGAGATTTGAAAATACTGAAACTGGGTTAAGAACTTAACACATTAGCTAATCCTGTAAGGAAGGTGCTAAATAATGAACTTTGCGGCGGGGAGGGGGGAGGGGGGAGGTGATCAGGAAAAAAAAATCCTAAATGGAGATCACTTATTAAAGATCTGTGGTCAAAACGATTACAGTATAAGTAACAGCTATGTTTAATAGTAAAAGGAAGGGCATTTCGACACACACACACGCACGCGCACACACGCACACAGAGTGTGATGAGAACTCACATGATTGTGACTAAACAGCTGTGTGGACATAAGAAAACCACTTGTTGGTGAAACTAGCCAATTGCTTCAGTTATTTAGGTCATGATCCAACAATAAGAAAGAGAGTGGGCAAAAATAGCATTCATGGGAGAGTTCCAAGGCAAAGGCCACTTCAACAACACAGTGTGCAACAACACAAAGGCTCGTATCACATCTGCCACGAAAAAAAAAAAAGATTATCCCCAAGACCTTGGGACAAATATTCTCTGGAATGATCAGCCAAAACATTTTGGAAGGTGTGCGCCCCGTTACATCTGAGGTAAAACTAACACAGCATTTTATAAAAGGAACATCATACCAGCAGTCAAACATGGTGGTGGTAGTGTTATAGTCTCAGCTTCAGGACCTGGATGACTTGCCATAATTGATGGAGCCATGAATTCTGTCCTGTACCAGAAAATCCTGAAGGAAACTGGCCAGTCATCAGTTCGTGACCTCATGTTCAAGCGCACAGCAGGACAGTGATCCAAAGTCCACCTCTGAATGGCTTTTAAAAAAGGTCTTTGAGTGGCCTAGGCAAAGTCCGGATTTAAATCCGATTGAGATGTTGTGGCATGACCTTAAACAAGCCTCTCATGCTCAAAAACCCTCTAATGTGGCTGAATTAAAACAATTCTGCTAAGAAGATAGAGCAAAAATTCCAAGCAATGTGAAAAACTAATTGCTAGTTATCACATATGCTTGACTGCCAAGGGTGGCACAACCAGTTACTAGGTCAAGGGGGCAATTACTTTTTCACATTTTTTTTTACTGAATTTTCTTCTTCTTCTTCTTTTTTTTTGGGGGGGGGGGGTATCTTTGTTTCATATTAAAATGTCTTTTTTGATCTGAATTATTCGAGTGTGACAAATATGCAAAAGAAAAATCAGAACGGGAGCAAATACTTTTTCACGGCACTGTATGTGTTTACAGAGTTCGACAAAAAAATACACACATTTCAGGAAAAGAAAAATAGTATGATGTACTGTATATGATCTTAATATAATATTAATAATATTATTACGTATATTAGTATCAAAATACTACCATATATATAAAACGTATAGCAATACATTTAGTATTCATTTATTTATAAAAGTTTTTTTTTTTTCCTGAAGTGTGTAAATCTTTTGGCTGACTTTGTATACGTCTAGCCATCAGTCCATCCAGGTCACATGCCGCGACAATAAGTCGATCTACACATAACTCATGAACCGAGTTCTACAGTAAACTATAGTTTGGAAATTTGAGACTTAAAAACTTCCGCATTTTGGACCAATGAACGACGTGTACAAAACCTGACGTACACACACAGAGTTAAACAACCAATCAAAGCACAGCACTGTAAGCGCTATGCCCATACAAGGCCTCATCGCCTGTCTTTATATGGAACAAAGTAGATCTGGCATGTAAAACATCCGCGTGCGGCTTGTATGTGTGACAGTTTTTTGTCAACTTGTGATCAAAACCACTTTCAGCTTGGAACTTGTAAAGAAATGTGTGAACACGTAAGCGGGGTTGGCATCTAAGAGATGATCTATTTACGTTTTTATGAAAAATAAAATGAATAATACGGTGTACATATGGGGGATTAGATAATGTGGCGGATTGATATGTGTGTGCGCGCGCGCCATGCCCATATGTGGTAGTGCAGGAAACTTTTCTTCTGCAAACTTTTGTGACTTCTGTTTTTTCCTGTATACGTTAATATGATATCATATTAATATTATATTTATGTCTAATATAAGTAATCTTTAATCGTGCTAACTTATTGTGCAGTAGTGTGTTTTCATAAAGTCCGGATGTAATAAGGTCTGTGTAGTTTTATGCTAGCCGATAGGTTAGCCCTGAGCTAACAGGGAAAAGTAGACGAATCGGATTATCTATTCCAACTGTGACGCTCGTTTGTTTAGATTTTTAAAATATATATTATTATCGTGCTGTTTGCAATGAAATAACTCGAAATGGACCGGGCAGCTAACAGTTGCTAAAAGCTGAAACCTGAGGATCTTGAGTGCTGCAGCTGAGGGATATCCGCGCTAAAGCTACATGACAGCGGGGAGATGGAGCATCTGCCCCTCGGGTCTAATCAGCTCAGCGTGAGCGGCTCGGACTCGGACTCGGCCGAGGAGGAGGAGGAGCTGGGTTGCGGGGAGAGGAGCGCCAAGCAGCGGCGGAGAGCGGAGCGGGACTCCGGCGCCTCAGTCCCGGCTGTAACCCACGCCATGGTCACAGGAGTAGCCGGGGCTAAACCGGGCAAAAAGACCCGAGGGAGAGTCAAAATTAAAATGGAGTTCATTGACAACAAACTGAGACGATACACCACTTTCAGCAAAAGAAAGACCGGCATCATGAAGAAGGTGAGCGGAGATCTGTGGTTGCAACGTGGCCAAAGAAACACCCGATGCTGCGTGCGCTCCAGAGCTCGCGAGCTGTCTCTCTCTATATTGTGTCTGTGAAGGTGACTCATCCCACAGAAGTTCAGACAAGCTTGTTAAGGTGTAGTTTGCCTCCGACTCTGTGTTTTCTATAAACATGGAAGGAGAGAAAATCACTCACTTCCACTTTTCTCTTCCCTAGAGCCAGGGAGTGTTTACGGAAGTGACGTGATTGAAATGCTTAACGTGGCCGTTGAGGAATAATAGTAGGAGCCGACATGACGTCATTTCACTGAAGCCGTTTAAATGTATAGAAATGAGGCCATATTGGATGACTCGCAGTAATGCCCCGTGCTCTTAACTTAAGTGGAGCTCCGTTGTTTCGCACTGTTCAGCTAAAATATAGCGTCTCTAACACTAATAATTTCAAGATAAAAGTCATGTCCGTAGGAAGTGGGTTAATTTGCTCGAGGAGATGGTGGAACTCCAGGCGCAAAATAGAGCGATTTAAAATGAGTCCTATTTGGGTTGGATTAGTTTACCTGAGAGGGAGAGACATGGTTAGCACTGTCAGCTCTCACCACCGGGGTCTGGGTTTGAATCTCGGTTCTGTGTGTGTATATGTGTGTGTGTGTGTGTGTATGGAGTTTTCATGTTTTCCCTGTGCTTGGTGTGTTTACTCCGGTTTCCTCCCACAGTACAAAGACATGCAGTGTAAGATAACAAATTTACACAGGATAGGCCCCAGGCTTCCCAGATAGATGGAATAACTTCTAGCAGGTTGTGTTTTCCATAACAAAGCATGATGTCCAAGTGGTTTAAAGTCGGTGAGTAGAGAAGACGTTGTTTTGGCATAAACGAAGGCTCAGCAACAATCTCAAAATACACCGCCTGGCCAAAAAATAATTGCACGCTCTAAGATATAATTCAATCAACTTTTGATAGGTTTATGAAGAAGAGTGTCTGAATTAAGTTTTAAGATGTATTAAAAGAAGAGGAAGAATTGGTTGTTGTGTTGTCCACACTTCGATACACTTGCCGACATTCAAACATACATCTGATGAATGTTTGCACAGGTATCTGATGTTTCTGAAGATCTCTGTTTATTATGAGTACAGAGAGCTTTATACAAGCTTTGGGCTAGGTGCCCTGTGTCACATACATCAAAAGAACGAGTCATTAACAGTTAAATCAAAGAGCGACCCGGTTACACACACAGTAGGATGCATTCATATTTTCTGCTTAAACAAAAGAGTTCCCACAGACACAAGCTGTTTGGATTTATACTTGTTTGGTTACAGACAAAAGGAAGTGAGTTTTTTATTAATGTGCAGAGAGGCATGGGATAGTTTGAATAAATTTACAAAACCTTACAGCTTTGATTATAGCATGCACGATGTGATGGCCAGTTCATGTGTGAAAATGATATCTCACGCTTCCAGAACCACTCTCGCAATTTGATTCCTGAAATAGGCCAGTGCCATCAGGAAAGAAAAACTCCATATAACATTGCTGAGTCTAGACCTGTAAACGCTACTACACACATTGCTCTGGAATAGGGTCAATATGATCTCATCAGGCCACATGACTTTTTTTCCCCCAATTGCTCCAAAGTCCAACCTTTATGCCTTTTTTCTGATCAGCCTCACTAACAAGTGGTTTTCTTCTGACCACAAAACTGTTTATTCCCAATCCTATGAGTTCTCATGGCATTGGTCATATGGAAATGCTCTTTCTTTCACCATTAAACATGGCTATGTTTTTTTCCAGCCAAATTTCTTCTACAGAGTTGAGAGTTCAGCACCACCCTTTCAGGTTTGGCTAATGTAGTAAAGAGTTAATTTAAAATATCTTTAGTTGTTTTTTTTTCTTGATCCATCCCAGTAATTTGACCATTCTGAAACAACCTTTTATTCTTGGCCAGTGTACAATAAAACAGTCATCAGAAAGTAATTTTACATGATGCCACTCACTAATAATATTTCATATCAATGTGAAGTTCACTGTTGCATGCTAGTGCAGTGAATGCACAAAGCAGCACCAAACAAACACCTTACTTTTCCAGTGCAAGGTAATCTCCTAATAGAAATGTGCATCAGTATAGCACAGACGAATATCATCAGATGATTATCAAGTTTGATGAAAAATAAAAGATAGAAGCAAATTTTTTCAAGTGGAATGGAATAAACAGAGTTGTACTTGCAAAGTAAGAAATAAACTTGAACACATGTAAAATTGAAACTTAGATAGACCTATGACCTGATCTATGAGTTCTCACTTTTGAGGCAAGTTGCTCATAGAATTAAAATAAAATAAAAAAAAAACCTTCTTGTGACTTTTTAGTCCTGATGCACCTCTAAATTTCCATCATCTCTTTGCTGCTCTCAGCATGTAATTAACCAAATTTGTTTGTGTATGTTTAGGCGTATGAGCTGTCCACCCTGACGGGGACTCAGGTGCTGTTGCTGGTGGCGAGTGAGACAGGTCACGTGTACACATTTGCCACACGGAAGCTGCAGCCGATGATCACGAGTGAGACGGGCAAGGCACTTATCCAGACGTGTTTAAACTCGCCTGACTCTCCACGCTCCGACTCAGCTGCTGATCAGAGAATGAGCGCTACAGGGTTTGAAGAGACCGACATCACCTATCAGGTCACAGAGAGCGATGGCAGCACAGAGGAGAAGGTCACTGTCAACAATGATCATGATAGTAATAGTAGTAATATTTGCTATATAACAAAAGGTATGCAGACACCTGAACATCATACCTAAATTTGGGCCTTCCCTAAATTTTAATTTTAAGAACTCAAGCACCCAACACAGAGCTCTGATCTCAACTACACTAAATGCCTTTGGAATACACTAGAACATTAAAACATTAAAAACACCCATTATTAGTGCCTGAAAAGATATTCACAAAGGCAGCAGCTAAATCTCATAAGTCCTTATAAAGCTCGAGATAAACTCTGCAAAGTGTAAATGGCCTTAAACCATCATCACAAAAATAATAATAAAGAGAGAAATAAAGAGCGTTTCCCAGCTCTGGTGTGTGTTTAATTAAAAACATTCAATGCAGTCTTGATTTGTTCATTGACACAGCCTTGTGGTCGAGTCAGTATAGTAGGACAGTGGCATTTTAGATGAGCATTTCTGTGCAAGAGCTCCTTGATGCTATTTAAGGAATGGAAAAGTTTTGCTTTTTCCCTTATTGCTCTTTTTACCGGTTTCAGTTTCTTTATAATCTACATGAAATAAGAGAATGTTGCCTTCCAATAAATAAAGGTTTTCAAATTTGATACTTTCTCAGATCTCAATTATATTTGAATAAGTATTTTTACAGCTATAAATAGTAAATAAACAGTACTACACAATAAATAGAACACTTTATATGGCCCCCCCTAAACAACACACCCGTGAGCAGTGATCATTATGGGCTGATTCTGATTTCTGTGAGTGGAGATCTCCACTGCAAAAATTTTGATCAGAGCACCTAGAACTGAATGATTACAAATCCTCACAGCCGTGCTTAAAAATCTAGTGAAAAGGGTGGACTAAATCTATAATGTGATGCCTAACGTGTACACGAGTTTTATGTTCATGTGTCCACATACTGTACTTGTGACAAATCCATTTAATGATGGAATATTTTCTGAAGATTGTCTCCAAATTAGGTGGTCTCCAGTTTTTTTATGTAATCACAACCTTAGAACTTCTAATTAGATTATACAACTTCCTTAAACAAATGTTTTATTCAGATCTTTTAAATTAACAAAATATTCCCGCAACATAAAGAGAATTGTCGATGGTAACTGATTAGTGTTGATAAGTTTTCCTGTATTGTTAGGCATAAAGGTGTGGGTTTTTATTTTATTTTTTTCACAGCGTTCCATGCTTTGTTTTATTAGGAAGTTGTCAAGTCTGCAGAAACTGGTCCAGTGAGCAGCAGTGCGGAAACTCCGTCCTCTTCCTCTGGTCAGTCAGAGAGCAGCGGCCTCCTGCTCCCTTCTGCCACCTGCTGGTCATTGTCTAACGGTACACTGGTAAAGACGTCTACCTCTGCAGCTGGAGTAATGCAGCTCCCCGCTGGATTCACATTAGTGCCTGGTGTGTGCGTGTGTGTTTGAGATGTCGGTCAGATTTGACAGTTTTTAATATATTATAGCTTTCTGTGGTGTATGTGTGTGTCAGTGTGAGATTTGGAGGTTTGTGTCTGCAGAATGTTGTACAAAAAAAGTGTCTGCTTAAGTGGTGTTGAAACAATTCTTGCTGTTTGTGTGTGTTAGGTTCAGCAATGTCTCAGCAGCTTCAGTCCGCAACTGAGAGCAGTGAAGTGCCGAATTTCAGTAGCGCAGCCGGTAATAATACCGTTATACACACACACACACACACACACACACACACACACACACACACACACACACACATCTTTCCCACCACTATTTTTTCAGTCGTCTCAGGAAATGTTCTCTGTTTAAGCAGTGACGTGAGACCATGTTTGTGTTAAAGTTGGTTCCACATTTACATTTGTTTTAGAAATACACTTTCCAATAGAATTTCCAGTGGTACATTAGCCTAGAGTTAACATTAGGGAATGTCCCCATGCACTGCTCCAATTCGCACACATGCACCTGCATGATCGAGATCTTTTCCATTTCCTATCTTGCAGGAAGTCACTCTGCAGTGATGGCGTCCATAGCCGGACATGTGATCTGTCCGAGCGCAGTGATGTATGCTAACTCAGCCTCCACGTTAGCGGATCACACAAATGCACATGATACACGTGAGTCATTAATCACACACATAAACACACACTCTGTGTATATGCAGTTTGACCCTGTCTATATCTACCTGTAGTTTGTGTAAACGTCATTTTGTGTGTGTTTGTGTGTTCAGTTCCTCAGATGATCCTCACATCTGCTAATGGAACAGTTCAGATTCCTGTCTCTGCTGTTCCTCTGCATTCGGTAATAAAGTTTAATCATGCTGTTATGATTATTGACCCTAATTGTGTGTGATTTATGAAGCGCCCTAACATTCACCGGTTCTCTAAGGAAGAGATCGTGTTCAACCTATATTTATCTATAGAGCCTTTCAAATTCCACATTTCAAATGTGTGTGTATGCCTGTAAAAAGATTATAATTATGGTCTGTTTATTTTTCAGATGTTGATAAACCAGCAGAACTCCAGCAGCACACACACTCTGACAGAGTTACGTGGGGTCAACATGGACAATTCCAAAACTGAGTGATGCACAAATAAAATGTGTGCAATGAGATGGGTGTATATTTTTACTTTTTTTGCGATTTTGATTTTCTGTTTTTCTCTTTCTTGTTTTGACTGGTTTTGATTCTTCCTTCTACGGTTTCTTCAGTTTCCTTACACATGCGGACACACTCTCCTCAAACACACTCGCATTCAAATGTGCTCATAATGTACCTGCTTTTTTTTTCATGTTTTTAAATAAACTTCAGTCCATTTTCCAAACTGTTTACTCAAGAGCATGTCAACTTCTTCAGCTGTGTGTGTGCGCGTATGCATGTTTTCAGTTAATTTCTGAATTTTTTCTTTTCTGCCAGTTCTGTGCTCCTAAAGGTAAAAACAGGTATGTGTCAGATCTGTGCCAGATTCCCTTCAGGCCAGGCAAACACTGTGTGCACTTGGTACAGTTTTAGTCCTGAATTAGTTTCATTAGAACAATATAGTAATTGGTACAAATTTTGACCCAAATAAGTTATTTTAATGTGTATTGTAATTATTGTACAAGTGCAGTGTGAGCACATCTTTGATTTGTGATTAGTCACTCGAACAAACGGCGTTCTAGCTTCTGGACGATCAGATGGAATGTACGACATTTTTGTCAGCTGTCTTGCAGCATGAACAGGTCGATCTGATTTCCTGCAGTTTTTCGTGAAGTCACGTCAATCCACATGCATGATTACCAAACGAACACCAGGCCATAGTTATTTCATCATAATGACACTAAGGGATTTTTCATTGGCCCCCTACATCGCAGCAGCTCCATCACCATGGTGCTGTGTAATAGTCGTGTAAACCCTATATCACACGTGTGTACATGTTATGACACGACACCGCACCTTATTCTCATTGTTAATGCCTTGAAGAAGAAGTGCATAGAACAAACTTGCAGTCATGCAGAAATGTAAGCATCCGGGTCATTACTGTACACTTACTGCTCAGGATGATGCACTCTACATTTTCTGCTCTAGACAACCTTGTTTATTTTAAAGTCTAATTTTACTCTGCATTTTGCGGTCCAGTTATGACTGTGGTGTAGAGTTTAAAGTTCCTATGCTGTAGGATGTGGAAGTGTAATCGCATTATTAGTGATTTTCCACTTCATTTGTGGGTGTGAGTGGAGAATAATCGAAGCAGCATGTGTTTTGTGTGTGTTTAGGTGTGAAATGGAAACTCGTGCTGAAATAAAAGCGAAATGGCTCAGTACAGAAAGTTGTGTAGTTTGTATCCGCTTTTTCTGTCAAACAAAATTGCATTATAGACTTTAAGCAGCAGGGAAAGACTTAACACGACACTATAGTCTTCATTTCAGAAATGTTTTATTTGTATAGCACTTTTAACGTCAGACATTTTTTTAGCCCAGTGCTAGTCTAATATACAAATGAAATATTTTAACATCAAAGAAACTTTACAGAATGTGTATAAAGTGCATATATAATGTATACATGTATATAATTCTTGCATGTGTGTGTATAAATTGGTAATAATGGGTGGTACACCATCCTGCAAGAGCAATGTTATCCCAGCCAAGTATAATTATACTAATATTGCTATATTAGTATAATTATACTTGGCTGGGATAACATTGCTCTTGCAGGATGGTGTACCATCCACTCTGTATAAACATATACAGTATGTGTGTGTATGTATGTATGTATGTATAGATAGAAATAGATAGATAGAAATAGATTAGTAAAATGTAAGGAAATATTTATATAATTATATATTATAGAATAAATATTGACTAAATCTAATTATCTATTGTAATTCTAATAATTCTAATTAGCAGTTTGACCCTGATAAGCAGCAATCCAGGGTGACACTGGCAAGGAAAAATTCCATGAAATGACGAAAGGACGAAACATTGAGACGAACCAGACTCAACAGGAAACCTATCCTCGTTTGTGTCCAGATAGTAGGACTGCACATCAGTCTGTGCTGTATCTGTCTGCTATAAGACTGAAAATTCAGTATAATGAGAAAAGTGCGCAAGATAATATCAATTTCACAGTTCCTGTTTTCCACTGTTTGGGTAAGTTGAGCTATGGTTATAATGTCCTATATATATGTGTGTGTGTGCGTGTGTGTCCTTGAACTGGGGAATCAATTTATTGACCAAAGTACGTCTGACTTTGCTATGATACATAACAATATGCCTCCTTTCAGCTTCTCAGTTTTGTATTCCCTAAACAATTGACATACAATTTAGACACCAGCAAACTGGTAGCATGTTGTGCAATAAAAACATGGACAACACCTCTGTCTTGTTCTGAATTTTATTCGACTTCCAGGCCTATGCCCGGTGTAGGAACTGTGGGGCATGTGCAGAATGGCTTGGCAGATTTTCTGAATGTGCTAGTGCAACTCTTAGACGTTTAGTCAGACAAAAAAAAAAACATAATCTAAAATGAAGAAGTACTGCATTTTACTATATAACAAAAGCTTTACCCGTGCTGTTCATTTGACCTCTTTACCAATGTTGTTGTGTAATTTTTTTTTGCCCAGCAGGGGGCGTTTCACCACTCCTTTTCACCTCTTTTTAGAACTCTGTGTTTAGCTAATAGTGAGCTCATGATCTTCTGCACACAGAAACCCAACAGTGTGTTGACTAACCTTATAACAGACTTTTGGTGAAAAAAAAAAACGTTTATGCTGAAATCTTGCTATTATTAAACTCACAAAAACTAAATGTGTTTTCCCATTCTTCAGGAAAACAATTGAGGAAAATCATTTAATTAAATCTCAAAACATCCAAAACCTTTGCACTATAAATTACATTAAACATTCTATGATTGCGGAACATCCTAACATAGCAGTAAAGATTTTACTTCCAAGAAACACGATCTCAAAACGGAATTTACACACACATCTTGTTATTCACTATTTGGCCTTCTGTTGTTGGTATCAATTAAACAAAATGGAAAAACAGCAGCAAATAAATTAAGGAATAATATTTAAAAAAACAACAACATAAACATTAACATTTCCCTTTTGTGCCAACATTGCCTATGGTTTTGTGACTTTCCTACTATTTCCCTGTCTGGCAATGAGCCCTACTTTCTCTAAGTTAACCATCTCTCCATCCATCCATGCATCCATGAATCAACTTACAAACATACAAAACATTTTCATTAAAATCTTAAACAGAAATTTTCATTAAAGCCAGAGACGTAATATAAACTTATTTAACTAAGTTTAATTTAACTAAATTTTTTTAACTTTGAGAACAGAAGACAAACACATTAAACAGACGATGATTCATTGGAAATGACTCAGAACCAACAATATTAGTATCAGTCTGCAAATAAAAACAACAGAAAGCCTCATAAACTTCATACTCAGGCCAGTGTCCTGGCAACATAATGAGAAAAATACATTTAACTTGTTAGTAGTGCACATGTTTCTTATGTTTCTTTATTTGTGTATTTTTTTAGCTTGATATTTTTTTTTTCCAAATAAATTAAAAAAAAGCCCCTCACCAGTCACTCAGGATGATTAAATTAGCCTCACAGATGGTAGGTTTTGTCACCCTGGACTTCCTCTGTATACATCTGCTTTCAATTTCAATTCATTTTTTATTTATATAGTCTTTTTCTTTTATCATTGACACTAAACAACTTAACAGAAATATATGAAAGGCAATGACTTATGATTAAACCTCTCATAAACAAAAGCATGAAATCGATTGACATTTACTTCAGACACAGTCCATGATGAGACTCTTATTTGCAGTAAAACATTTGAATTTGCAAATATTTTAAGGAAGTCTGTCCGTCTTTGAATGACGATGTCGGCCGAGGTGTCTCAGATCCCACTGCAGTTGTTTCTGTGAAAATTCATGAGTGGAACTCTTAAGCTGTGAATAAATGAAGGTTAACTTGTTGCCAACTTGTGGAAGAAATGCATCTGTTAGTAGAAAATGTATACACAATCATTGCACCACTTGAAATCAACACCACTTGCACATCACAGGGAGTTTTCTGAGACGTATTGCCGCACACTCCCCCCATACAGTCCTGAGCTCAACTCCAAGCCATTTCCACATGATTGGGTCATTTAACGCCACTAGCGTTTCAAACATGAAGTAGGCAATCTGATCATGGCTGTGGTGTACTGAGAAAACTTTCTGGGATGAGTGCATTAGTGTAGCAGGGGATTATATAGAGATATATAGGTAGTTTCATGCAGTTTTCATCTGCATGTCTTTGGCCTGTGGAAGGAAACCAGAATACCCACCAAGCAGGGGGAGAAAATGGAAACTCCATGTAGGAATCAAACCTGTGGAGGTACGAGGCCACAGTGATACCCACCACGCCACTGTGCCACCCTGCCGGCCATGTGACTAACAATAATAACATTATACGCCAGTTTAAGGAGAGTTTCTAAGTTATCTTAGTTTCCTACTGAAAGGACTTTGTGAAGTATGCGGCAAGTACCAAGTATATTTTGCATCTGCACAATGCTTTTGTTTCCAGGATGTTCATCATGATACTTTTTGAAGCCCTTGTCTAACAGTTCCTAATGCTCCTAATTACATAAGCAAGATTTAAATGTTCTTAATGCCAACATTTGCGTCATTATTAGTAATAAGTACTAAGTAGGATTATTGTAATCATTAATTAATGTTATTTATTTAAAAAAAACTAATATATCTGTAATATTCATTTATTTTTATTATTTATAAGCAAACCATCGATATTTTAACAGACAGTTATATGTAGAATAAACTGTTCAGTAATCGTAGAAGTTCACATGGTACTTCTCAGAGATCCGAGTAATCAAACTGCCTTTAACTGAAACGGCTTCAGCAAAATTACGTCATGTCATTTCCCCCAACACTGGAAACACATACCGCGCGTGAGCCGAGTGAAACTTCTAAACCACAAGCCAATTATAGTGCAGGAGGCGGGGCCTCTCCGAATACGGGTGGCCAAAATAGCGCCATTACGCGTGTGTTACCGATGCGCATGCGTAGAACAGTAAGGCGTGTATAAGGAGGAATTCGGCTCACTCGCCCTGTCAGTTGTGCAGAATTAAACTCAGAATGTTTTTCTCTCTTTCATAATGGTCGGATAATTAACCACGGGAGAGATAAAGATGGAGGTGTGCTCAGAGGCGGACAGTGTGGACATGAGGTAAGTCAAGCAGCACTGAAAGGACAGGCTCGAGTTTAGTCAGATTTACTCAGTGTGTGACAGCTAGCTGGTGATGATTAGCATGCCGAGCTCAGGCTCGTGTCTCATTCAGATCACCACATCACTCCTCGTTCAACATTGAGTATGTTTATTACCCCTTATAACTCATGTTATAAACTCTAAGCGTACAGAAGTATTTATATTAGACTAGCACTGGGATAAAGCTAACAGCTAACAGCTAGCACATGAAACTAACAGGCTCAGGGTCCAGGTGTGATTATTATTTAACTGAGTTTATTATTGCAATCATTAATACTGTAACAACGTTCATGCAAATTAATTTTACACACACACACTCTCTCTCACTCGATCCCACACACACGTATTCTTTTTCTCTCTGTCTGTCTGTCTCTCTCTCTCTCTCTCTCTCTCTCAAACACACACACACACACACTCTCTCAAACACACACACTCTCTCAAACACACACACACACACACACTCTCTCAAACACACACACTCTCTCAAACACACACACTCTCTCAAACACACACACTCTCTCAAACACACACACTCTCTCAAACACACACACACACACTCGCTCTCTCTCTCTCTCTCTCTCTCTCTCTCTCTCTCTAACACACACTCTTGCTCTCTCTAAAATACAAACACACACCTGTACAGCAATGCCTTATGCATCTGAACTTTATATTCTTGAATACTCAGGTGTGTTCGAATACTCAGGTGTGTGAGCAAGTTTTACCAACTTGCTCACACACACTCTCTGCCAGTGCACCACAGCAAAATAAGGTCATGTGACACCCCAGTAACACTTTCGTCAGTTTCAGGAATGCTTGGAACGGCAGTGATCAAGAATACCAGCTTGACTGTAACAGACTGTTTTTAGCACACTGTTTATCCCCTGAACCTGCACTATTTCATTTAACATACCACTAAAACCTGATGTTAGCTTCCGATCTGATCAGTGTTCGGTTATTGACCTGTAGTAAACAGGTCAAGTAAAGAGGCAGAAAGTGAAACAAATAATTAAGTCAGGCAGATGTCTGAGTACATCTTGTACTTTTGGGATTTGTTAAATCTCACCTTTTGGTTGGCACATGGCATTCAGTCACAGTCCAATCCACTGACTAGAATTATGAGATCGTCTCTCTGAGGAGGAAAAACGTGTGATGCTTGTTTGGCCCTTGATCCCTGGCCAAAATAAACACTTCCTTTACAAAGCTATTTGTCAAATCACTGTGTTCTGTGATAATACTGTTATGTGTGAGTTAATGGATTAGCAATGATTTTCAGTACACACATACTGCATCATCGTTACAGGCGTGAGCACTGGAAACTCCTGTCCAACCTGAAGACGACCGTCGAAGGACTTCTATCTACGAATAACCCGAATGTTTGGTCTCGCTATGGAGGACTGCAGCGACTTCACAAAGACATGAGCAACATCCTGAGTCATGGCCTTAAACATGAACAGGTATGAACGTGAATGTGTAGGTAACGTAGCACCTTGTGCAGCGGAGGCGGCGTAGCAGCACAACCTGTTATGGTAGCCCACAAAACACTGATACAGCCTGTGAACACATAATCAGAACCTCTGAACCGCTTTCCATCGATACCTTTGTCCTCCTCTGTGCAGGTATACTATAAGCAGAAGGATTATTGGCGCTTTGTGTGGTGTCTGCGGTCCATCAGCCCCAATCTCGCTCCTCATGTAGAACAGGTAACCACCCACACAGCACACAAGTAACACGACAAAACATGCCTGCATTAAGACAATCTCTAACTAAACTATGTTCACGTGTGCTTGTGTGTAGTTCAGTCAGATGGAGCCGGTGTTAAGCAGCAGTGTTCAGTGTGAGAGTGATAAGGCTGAGCGTTGGCTCCTTCACAGTCTGCAGAGTCACACGCTCTCCGTACAGCTAAGGCCCTTGATCACACACCACAACACCACCCGCAAGTACTATACAGGTACACACACCACAACACCAGTCGCGAGTACTATACAGGTATAGTATACTATACAGACCACAACACCACCTGCAAGCACTATACCAGTACACAAAAAGAAGCTAAATTACTCTGCCAGTAGAGCAGAAAATGAAAAGCTTGAAACTAATGAAAAAATGTGTAGAAATGTTTAGGTCCAATAGTATGATTGGTTTGTGATATAGATAAAAATGTATGAAATTCAAAAGTAAAATGGAAAAAAAAGCAACATTTAAGATATTTCCACTTGGCTACACTCCACATACACACACTCACTAGTTTTTATCTTGTCAAAATGGTTTGTATATATTGAAAATATAAAGACAAAGTTCTGTGTTTGTACGCCCCGTGTAGATGAAGCATTTCTCCTGAGTGAGCTGCATGTAGCAGCCATGTTTCAGTGTTTAGAGGCAGTGGAGCAGAATGACGCACGGCTGCTTGCCCTCATCAACACCGCCCGCGTGAGTGTTTATCATTTAGTCACTCCATAGGCAGGGGACACCTCAGCAGCCCAGTCTGAATCATGTAAAACCTCTTAGCATTAGCATTATTACACCAGGCTTTCTTATGTAAGTTGCCCATCAGATAGCTTCTTATACAAATCGTAACACACTAATGTTTAAATAGTTTGCTTATTTAGATTCATTAATACACTGCATCTTTTATCCATTGTCTGTTCAAGCTGTCTGCGCACACATACAGTATAAACACACACACTCACACGCGCGCGAACACATCATTCAGTATTTTGTGGACATAAGAATATTAGCTCACATCACAGTCATGGTAATGTAGCAGACATCTGTAGTACACTGTCTGTATGTCCTGTGTAAGAGCATGTGTCTGATCGTGTGTGTGCTCTTAGCTGTGTCACTTGAGGGGGTTTGTTCCTTTGGATCTGCTCACCACTCAGCATTGTGTGCTGCCTGGAGTTTCTATACGTCCACACGCATCGTCCTGCTCGTCATTCAGAGAAATTCAGACTTCGTACGCTGAGAGGAGTACAGGTAAACCTCAACAACACACCCCAACACACTTGCACCCTTCAAAACCGTGTCAGTGTGTGGCTTGACATGATGTAAATAGTGTGCGAATAATGCTTTATTATTTATGCAACTGAATGTGTGTGCTTGTGTGTGTGTGTGTGTGTGTGTGTGTGATTGTACGTATGTGTATTACAGATGCAGCGGTCTCTGTGAGTGCCTTGGGGGCTCCATGGGCATGTTTAAGTGGAGATCAAAGCATCTCGGACCCAACATCGACTCTCAGTTCTCAGACTGACTCCACCCATCTCGTTAACTCTACCTCATCCGAGGCCGGAGACTGTGATGGTGATGACGGCCCAGAGTATCTCGCCATCGGGAATCTGGGGAGACGGAACCGTAGAGGTTCTAGCATCGTGCCACAAATCACAGAGCACGCTCCAACCAAATTGCTTGCCCCTGAAGCTCCGCCCCATTCCCAAAGACGCAGCAGCTTTTCCGAGATGGAAAGGGGAAAGAGACGGAGCAGGGGTCATACAAGGTCACTGTCTGACACAGGGGTCATGCAGAAACATAAACAAGGTACGAGCGAGTGTGTGTGATCTATCGGAAAGAAAATAAAGTTGTTTCTTTTCACTTGTCCCTCACTGAGATGCAGCATAGTGTAGAGTTGCTTTTCTAGGCCACGTCTCTGAACTGCTTCTTTGAGTTGACTCAGTCTTTTATTTTTGTCTGTATCAGCAGGGTCGAATTTCCTTTATACTTTTGGGGGGAAAAAACACACAAAGCCTGTATCCTGTTGAGCTTCAGATCTGGGTTGTGACCTACAGAGGTGTAGAATTGTCCTACATGGACAGTGTTGTTGTTGTGTTCTCAAGTTGTATGCTTTTACAGCGCTCCAAAAGAAAAAAAAAACTTTAATGCTACACTGCTAAACAGCAATAACTGCTCCCTCTGCTGGTCACATCCTACATAACACCTCTTTTAATCTCTTTTTATCACTGTATCTGTCTCTTTCTCTCTTTCTGCGTGTGTGAAGGAGGGAACCAGAGGAAAATCACCATTATAATAGAGGATCCAGCTGAAGGTTGGCAGTGCACTGGTGCTGCATTTGTCCCTCCATCCCTCTATTTCTCTTTTTATCTGTGTCTGCAAGTTTCTATACATCTTTTTTCTATTTCTATTTGTCTTCACTCTGATTGGCTATTGCATGCTGTCATTCACAGGAAAATCAGATGTTTTTCTTCTGATGAATGATATTCATTTTTCATCTCTACCTTTTTTGCTTTGTCGATCACTTCATTTTATTATTATTATTATTATTATTGTCAGAGAGCCCAGTCCCACATGCCTGTCCATATAAAATGTATTTGTAGTTAAAAATCTAATCTCAGATCTTCACATTTTAGAGCTCTAAGACTTGAATTTTTGTTTTAAAAAAATATTTATAAATATGAGAACCGTTACAATATCCACAACACAGCATCCTGTAATTTTACACACTAAACTTTTGTCCCATAAATTGCCTGGTGTTGAACTTCAGGTTCCAGGTCATTTTCGGTTCTTTCACATCAAAATGGAGATCTGAGGTTAAATCTCTTCATTCATTTTATTTTCTTATTGTGGTTTTATTTCTCACATGTCTCATACTGTAGAACCATGTCTCTGTCATTACAACTCATAGTTCTTTTAATTCATTTTATTTCATTGTGTGTGTTTGTGTGTATTCATTCAGAGTCCGCTGTAGACGGGAAGTGTGTGACTGGATTTGGGCCTTTCTCTTCTCACAGCAGCGACAGCAGTCACAGTTCTCTCTATATGGAGTCTGGTGAGTATATACACACACACACACACACACACACAGGACTTTACACAAGTAACACAGCCAAATATGTTCACAACTGCGAATCAATTAACAACATTTATTCTGGACAGAAATGTTGTGATATCAAAGCTAAACGTGGTCCAATGAGATATTAGTGTCTTGGCCATGCAGTACACACACACACACACACACACACACACACACACACACACACACACGCACGCACACAAATTCATTCGTGCTCACTAGCTAGGGCACTGCAAAAGATTACTGTCTATGCGACACAGCTTAGTAGAGATTTATTACACAGTGTTCTGCGGTTTGTGGTCTGTATACTAAATACTCCCTGTGTGTGTGTGTGTGTTTTCTGTAGGAGGTCTTCAGTATAGTAGTGTGTCTGATGGATTGTTTCGGAAACCGTCAGAGGGTCAAAGTCTGATCAGCTACCTGTCAGAGCAGGACTTTGGCAGCTGTGCAGATCTGGAGAAGGTGAGCACATCTGTCACAGGCTTCGTTCTCTATCTCACTTCAAAAGAGTTTGTCGTACTCGGCTTCATGTCTCATTCAGCTGTTGGCCTCATTCCGTGTCTCATTTGGCTGTGTGTCACCCTCAACTACTTACCCTACCTCTGTGCTCTGTCTGTCTTTGGTGCATGTCTTGTTGTGTGTCTCATTTGACTGTACGTGTCACTTGGCTGAATCACTTGACTGTAATGCATGTCCTCTCAACTGTCTCGCTCGGCTGTCTCACTCAGCCTTCCGTTTCTCATGTTGCCTTGTGTCTCACTCACCAGTGTCTCATTTCCCTTCGCAGGAGAATGCACACTTCAGCATCTCAGAGTCTCTGATTGCAGCCATCGAGTTGATGAAATGTAAGATGAGGGCAGAGGAGGCTGAGGAGGACGGAGACAGCGACTCTGAGATCCAGCAGCTCAAACAGAAGATCCGTTTGCGCCGACAGCAGATCCGTCGCAGCCGTCTGCAGACACCCAGCTCTACCCACCCCAGTGAGAATGAACTCATTATGACATTAGTCTACTATTTTATTTGCTCAAACTGACTAACACATTACTCATTTTAAAGCTTAAATGAACTGTGTGCATGTACACATTGCATATTAAACTGGTTTTGAGCAAGGCCTTTAACTCTCAACTGCTCAGATGTATGATGAGATGAAATGGAAGCGACTCTGGATAAGGGCGTTTGCCAAATGCTGTCATCTAAATGTTTTGTTTGTGTGTGTGTGTCTGTGTCTTTCTCAGCTTATCCCTCTACAGACAGTGGTGGATCATTGCAGAGCTCCATGAATTCCCTGCTTCACTCTGACTCTGGATCAGCTGATGAGTTGGAAAACACTTTGTTGAGAGGTAGGGGTCAGTGTAGGGATCGTGTGGTTTGTGTAAAAGTCTGTACTGCATTTAACATGCAATCGAAATGGGAAGTCAAAAGTTTATGATATGCATGCATTTGCACTCCAGGCAACACAGTGGGGAAACATTAATGCCTTTATCTTTTTTTTTTTTCTTCTATTTTTAATCAGCAAGCTAGCCAGTTAAATGTGATGAGTTATGTATTGTATTATGTGCTGTACATTCAAGTAGCGGATATGTCGATATGTTGTTGGTTCAAAGCAAGTACTTAAAAAAAGTCTTAGGCACCATATTATCTTTAGTACACACGTTGTTATGTTTGTCATGTCTGCGTTATTATGTGCCAAATCATTCACTATTTCCACAATTCTCTTTTAAAATTCACAAATAAATAACATTACAAATGAATAATCACATGCCTGTTAAGAAAGCAAAATGACCGACCAGTTTTCAGATGGAAACAAAAAACTTGTGTTACTGGCTCCTGGGTTTTGCATGAAAGTATAATGGAGCAAGTGTGCTAAAGTTTCCACAGCAAAAGTCGTTTTTTCTAGCTCTCTCAGTAAAGAACAGTGCAATGTAAAAGTCTTGAAAATCCAAAATATACTATAAGCAAAGATGCCTTAAAATAACATAAACGCACGTGAATTAGGGCTAAAATAAACAGTCAATATTTGGTGTTAAAAACCCTTTGAAAATAATCAGTTGTGTTAGATACAGATTTGTGCAGTTTTAGTAGTAAAACGGATAGATTTTTGAACTGAGTGTGCTGGAAAATATGCCCAAGTTCCTCTGGTAACTTTGTCACACTTACAGCCTTCTATTTTTATTCAAAACCCCAGGAGAGCCTACATAAGGTTTTTTATTTAATTAATTTTTTTTTCAATCTGAAAACTGGTCTGTTATGTAATCTGTTGCTTTCTTGAAAGGCATGCAAATTTTTAAGGTATGTTTGGAAATAGTGAATGGTTTTGTACATAATGACATTATATACAGTATAACATTTGTACTGCACGTAATATGGTGCCTAAAATCTTTGCGTTGTCCTGTATATGTATATAGTTTTGATCATTTATAATGGTTGTGAATTTCATTGTTTGTTTTTTATCTGTATTGTAGATGCAGATGTTAAACAGGGCACAACTCTGAGTGGCAGGTCCTTCATTAGCTCTGAGTCTGTGTGAGTTACACACGCGCGCGCACACACACACAGGTGCTGGTTTGTTCAGTTGCGTATACAGTAAGTCCCTTACTTACGAACATTTAAGAATTTCTACAGATACAAACAGACCGCAATTCTACGAATGCAAACAAATCGCGGAAATAACTCGCGTGTATTGAACAAAAATTAAATACCGCAGTGCTCCAGATACCAATATTTACAATTATATATAATATTTTCAGTATGTAGGTGAATGTATAAAATGTTACCAGTGTCAAAATTTCATCCGTTCACACGCGCAGCAAACACCATGTAGTGATGTCCTTCCCCCGACGTCTTCCCAGGCAGCCTTTAAACGAGGTCAGCTGACCCTGCTGCGTCACCGGGATTCTCCTCGCCTTTTAAAGATGCAGTCTCATGAGAATGTAATGCCAAGTTTTACGTTGTATGTTTGTGTCAAAGGTCCATAAGACTTACTTTGTCTGACTTGCGAACAAATCCGACTTACGAACATGTTCCCGAAACGGAACTTGTTTGTAGGTCAGGGACTTACTGTACTGCTCGTCACTAAGATAAAGGGAAAACAGCTTGATGGAGAAGTATTGTTTATAAACCTGGATTTATTCCAATATGAATTAGTGACTGAATATAATCATATGCAGTCTTTTACTGATCTCAAACTTATCCACAGCTAGTCTCCTTCCTGTTCTCAATTTAATCCAGTCATTATGCTCATACTGTTCCTATACCAATCCCATACTGATTCCAAACTAATGGCAAACTGATCCAGTCTAATCAAGTCCAATCCTAATGTCTGTACTGCAATCCTTACTGATCCTCTTCCTGTCCCACTCCTGTTCACATCCTCCACTAATTCCACACTGATCCTATATGGATGTCCTCATATGATACTAGTTCTTTGCAACATCTGTTTCTGAGTTTTGATGTTGGATGTATGATGATTATGGTCTTTAAATTAGAAACCATTTTTAATGCATGATGTGTGCCAAGTATCGCTGTGCATCAGATCAAAAAAGATGTAATCCAATACGCTCAATCAGTCAGATCTGAGACACACTGCTGTACACCGCTGCAGAGTTTAAACATACATGTGTGTTTGTTTAGATCTCACTGGTTGTTGCAGTCGAACAGTGCTGAGTCTGTTGCAATGGGGCTGCTGCGTCAGTTTGAGGGTCTACAGCTTCCTGCTGCCTCTGAACTTGAGTGGCTTGTCCCTGAACAGGATGCTCCTCAGAAGGTACACACACACACAAACACATACACACATACTGTGCATCAAACCAGAATTTTCCCCTCTGCTTGTGTAATTAAAATCTGGGAGGATGTGTACTCGTGCTTGCAGCTGCTGCCGATGCCTGACTCAGTGCCGATCTCTCCGGACGACGGTGAACACGCTGACGTGTATAAACTGCGAATCCGAGTGAGGGGGAATTTAGAGTGGGCGCCCCCAAGACCTCAGATAATCTTCAACATCCATCATGCACCCAAGTAAGACGCTCAACACTCTGTAGGGTGCACTAAATGTAAATTATAAAAAAAAAGTTCTAGCTGTATTGGACATGTTTGTTCCTTCTGAATGCCCCCTCCCCTTTTCATCTTGTAGATTTGTATTTTGTCTGTGGGACTCTGTGTTAATGGACTGGTTTGAGAGTGGATGCTGTAATCCACTATTTTTTTTTTTTTTTATTAAATCAAACTGTAAAGCAAATTCAGATCATGAGTATAAAGTTTTGCAGCCCTGTCATATACTTACATTTTTGTTTGTGTTTCTGTGTTCAGGAGGAAGGTGTTGGTGGCGAAACAGAATTACAGGTGTGCAGGATGTGGAACTCGTATTGACCCAGGTGACAATTTACTGAACCACTTTTTACTAGACTTTACATAACTTGTATTATAATCCCTTGTAATCCATGTTATCATATACCTTTTAACATCTGGTGTGTGTTTGTGTTGTAGATTACATTAAGAGGCTGCGTTACTGCGAGTACCTAGGCCGGTATTTCTGTCAGTGTTGCCATGACAACGCGGTGGCTGTAGTGCCCGGCCGCGTCCTGTGTAAATGGGATTTCGGTAAATATTATGTCAGTAACTTTGCCCGAGACTTGCTGGGAAAAATCGCTCAGGATCCTTTGTTCAACATCCACGCCATCAACAGCGGCATGTACAAGAAAGTGAAGAACCTGGAGGCTGTGCGGGTACGATGGAGAACTGACCAATTTATTATGCATTAATAAACTAGAACGTTAAAGTAGAGCTGCTCTTCGGCGGCTTTTAGTGTACGACATCCTGTAGTTAGTGTGCGTGTTCTTAAGACACACTTATTGATCCAAACTTCTCTGTGTATGTTTACAGGTCTTGAGGCTGCAGCTATTTCACATGAAGAATTTCTTTAAAACCTGCCGAATATCCAAAGAGTACAGTCTAATTATATTTAAATATCTGGTTATTATATGTGTATGTGACGTGTGTATGTTTATTCTTGAGTAAAATGCTTTAATTGCATGTATATACATTTGATGTGTATTGTGGTCAGAGGCTGGGTATGTTTAATTATTTTCAGCATTTGTTTGTATGCACTCTCAGGCTCAACATTCTACAGCACTTTGATTCGGTTCCTGCGCACCTAACTGAGGATCTCCACCTGTTCTCCCTGAATGACCTGATTGCCGTACGCTCCGGTGACCTTGCACCCAGACTGCGTGACCTTGTGCGGGTGGGGTCAGAGCATATTGCTTCTTGTGTGGTAAGAGACGATTGAAAAAATGTACTGTATATGTGACTTGTGTGTGTCCCTATTCCTCTTACTGTACAATCATAAAAACTATGTAGAGCACGAAGATGGGGAATGGAATAAGAGATAATGTCTATAATGGATTTGTCTTAAGTCCACCGTGGGAATGTCCCAAACCACACACCCTATTCACTAATTACAGCACATAAACACCATCATCCGCCCACTGTAGGTGTGTCTCAAATCACAAGCATATTATCTGTCCGCTGTGAGCTATCACAAGTCAAAGGGCGCATAATCACTAATCTCAGTCCACTCTAGGTGTTTTCTAGACCGTATGTCCTGTTCTATTTACCAGACATAAATAACCATCATTCTTTGTTGAGTTTTTCTTTGCACATGTTTTAAACCCTAGGCCACATAAACACTGTCATTAATAGAGAAGGGGAAAAATTAAATTCAGTTATGAATCATGATTCTTTTGTGTGGCGATTCATGTATCTCCATGATCATTTAAAAAATATATATATTTTTTAAATTCATAAGAGAGATGTAGCAAGATCACCTTAATTGGATGGTTAAGCTTGATTGGCCATCACTCCGGATATAACCGATTCTTTGCCGAGTGCACAAGCTGCCGAGTGGTGCAACAAATTGCTAAAATGATTTATTTTTTTTATTTTATTTTTTTTTAAATGTGTCAAATTATTAAAGGCTGTGCGCATTAAAACCCTCCGATTTGCCCTTTTTCTCCAAACTCTGTGTGAGCGAATTAGTCTCAAACCCACTCAATACACACACTTTCTCCAGTCTCAAAACAGCACAAGCGCTATTTATTCTTGTCAAAACTCGCGCACATACAGTAGAAGCTACGCGTTCTTGCAACAGCTCAACACATGCCCATTGTCAAGTTGAGTTAAAACTTTTTTTTTTTTCTTTTTTCTCTTTACTCAATTATTCACTCATGGGCACCGTGTGCTAGGAGTGAGGTCTTTTAAGTTTGGTTAGAAATAACAATAATGACTGTCGACGTCACAAAGATATGTGCTGGTTCATTTAAAAAAATGTGCTTGTTTTTGTTTAATAAAATTTTAAGCTAAATGTTAAACTCTTGTATGTAAAGTTATTTTGTATTGTTTACAGCTTTGTCAGGCAAATGGATTTGTATGTGAGTTTTGTGGGAATGATAAAGACATCATCTTCCCCTTTGAGCTGAACAAGTGTCGCCGCTGTGAGGGTAAGTATACAGACACACACACACACACACCATAAACCTATATAAACCATAAACGCACAAGGGGAACAAATATCTGTTCTGTGCCTGTGTTTGTTGCAGAATGTAGCGCATGTTATCACCGCTCGTGCTTTAAGAACAAGAGTGTGTGTCCGCGGTGTCTCCGCTTGGCCGAAAGACGGGAGAGAATGAACAGCACAAATTCAGTGGAGGACGAGGGGCAATAACTAACTCGCACGCACACACACACACACACACACACACACACACACACACACACACACACACACACACACACACACACACACACACAGAGACATCACTACTTTAGATTAAATGTATAATATGTAATTTTCACTACAAAAATGCTGATTCTGGACATTTTGATAAAAATCTTTATTTTTTTATTTTCATAGATTTTTATATATCACACCAGAAATCAGTATGTTTAAATTATTTATTTTATCTTTCTGACAGTGTGCATGGTTGTCTGTGTGCGTGTGGGGGTCTGTGTGCACGTGCATGCATGTGTGTGTTTGTGAGTTTAATCAGGTAACAAAAGTCTCACTAATGTCTCTGCACCAGATGCATTCTGGATAATATAATAAAAATCTGCCTTTTTGTTTAACCAGTATTAAGGCCAAATAACAATACACACACACACACGCACACGCACACAATTTCCTATACATTCTAATCTTCAGTCTATGACTGAGTGTGTAAATAATATGTAGAATAGTAATGACGCCACTGTGTGTGTGATCTCAGCTTTCCATTAACCTGATGCTAACATCTCTTCCTGTCATTCAAACCAATTTGTGTATATTTCTTATTCAAATTTTTTTCAGCCTTGGTGAGAGCTTCCACTCTCTGTCTCCCTCCTGGTACTATTGACTTTATCCTAAAATATTTTTCTTTTAGAAAACCAGAGATTAAAATGCACTACTGAGAAATTGTAAATGAAAATTGAATGTGATTTATAAATTTACTATTAAAGACGTTCTGACCGTTTCATTGAGTCTGTTTCTAAATCTTTCTTAAGATCTGTCCTGAGGTCCTGACGTGTGAATGAGGTGTGAACATAATTTTTTTTTTTTTTCAAAACAAATCTGAGTTGTCCTGTAACTCTGGAAGCTTGTTTGAGTCATGCTAAAAGATTTTATATTTGTGTAAAGGTTACTTCACTGGTGTTCACTCATATATGGTGTTTAGCAAATATTTTGTCTTCATTATCATGCTGCATTATTTGTAGCTTTTATTGTGTATTAAATAAGTTTCAGCTCTGTCCATAAGACAGTGACCGTAAATGTATGATTTTGTCCAAAATATTATTGGAACACATTCAAATTTGTTGTAGTTGGTCTCGCAGCAGCAAATAAAAAAGGATCATCTCGCAAAATGGAAATCGGACTTCTCTATCCACAAAACAATGTCAATCCAATGTCTGTCCAATGTCAATTCTCCTCTCAGGAAGTTCGGTCATGGAGGATTTTGATATAATCTCTCACATGTGTCCTGGGTTTGCACTGGGACCATTTTTCCAGTGCAGTGCATCTGATGACCACTGAAAAAGCTGCCTGAGCTGACTCACCTGTGTCGGCCGGATACAGAGGAGAAGCAGCTCCAGTAAACATTTTACAAACAGATTACAATCTGCACTCTGCTCAAACGAAGAAACATAACACAATAAAAACATCCTAAAATGTCGATTTACATGTCGATAAATGTCGAATGTACTTTCCATATACAGTAGATTTACAAAGGTGCTTTCAAGAAGTGAAACAAAACCCAATGTTCTTCCCGAGGAACTTGGTACCATTGTTTAAACTGGGAGAAAACAAGCAGAGGTAAATGAGGTTCAGGGAAGTTCCTCATAGTAAACGCCAAATCACGAAAACACATTTCCTATATGCTGTGTACTTTATTTAAATGTATAATCTACAAAGGAATTCTAAGTGTGTAACACGTCATTTTAGGAGTGTGGTTAGGTTCGCAGGAGTGTGGCCAAGGACTGTAGAGGGTCTGTTGTCAGGTTACTGGTGAGTTAATGGAAGTAGGGATGTGGTCAGATTATTAAGGGTGTCGTGACAGTAGAAGGCGTTGTGGTTAAGGTAGTAGGTGTGTAGTCAGTGAAGTATTTGTCTGGGCAGTAATGATCAGAGGAGCTGGTGTGTGATGATGTACTGGGGTAATAATAGGAGTTATGTCTAGTAGGAGTCAGTAAGGGTGTAAATGTCTGTAAAATTTGTATTGTATTATTATACACAAAAACACTATAAACATTTAATGAGTTAAATGTATCCACACTAGTGAGACATTCAGCCAAATCACAACATGCTTAAAATGAGAGAGTAGAAATAAGAACAGTGTGCTTGTGCGTGTGTGTGTGTGTGTGTCACTGGTACATCCATATGCACCACATGAAGATGATAACGAAGGCATAGAAAGTGATGAGCATTAGATAGACACGGAATAACAGGAAGTCGAGGACGTAGCCGACGTGACACCATTCATCCTGCAGAGCTTCTTCTCGCTGCAGCATGGTGAGGTGAGAGCGAATCGCTCTCACACACTCACTGATCTCCACCAGCTCGGGGACACACAGGGGGGACACACCCACTGCTGATACACACATAAACATAAACAGTTTTCTCCAAATGAGACAAAATATAAATATTAATTACAACTCGAGTGTGTATTTATTTAATGTTTGTATGTGTGTGTGTGTGTGTGTGTATTTTCATTTGTATTGGTGATTCACTGTGAGGTGAATGCATGTTGATGTGTAATTGTTAATGTAACTTCTGAGACCTGCAGGTGTGATATTGTGTGTAAGTTGTGTAGCACTGGAGACCCACCGTTAGCATGTGTGTGCTGTGTAGTGTCATCGCGTGTCTGTTGTGTGCTCCAGACGTCTCCTTGTGCCAGTATTTTGCGTTGCGTGTGTGTGAGGTCGGGATCGCTGTAACAGATGAGGCGGGCGATGTATTTCAGCACGATCACTCGGACCCAATGAGGAACAGGCCGGTACTTCATGGAGTTGTGATGAAGGACGTTGGTGATGATGACGGTCTCCAGCAGACTGATGACCATCATAGCCAAACACACAGAGAAATAAATTCCTGAACAGGCAGAAAAGGAAAATAAGAAATGACAACAACAACAATAATAATATTGAATTGGGTAGCTTAAATAAATCAGCTGTTATACAGAAGAGACAGGGACTGTCACTCACAATGACGGTATCATAAACCTCAGTTAAAGTGCTTCTGTTTAATGCAGTTCATCATCCATGTAAAACAGGAAACTGTTACCTTGTGCAGCAGTGCATTCTGGGTAAGTTTACAACACACTGCGTAACATGAGTTGATACAGAACTAAACAGCTCTGAAGATGACCAAGGGAACTTTCCAGAAGCTGCTGTGCAGAGATTATTATTTTTGACTTAGTGTATTAAGAAAGGCTTGACTCACTCCTGCAGATTAAGAGCATTTCACAAACACACCCTGAAACAGAGTCTGTGTTTTTGTTCATGGAAAAACTAGTTAGACTAGTTAGCAGCAGATAGACTGGCGTTATAAACAAATTTAGCTTTTTCACTCCACGACGCGGTACAGCCTTTTCTGTTTATTTCTCTTCTTCCAAATGAGTTAATTGTACCTTTAAATAATAATAATAATAATAATAATAATAATAAAAATAATAATAATAATAATAAAATAATAATTATAAAGTAGTAGGGACACTAACACACAACCTCAGCCACTCATCTCTCATATCAGTCTGTCCCAAAACAAGGGTAGATCTAATACAGGCCACAGATTATTATTATTATTATTATGGAAAATTTTTTATCATATTCATTCCACCCCCCGTTAAGGTTAAGAATTCACCTTAAGAATTCAAATCTTGTGAGAACTTGTAAGCATTGGCATATGAAGCATTTTCAGCATACAAAGTGAACCAAATGCCGAATATCAAAGTTGGCGTACGTCAAGGGAGCAGTTCAAAATTTGTTTGCATCAGGGAAAGCCAAGCAAAGTGAGTTTAGGACGATTTAGGAAGATTTAGTGAAGACATACCACCATGGGTCCCAAGAATGTTTGCAAGGACAACAGCAAGAAGAAAATGATGCCATTTCAAATGGAAATTAAGAAAGAAATCATTGCTATTAAAAAAAAGCAGCCGGTGCCAAGAGGAATCATAAATTAAGGTTAAGTGAAGTTTAAAGTCTATTTATTTCATTTACATGGCTTTTCTAAATGGTTTCTATATGCAAAAATATAATTATTGTGATGGAAATCGGTAATATTTACATTATTTCTTGGGAAATATGGGAAATCGTAATATGAATTTTCACTCCAGAACAAATTAAAATCGACTATGCAATATCATAGTTTACAAAAAGTTACATTCAAATAGACAAAAAAAAAACTTTACTCCAAATTACTCCAATCCTACACAGTGTTTCATCTCCCAGTTATTTGGAGTTTGCACTGACAGAGAATCTATTATTTAATGAATTAAACTGAAAAGGCGACCTACCTAACCCACAGTTTTTGCTATTTTTGTTTAGAAATGATGTCAGAGAAAAGTCTAAACCACAAGATGACTGGATGACTGCAAGATGACTGATGACAAGATGACTGCAGAAAACCACTAACTCATTAACAATGGTCATTTGTACAAGACTATTCTGTCTATTCTGGCTATTTCCCAAAATATACAAAGAGTAAACCTGTGTAAAATAATGGGTTAATAACTCGTAGGAATATTTAGTAATATTTAACACTATCGTCAGTTCACCGATAATTGGTGTGCCGTTGGCTGTGCTCGGCAGGAGGTCGTTCATGATGAGAAGGAAAACGGTGTAACCGAGGATCAGCGTCATCTTAAACGAGGCGCGGTCAACGCTGTGAGGCGGCAGATAGAAGGACAGGATATCAATAATCATGAGGAAGGAGCTTGGGATGAGCAAGTTCACCACGTACAGGATTGGCCGACGCTTTACCACCACCTACACACACACACACACACACACACACACACACACACACACACACACACACACACACACACACACACAAATGATCAACATGTGTGAGGTGTAAGGTTGATCAAAGTCAAGTGGGACAATGCACTATTGTATTTTGTCTTCTGATCATCATTATTCAACACCTCATTATGTAAACACTGAGAAAGATTCTGTGTATATGTGTATTGGGTTGGTATCATTTTCTCAACCTGAAATTATATATTAAGTGACAGTAATGAACTGTAATTCAACATTCTTCAAAATTCTTTTGAATAAGAGTGTGATGCAATCAGGTACACATCCATTATTATTATGGAAAGTTTAATCATATTCATGCCACTCTCCTTTTGACTTTTTGTCTTAATTTTTTTAAACATTTTTTATAAGTACCATGCCGCCCCATTCACTTATAGGTACAGAGACTGTGGCACATTCCCTACGATATTCTTATACAGTATGAGTGTAATTATTTCTTTTTCTCACCCAGAAGGTTATGATGTCCCATTCATCTATGCCAAATTTGAGAATTCCCTCATCTCCCAAAATCACCACCAGCTCCCACTCTCCACTGGCCTCCAGGTAACGCTTCGAATTTCCTGACATCTCCTCAAATGGGAGCGCAGACTTCAACCTTACATCCCGAACTGCAACACACACACACACACACACCAAAATAACTGTAACTGCTTCTCATCACTCACTCATCATCTATACCGCTTAATCCTGTATTCAGGGTCACGGGGGCCTGGGCCTGGAGCCTATCCCAGGAGACTTGGGGCACACTCTGGACAGGGTGCCAATCCATCGCAGGGCACAGACACACACACTCACACACTACGGGCAATTTGAGAACGCCAATTAGCCTAACCTACATGTCTTTGGACTGTGGGAGGAAACCGGAGTACCCGGAGGAAACCCACCAAGCACGGGGAGAACATGCAAACTCCATGCACACAGAGACAGGAATCAAGCCTGGCCGGGGATCGAACCTGGACCCTGGCGGTGCAAGGTGACAGTGCTAACCACTACACCACCGTGCCGCCTCTGTAACTGCTTAAACTAATAAATAGCATATTTAAGACAGATTAAGGTCAGTGCAATATTTAGCAGGCAGAAGTTTAGCAGTGTTAGCAGTATTAGCAGATAATGAAAAGTAATTAACTAGTGTGGACGTAGGAGGTAAAGGTGACAAGGCAATGTACTGTACTCTAGTGCTTTCAATATATATTGCAGTCGGTGTGTACAAAACCCTTTAGTCACAATGTAGCTGATCCTGATGACACCTGTGACCATGTCCCTGAGGCAGATAGTAATGAACTAGCTGGTGTTTACAGATGATAATGATCTCCATCAGGGAGGTGGAGGCCCACAGAGAGGAGCTCAGGACCCTGAGACATTAATCATTGGCTACAGGACACAAGAAGAAGCACGCCAGCAACAGGCCATCAATGGACTGGCAGCACAACTCCAATTTCCTGAGCGTCCACATTTTGGAAGAAATCAGATAAGTAAATAATACTATGATGACAAGGAGCTGATGAATACTATGATGACCAGAGGTACGCTAGAAGTCTGCTGTTCATACTGCTGCCTTCTAGTGAAGTACGGAGTTCACGTAGAAACCGTAAGTCCTTGATGTTCTGAAGTATTATGACGTGAGTTACTTGTGTGCATGTAGGAGCCGAACGTGAAGGTGCAGTTCTGAACATCGAACGGAAAACTGAAGATCTCCAGGTTGCACGCAGTGACCAGTCTAAGCATCCGGTCATACCGAATGTGACCGGTGTGGTTAACATACACATATGGACATGCTTGAGACACATCATCATCCACACTAAGAAAAAGAAAGAGAGAGAGAGAGAGAGAGAGAGAGAGAGAGTGATAATTAGTGTTAATAGAGAGAGTGGGACAGAAAGTGTGAGAGAGTAAGACATATAATTAATGCTGAGAGTGAGACAGATGATCTAAAGGAACATGGGAAGGAAAATAAATACTAACAATTCATAGACGATGATGTCAGGTGACCAAAGGTTGTTTACAGGAAGGGAGATCTTACTGATCCCATCACACTCGTCAGGGTCCCAGATCAGGAACTCGTGAAACCAGTACTATTGGAAACAGACACACATATTCAATTTATATATATATATATATATATATATATATATATATATATATATATATATATATATATATATATATATATATAAATTGAATATGTGTGTGTGTTTCCAATAGTACTGGTTTTCATATATATATGCTCTCAGCAGTGGGTGGTCTGGAACACATTTAATTACCATCCGCAGCCAGAGGAACGTGGTGAGGATCTGAGTCTTCTCGTTCTGAGATAGAGAGAGAGAGAGAGAGAGAGAGAGAGAGAGAGAGAGAAGCTTCAAACAGGAACAGAACACACACTCAGGCACGCACACAGACGCACACGCACAAAGACATGAACCCTCACCACTCCAAGGACAGCATACAGGGTGAAGGAGATGTTAGCGGTGGTGGGGTTACTCAGGTTCACTGCAGGTCTGAATGCCTTTCGGTCGAATACTTCCTGTAGAGACTCATGGGTTGGTCCACTGTGACCTGGTCTACACATCAGCTCACACACACACAAAGAGACTGAGGAACACACACAAAACCACACACACACACACACACACACACACACACACACACACACACACACACACACACACACACACACACACACACACACAATATGTATGAATACTCTCTCTCTCCTGTTCCTCAAACCATTCCTGCATGGCACTGCAAGAGCGTTCTCTGGTGCCATCTCTTCCACAGATGCATGATGCTGATACACCCAGCCGGCCATAATGTAAATGAAAACATGATTCATCAGAAACACTCTGACCAGTCCTTACCTACACTGCACAACTCAACAAAATCATCAAAAAGGCGAGCTCAATATTTGATGCTCCCCGAGCGTGTTTGGAGCTGGTAGTGGAAAAAGGTATGCTACACAAACTTGTTAAACCATTATGGAGAATCACATCCCCTCCACAACATGCTAGCTAAACAACGGAGCACTTTCAGTAAGAGAATGCTTCAGCTCCGCTGTGACGAAGAACACCACAGGATTTGTCTTTTCTGCCAATTGCAATTAGACTTTACAATAACTCTGCTCCGTGTCAAGAGAGGGATCTCCTTCTCTGACATCACAATAAATATGTTCTTATACATTCTGTCTGCATTGCACTATGGTCACATCCTTCATTCACTGCATCCTCTCTTTTATTAATACTTTCTGGTTAGATAATTCTGGTTCATTCTCTTGATTAAATCACTAAACCTGAAATCACTCAATACCTCATTATAATAAATAAATGTGCTGTTACCTGAAGTGAGGATAACAGCCAGGGAGAGCAGAAACCTGGCTTTTCCCATGATGAACTGCAGAAGGTTCAAGCACGCATTGTGTTCCTACATTTATATGTTTGTTATTGAACACCTCTGATGTGCAGTCAGTGTGTGTGTTTATCTCGTCAGTATCGATGTGTTTCTCACCTTGTTTTTCTCACACCTTTAATTAACTATCCAAAAATTATTATTATTTATTATTATTATTATTAAGTTAGGAAGTAGCAGTAGTTGGAGCTGTAGTAGTATTAATCCCACAACTCGAGGATAAAATCTTAGTCGTTTTACATTTCCTAGGTTTTCATCCCTGAACTCTCTGTTGTGTATTGTTATAGTCTAAATCCGAAATGGACTTTATCATTTTAGATCATAAATTTCATAGGTCAAAAACCTTCCATAATACTGAAGTGGAGAAAAGCCAAATAGTCCAGAATATCCAAACTATATAATTCAATTACAAATAAATTGACTAATTATCCCCCCTTTTAAAACACCAGCTCCACTGTGAAGCATGGTAGCATGTTTAGTTTCCTTTGTCCTCTTTGTAGTTTCTCTTCCCTAATGTAATCTTTGTCCACTTTATTGTTTTGATTTCTCCTAGCATGTTTTAGGTCTGATAGAGGAGTTTGTCTTTGTGTGGGACAGATGGGCATGGCTATGAGCTGGACAGACAAGCAGGCGTTTGAGAGGGTCAGAGGGTTGTGTTTTTTGACCCGGGCATGGGCATATGTTTCAGAGGAAAAGGGTAAACCCCACACTTGGAATCAACGCCAGACTATTTCACTAATTTGTCCTTAATTTGTCATTAAATGACAAAGACACTGGCTATAACTAACCAAATAACTGCTTCTCAAACAATTGGCCAATTACTCATGTATTCAAGTAAAACACATATTTTGGTCATATTTATTTATTCCATCCACCAGCTATAAAACTTACTTGCTTTATTTTCATTTATTTCATCCAACACATGTTTACAGTTATAACACTAAGTAATATTAAAATATTTGTGTTAACTTAGTATAAATTAGGCAAATTATTAACTGATAAAACAAAATATAAATCACACCTTTAAAAATCATCTTTAAATTAAATCATCTGACGTTGGGGGAGATTTGGGAATTGGAGTTAGGGTGAAGGTGTGCTTGGTGATGTCAGTCCTTTACCCTATCAGTGGGTATGGACTGATGTCCAGCCGGGGCTGCTGTGTGGTTCATGTCCCCTGTTGGCAGATCCCCAGCTGACAGGCTTCACAGTGAGCGCTTTCATGTGGTCCATTTACTCTACCAATGAAGCGTGAGAATCGGTTTGATTGTCCCACATTCTCCCCATAGCACCTACATTTAATCTTCTCCATAAGTTTCTCCAGGATCACGTCAATGTTCTCTTGACTATATCTCGGATTCTCCTTGCGGGGAGCAGTGCAGCGTCGACACTCCTGCTTACAACGGCGCATTTTTACAGAGCCACACCCATTTGTCACATCAAGGGAGAAATGGAACACCACCATCACTCGCTTAGAGGGCCATGAACGACCACATCCAGAACAACGAAACCTATAAGTCAGAGAGAGAGAGCAAGAGGGCAGGTGAGGCATGAGAGAGGGTAAACATTGGAAAGATTTTACTCCCCTTCCATTAACTTCACTAATTTCTCTAGCAAAATCATCAATTTGTCTACTAGATTCCAGGGCCCATATTCACAAAGCTTCTTAAGCCTAAAAGTTGGTCTTAGTTACAAAATTCTACGAAAATTCTTGGAATTATGACGTTTTCTTAGAATTTCCCCTTAGACTTAGGACTAAATCTTAGTAAAGATTAAAATGTTTCAAAAAACATCTTATTCCTAAAAAGAGCTCCTAAGGAAAAAATTGTTAAGAGTAGAGAGGAGGACTTTTAAGAGGCTTAATAGTTGCTATAGCAGAGGACAAATAGAGGAAAGAAGAAATATTCCCCAAAAACTGAAAGTAAAGCTAAAAGTAAACACTGCTCTTCTGTCCAATTTGGTTTTCTTGTTCCTTTACTTCCTTCCATCTCTTTTGGATTGTTGGCTACATATAATCCAAAAGTCAACTTAAGTAGACTGTCCTCAATCATGTAAATTGGTAAAAGGTGAGAAATTTTGCTCCCATCAATCTAAAATGGATTACAAGTAATAAAATCAGTATGATAAATAAATGTAAGAACTTAAATATAGTAACTACTGCATGGAAATTGGTTGCTTCATATTTTTGGACAGTTTAAATTAATTTTAAGATATTTAGCCTATAACAGAAGCTTTGCATAAAGTAGCCTACAGTATAGTTATGATCATATAATTTCTTCATATACAAACATTATGATTTCACTGTCTGTTCTATTATCATATATTCTAATTTCACAAAGAGCACATTTCAAGACCATTGCAGAGGTCATCATCCCTAGCAATGGGGTCAACCACACCTCCTCACTAAAAGGTTTTTGTACTTTCCTTACTCAGAGTTGCTCTAAGAAGTTTGCTAAATCACTTTTAGTCTAGGACTCCCAGCTAGGACTTTTTAAGCTAAGATAGATGCTAAGACGCTTTGTGAATATGCGCCCAGAAATTTATTTAAATAGATAATATCAGTAATAATTAAATTTTTAAATACGCTGAAAACAATTCTTTTTGCATTGGTTGTGTACCTAAACATTTTAAACAGTTATTAAATCCCTAATCATGAAACCTAACCTTGACGCCTGTCAGTTGACCAATTATAGGCCAATACTGAATCTCTCCTTTATCTACATGATCCCTGAAAAGATTGTAGCACAGCAGTTATGGTTCTAATAGTTGTTGCCACATGATTGACAATGAATGAGTAGTTGATTGGTGTGTCACTATGGCTTCATACAGGCAACAGGCAACTCGACTTTATTTAGCATTTCGGCAGTACTGCGATATTACAATTGAGATGAGGCAGTTTTTGTAGCTAGATAGCTGTGCATAATGTTAGACCTATTGCTGCTAGCTAGTTGGTAGTGGGTGATGTAAGAAGGGAAATCTGTGGATCTTGTTTCGGATTTATTAAGCTCGAGAGTTGTGTGTTGTGTATAGAATTTCCAGAAGAACAATTTCTGAAAGGCCATGCTTTTAGATTTATTAAAGCCAGGGATTATCTGTATTATCAGGTCATTGTCTGATTCATTCATTCAGAAAAATTTAGCATTTTATATTTATATTTATCACCTACAGAAGAACTATTCAAAACAGAGGTTTCCTTTGTGGTTAGATATCAAGACTGTCATGACATCTATTTCAAAGCCTACATATGTTGCAAAACCTTCAATAACAGTTAGAGTTTCTACAAGTGAGTTATTACAAACAGTCATCTCTCACCTAAACACAATACAAAATGAGATTTAAGTAGAGGGTGTGCATTCAGTGTATGTGTCGTGCATAAGTCTTACTGGGCAAACGATCCTTTCATGTACTCAAAGAAGCCTCGTGCTGCATGCTTTGGCTGGATGGAATCATCCATATGCAGCGTCCACTCATCTTGCAAATCTTCAGCTCTCGTTGTAAACACATTCATCCACACTTGATCCTGTGTATCTCTGCCTCTCTGCATCTTCCTCTTTTTCCTGTCACTGCCTGACAGCTGTATTTATATAGTTGCATGGTTGCTTCTGGAGAAAGGAAACAGAAACTTATCTGGACCTCTGTCTCTCTCTCTCACACACACACACACACACACACACAGACAGACAGACAGACACACACACACACACACACACACACACACACACACACACACACACACACACACACACTAAACTATCTTGTTAAACTATAGAATTATAAACATTATATTAAATAATATTTTTAAACAAAATCCTTATTTCATTATAAAAATAATTTATTTGTAAAACTGTACACTAATATTGGTAATGTTGTATATGTTTGTCGCCATTACAAAATGAAAACCATGTGTTTTGCTTTCATATTATTTATTTCCCCCCTTTTTTGCAGCCTTGACGCGTTCCTGAGGTCACGTGGAAGCGTTTCCTTAAACGTAGAAACCGACACGCACAGGAATGAAAACCGAAACTGATGTGAAATTGTCGTAAAATAGTGGGCGTGGTTTATGTGAGTTAAAAAAGTCAGCAGTTAAAACAATTCACCACATATTTATGCATTTGGTCGTAATTGACACTAACTAATGAGCACTTACTTTTTTAAAGGACTTCCTGAAAGTGCCAGAGAAATAGGAAAACAATAACAAAGAAGAAACAAAACAAAAACAATCAAACAAACAAATAAAATATATTGTATAATACGGACGTCTGACACAACAGCTTGGCCAGATACAGTACAGTATGACCGGAAATGGGTTTAAAAGCATGCGTATTTAAGTATTTCTGTCGTTTTTGGCATAAAACTGTGTGAAATGATCATGTATGAAACAACTTTTGCTCTCTCCCTCTTTCTCTCTCTTTTGTGTATTTGTGTGTGTTTGTGTGTTTATGTGTGTATGTGTGAGAAAACGAAATGGAAAGTTTAAAGCTGTTCTGTTCTGTCACCTATAGGATTTTGAACGTCACTGCAGCTTCATGAAAGTTTTGTTATTTACTGAATAATATTTATTGAATGTGTATTGAACTGCTGTAAATTGCTGTCAATAGAAATGTAAATTCAATAAATATTATTCAATAAATAATTAATGAAAGCGAAACTTTCATGAAGCTGCAGTGATGTTCAAAATCCTAAAAAAAACTTTTTTCTCTTTCTTTCTTTCTTTCTTCTTCTTCTTCTTCTTCTTCTTTTTTTTTTTTTAGAACTGTGCAGTCTCATGTGAAGCACACCTTCTCGTGCTAGGTCATTAGTTCAGTGATCTGATCCTTGGTGTACCCTCAGTTTAAAAGTTTAGAGCAACATATTTAATAAGAGAGAACAGTGTTAAATGTATTAAAAAATATGTACTGTAGATTTACAAACATAATCTACTGGAGTAACATGAAAAAAATAATACACTTTCCTTATGAAAAACACACACATTATATATATATATATATATATATATATATATATATATATATATATATATATATATATATATATATATATATATATATAAACTTCCTTATGAGATGTATATCCCCTTAGTGCTACATTCTGGGACAACATATTCATTTCCTTACGCACACAATATGATGAGAACTCACAGGATTAGAGCTAAACAGCTAATCAGCTAACATCACCCTAACATCACTGTAATGTTAAATATATGTTTTAGAATTAAGGTCCTCAGTCTTTCAGACCGTTTAACCTGTGGGTGGAGGATTGTGGTTTTCCTGAACAATTCACAGTAAAAGACAATTAGAATTATTGAAATGTACTGTAGGTTAGAATAGATGGAACGCGCACACTATCTGAAGGAACCAGATGAGTGGTCTACATTTCAAATGTATATGACCAAAGCATGCCGTAGACTCCTGAAAAGTTGACCAAAATTGAATGATCACAAACTTCATCGATCTGTCCAGTGTGTAAGGTCTGTTCTAGATAACGACCTGGATGGATGTTCCAGTATGTCCCAGGACCCTTCCGCCAGCCCCTCCGAGTGCATGTTGATGACGTACTACCAGCGTAAAAAGCAGTGAGAACCTCCACAGCCGCAACACGAAAGGACATCACGTTGTATTGCCCACCATACACGCCTTTAATCAGTGGCTGAAATTATAATAAATTGGATTATCATTTTCATGTGTTAGCCTGTAAAAAAAGGAATGACTATAAAATTGCTGTAATTCCTAATAAACAGTTAACGAAATGTTTTTGTAAATCCCATTGAATAAAATCTTCTAACACTTAAATCAAATCTTGACTGCTTCCAGTGGATCAAGACAAAAAATTCTAACTATATGTATGCAGGAAAAACACATACTTTCTTCATATTCCTTTATTTCATCCAGCACATGTGTACAGTTATGTTAACTTAGTATATATTAGGAAAATAAATAAGTAATAAAATAAAAGCAAAAATCACATAGTTAAAAAAAAAAAAAGAAACTATTTGATGCTGGGAGAGATTTGGGGTGTTATAGATTTGGGGTGGTGTTAGGGTGAAGGTGTGCTTGGTGATGTCAGTCCTTTACCCTATCAGTGGGTATGGACTGATGTCCAGCTGGAACTGCCGTGTGGTTCATGTCCCCTGTTGGCAGATCCCCAGCTGACAGGCTTCACAGTGCGCACTTTCGTGTGGTCCGGTCACGCTACCAATAAAGCGTGAGGATCGGTTTGATTCTCCCATATTCTCCCCATAGCACCTAAATTTAATCTTCTCTATCAGTTTCTCTAGGATTACGTCAATGTTCTCTAGCCCATATTTTGGATTCTCCTTGCGAGGAGCAGTACAGCGGCGACACTCCTGCTTACAGCGACGCATCTTTACAGAGCCACGCCTACTTGCCACATCACGTGAGAAATGGAACACGACCACCACTCGCTTAGAGGGCCACGAACGACCACACCCAGAACAACGAAACCTATAAATCAGAGAGAAAGTTCAAAGGTGAGAGAGGGCAGATGAGACATGAGAGAAGGTTTTTCCCTTCCTTCAGCAAAATCATCAACTTGCCTATGAGATTCATCATTCTTTCAAATAGATAATATCAGAAATAACTGATTTTTAAAAATCCTCATTCATTTTCCATTTTAAACATTTAAACAGTTATTAAACCCTGAACCCTGACCTTGATTTCAGTCAGGTGACCAACTATAGGCCAATATCCAATCTCCCCATTATCTCCATTATCCCCGTTATCTATATCATCCTTGAAACGATTGTAGCACAGCAGCTATGGCTCTACACATGCTACTCACAAAACTGTCACTCACTTGATTAAGAACAGTTTCTGAAAGGCCATGATTTTGGATTGATTACCTGTTATCAGGTCATTATCTGTTTTATTCATTTAGAAAAATGTATGCATTTTGTTTTCAGGATAAAGAACAGTAAGTTTACTGTATTCAATCTGGTTTCATTGTTGTTGGCGTTTTGATAAAATTAGTGTGTTAATGTTTTGGAATAGGTTGTTTGCAATCATATGACTATTAATGACACATAATTGTCTAATATTACTTATAGCATAACAAAATGTTGTTGTTCAGGGGTACAGAAACAATACAATACAATACAATACAATATAAAAAAAAATATATAAATATTTACAGAGTAAAGAAAAAGTTAGTTGCATAAACATAGCCAAAGAAGTTATGTTACATTTAACAACTCCCTATCAACAACTACCTGTGATGCTTTCATGGATTCTCTGTTTGATCGATATACAAATATACTGTAGAATATGATCGATATACTGTACAAGCACACAAAGCAAATGCATTTGAACAGTTTTCTGTGTTGAAAATCACTTTCTAGCATAGTACATCATACAATCCTGCAAATGTAAATGTCATGTGCAAATCACGTCTTGGATTCAATGAGGTGCAGTCTAAATTGTTGGTTTAAAATGTTGTGTTTTTGGTGTCTTCTGAATGTGTGATATTTTGTTCCTATTGTGTTTATATATAATTGGCATATAATGTTCGATAGCAAATAATATATATTTTAAAACCTACATATGTTGCAAAATCTTTAATAACAGCCAGGGGATTACATGTTAAACTTTAAACAATGAATATATACAGTATATAAAACAAAGAATGAATACAAACAGGCATTTCTCACAAACATACAATACAAAATTAGATTTAAGTAGTGCGTGTGCGTGTTTAGTGCAGGTGTCGTGCATGAATCTTACTCAGCAAACGATCCTCTCATGTACTCAAAAAAGCCTTGTTCTGCATTTCTGGGCTGGATGGAATCATCCATATGCAGCGTCCACTTATCCTGCAAACCTTCGGCTCTCGATCTAAATACACTCATCCACACTTGGTCCTCCATCTCTCTCTCTCTCCTTCTCTCTCTCTCTCTGCCTCTTCCACTCTTTGCTGTCACTGCCTGCCAGCTGTATTTATAATTGGTGCGTAGTTGCTTTCTGGAGAAAGGAAACAGAAACTTGTATTGACCATCCTCACTTGTCTCCTCTATTTTACACACACACACACACACACACATACACACACACACACGCACACACACACACACACACACACACACACACACACACACACACACACACACACACACACACACACACACACACACACACCAAACTATGGTGTTAAATGTAAAAAAAAAAAACATATACAACATTTTTATTTCATTATAAAAATCACTTATTTTTAGGACTGTACAGTGATATTCCTAATGATGTCATTAGGAAATGTGTACTATATTTTTTGCTTTCATATTATTTCATTTTGTTTTTTTGCATCCTGGACATGTTACTGAGGTCATGTGGAATAATTTCTCTAAATTTAGATACCAAGGTTGTAACTTAGAATTAGTGGGTGTGGTTTATGGGAATTCTGACACAATTAATGAGCACTTATTTTATTTAAGGACTTCTTGTAACTTCCAGAGAATGGGAGTAAAAATAAATAAATACAATATATAAAACACCGATGTCTGACACAACAGCTTGGCCAGATATGCCCTAAGTGAATAAAAAAAAAACATGCATATTTAAGTATTTTTGTTGTTTTGGGTATAAAACACTGTGATATTATCATATATGAAACTGAAACAAAACTTTCTCTCTCTCTCTGTCTCTCTCTCTCTCTCTGGTGCATGCTGGGAGTCGGTGTGAGAGCGGTGCGTGGGGTGTGAGAGCGACTGTTTAAACTCTTTTTTTTCTTTTCTTTTTTCTCTTGTCTTTTGGTGGGACACATTATACTATATATATATATATGTGTGTGCATGTATAAGGGGAGGGGGGGTTAATATATATATATATATATAAAATAGAAATAAATAAAATATGAATTATATGAATTCCTATATGAATTAATATTGAGCGAGCCCCTGTGTTTGGTGAAAGGCCCGGTGGGGTGAGATGGCGGCGGGGCCGAGTGCCGGCGCCCAGCCGCTCTCACTCCGACACGGCGCGCGCTGTGAGGCGAGTCCCGAGGTCACGGTGGAGCAGGTCCTGGTGGCCGCGGGCGAGCGAGTGGGATTCGCTAATATAATGTCGGCGTCGCGGATGAACAAGGCCGTAGTCGTGTTTCTGAAGGAAAAACATCTCGCGGACCAACTGATAGAACACGGAATCGCGGTAAGTGAAAGTTTCTTTCCCTTCACACCGCTGGCCTCCGCCGCGAGCGCCGTAACGATTTCTAATGTGCCGCCGTTCATAGCGAACGAGGATATCGAGCGCGAGCTCTCCCGCTTCGGGAAGTTAGCGAGCGGCTTTAAAACGGTGCCGTTAAACTGCAGACACCCGGAGCTGAGGCACGTCATGTCGTTCAGGCGGCGCGTGCTGGTGTTCCTGAAGGAACCCAGTCTAGAGATTTCCTTCAGAGTCGCGCACGAGGGGAAATCTTACATGCTGTTTTGAGTGTGGAGACATAGGACACAAAAGGGTGCTCTGTCCACACAGGACACAGGACAGAGCAGAGGCAGGACCGAGCGGTGTGTGTGTGCGGGAGGAGAGGGCAGCACAGTCCGGGGCTAGTGCAGGGGGCGTGGCCAATGCTCGAGCTGCTGCTGCTGCAGAGTGTGTTACTGAGACAGGGGGGGTCAGTCAGGGTGAACATGTGTGTGTAACACAGAGCAGTGCTGGGATCAGTGGGGTGGTGGGGCAGACAGGGGGGGTCAGTCAGGGTGAACATGTGTGTGTTACACAGAGCAGTTCTGGGATCAGTGGGGTGGAGGAACAGACAGGGGGGGTCAGTCAGGGTGAACATGTGCGTGTTGCTGAGGGTAGTGCTGGGATTAATGGTGTGGAGGAGCAGGCAGGGGGGGTCAGTCAGACTCCAAGGGTGGAGCACAGTGTAGATGAGCATGGTGTTGAGATGGAAACTCAGAGCAGTGATGTGATGGAGGGGAATGAAGGTGGAACCAGACTGGTGGAAAGTAAGAATGTAACAACAGAAAACAATGGTGTGGAAACAGAAGAAACGGGTTCAGTAGTAAGTAATACGGATAATAAAAGGAAAAAAAGAAATAATAGCAATGTAAAAAAAAAATGAAATAAACACAACTAAAGAAAATGCAGATAGAACTCTGGAAAAGCCTGACAGTAAGAAAAACAATGAAAAAATGCTTCAAGAGAAGCCCAGAAGTGCCACAGAAGAAGCTAGCATGGACGGTGAACCTGATTTGGAGCTAACAGATATAGACATGGACGATGAGGACGATGAAGACAATGAGTCTGGAGAAGAAAAGGCAGAGAACAATGCTACTGCAAAGAAGAGAAAGAAGAACAGCATAACCACTGAAATGTACACTTTGGAAGAAATCAATAACTTCCTTGATACAACATATCGAGACTCTATAGAAGTATCTGAATACTTCTCAGATACAGACAAATTTCTAGTCTCAATAGAAAAAGTACAAAAAAACACCACTTTAGCACAACTAAGCAAAAAAAAGAGGTTTCGCTTGGCGAAAATGGCAACAAAGTTACGAAAAGAGAAAAAGGAAAGACTCTTAGAAAAAAACTCAAAAAATGAATAAGTCACATCACATGGGTGTTTCCTTTCTGTCTACAGCTGTCTTCACATGCTTTTCCCCCCTCTTACCTCTCTTTTACATGGAAAAGCTAAGAGTAGGTACTTTAAACGTTAATGGGGGCAGGGATAGAAAAAGACAGGCTGTAGTCATACAATTAATTAAACAGAAAAATATAGATGTTGCGTTTCTACAAGAAACACATAGTGACAAAGAAAACATGATAGAATGGGGGATGAGGTGGGAAGACCAGCTCTACTTTAGTCACGGGACAAACTTCAGTGCCGGGGTAGCAATCTTAATTTCAAAAAGATTAAAAGCAAATGTTATTAAAAGTATTGAGGTAGAGCAGGGCCGTGTTCTGCTGGTACAAGCTGAAATAAAAGGAATTTTTTTTATGTATTAATGTTTATGCCTTAAATAAAGGAAGTGAGAGAATGAAAACATTTTATAAAATAAGAGACGTAATCACACAACTGGGTAGTAACCACATTGTAGTTATCGGTGGAGACTGGAACTGTACATTAGACTTCACAGCAGATAGAAACACAGTAGAACCACATTTTCAATCTTCTGAGGTTCTAAACAATATAATTAAAACATGTGGACTTATAGATCCTTGGAGAGAAAAGAACCAGGGAATAAAACAATACACATGGATTAAAACCACTGACACAAGAATAAGTGCTGCAAGACTGGATAGATTCTATATCACAAAAACGGACAGAAACAAAATTTTGAAGAGCTCCATTCACCCCAGCGGGTTTTCAGATAATCACATGGTCGCAATAGATTTTGTATTGTCTGACAAAACAAATCCTCGATTTTACTGGCGTTTTAACATAAAACTGCTACAAGATCAACATTTCTGTTTTAAATTTTTAATCTTTTGGGAAGAATGGAGAAGAAGAAAAGGGGACTTTACATCCTTAGGCACATGGTGGGAGGTGGGGAAAGCACAAATCAAAATATTCTGTCAACAATATACAGCACACACAAATGCAATAAAAAAAGGTGTAGTTGAAGAATTAGAGAGGGAGATAATAATCCTAGAAAATGAACTATTTGCTAAAAATGAAAAGGAAAAAAAGAATTCCTTAGAAACAAAAAAGAAGGCACTAAGCTCTTATTTACCAGAATAAGGGTTATCAGAATATGGTATACCAAACAAAGTAGTGGCGTCGGCTTATGCAGATGATATACTGGTTTTTATCACCAAGCAAGAGGACATTCATGTCCTTTCCAATAGCTTAAAAATGTACCAGGCTGCATCCTCTGCACGTGTCAACTGGGGCAAGTGTGAAAGTTTTATTGCAGGTCAGTGGCAAGGAAAACAAGTTCCCAAACTTCCGGAAAACATGCAATCGGGAAGAACAGGTATTAAATACCTGGGAATCTATCTAGGGGATGAAAACTACTTGCAGAAAAACTGGGAGGGCTTGGTGGAGAAGGTAAGTGCAAAGTTGTCAAAATGGACCTGGGTCCTGCACCAGCTGTCCTACAGGGGGAGAGTACTGGTCGCCAACAATTTGGTTGCCTCGATGCTGTGGCATAAGTTCACAGCCCTTGAACCACCAGAAACAACAGTCAGAGAGATTCAGAGAAGGATAGTGGACTTTTTCTGGAACGGGCAACACTGGACACGGGCACCAGTCCTCTACCTGCCGATACAGGAGGGAGGCCAAGGCCTAATTGACCTACCAAGCCGGATAAAAACTTTCCGTCTTCAGACTGCACAAAGGCTGCTCTATGAAAATGACACAACATGGACTCACACAGCATGTCTTCTACTTCACAAAGTCGAAGATTTAAAATACGACAGACATTTGTTCATAATGGACTTAAACGAGATCAACACAGCCAAAACAACAAAGTTTTACCAGACAGTTCTAAAGGCATGGTCTTCACTCCTGAGAATCAGCAGAACGGGAGACCAACGATGCCTCGGCATAAACCACGAGCCCCTTTTTAGCAACCCACTGATTCCAGCAAAAATCTTGACATCAAGGAACCTACGGCAACGGTTTCAAAAAGCTGGAATTACAAAGCTTGGGGACTTAAGGACTGGTAAAACTTGGAAAACTACAACTACGCTTGTGGAGGAGACAAAAATCCAGTCCCATCGATTGCTGCAGGGAATGTTGAGAGAGGTGAGTCTAGTGCTGCCTCCAGAGTTTAAGGAGGCATTAGAACGGGACTCTGGAGGGGACTGGCAACCTTTCCCCCCTCTCTCCATCCGTGCAGCAGCAGAGCAACCAGAAACAGACGGAGGAATACTGTCCTTCAAGATACCTCAACTGACGGACTTTAAAAACGCCACCAAGAGTGCCCTATACACTGTCAGTGTGAAGGTGTCCCATCAGAACTCTCTGGTCGGGGTGAAGGAGTCGAGGTGGTCGGATTTGCTGGCACTGGGCTCTTCCCCACGAGGTAGCTGGAGGTCCCTGTACAAACCCCCTGTAGAGAAGCGCACAGCTGATCTGCAGTGGAGGATCGTGCACGGGGCCGTGGCCACAAACAGACACGTAGCACATATCGACTCCACCGTAGCCACAACATGCCCCTTCTGTGGGAGGGAGGAAACCTTAGACCACCTCTTCTTAAGGTGTGAGAGGCTTAGGTCAATGTTTAACACTTTGAAAGAATGGACAGCAAGGTTTGATCAAACCCTAACAGAAAAATTATACATTTTTGGCCCAAAATACTCAGCTGCAAACAAGGAAAAGATTTGCATAACCAATTTTTTAATTGGCAAACCAAAACTTGCCACGTGGCTTACAAGAAAAAACAAAATAAAAAACGATGGCACTTTGAACCCAGAACTTATGCTTAAAACTCTCGTAAAAACCAGACTGAAAATTGAATTTGCATACGCAACAATGATAAATAAGCTGCAGGACTTCAACAAAGTTTGGGGACAGGGGGAAATTTTATGCAGTGTCGAAAATGATTTGCTAATTTTAACCTTTTAATATTGATATATGTACAGTATATAGAATTGTTTATCTTATTTATTTATTAATTAACTCTCATCTTATGGATGGTGTTATGTTGTATAATGAATTTATGGTACCTCATTCTACTATCATATACTCTAAGTTATTAGTGCTTCCCATTTGACTATGATAAAATCAAACCAAAAATATTTTATTTTGTGATTACATACTTACTGATGCTTTTGTACATTATATCAGGTGGTTCAGGAAACGCTATATTTTATTATTATAAACACAAAACAGGGAAATCAAATAAACAAATATACTTTAATATAAAACAAACCAAAACACGAATAAAGGTGACGGGAAACACGAACTAAACTCACAGACATTAACCACGATAAATCAACAGATGCAACACAACAAACTCAAAGAAACCTAACTATTTATAATGAAACTAATAACCAACTCGGTTCAGGTGAGCGTCCATGGTCACCTGACCGAGTAGCCACATGGAAAATGAAGTCCAAACGAAAGGAACTACAAACAAACACAGGGCGCTGTTTTGTCTTATTTGTTTTGTCCTGGAGCTCTGTCACTAAAACATTCTCATTTCTTTTAGCGCACCCCCGAAAGCTGCTCCAATCACTCTGGGAGGCTGCTCCCAGCTGCACGTCCCACTCACACTCCTTACTTCTGCCGCTACGCCGTTTGGTTCTCCGGCTACCTTCCGCGTCGGCTCCCCACAACGCATAAATCATTGCCCCCCCAAAAGGTTGTTGTGACTGCACCAGACATCCAGCTGCTCGACCTCCCTTCTGTATGGAGACTCATCACCGTCCTGGATGAGGCCGATGATTGTAGTGTCATCTGCAAATTTCAGGAGCTTGACAGTGGGGTCTGTAGAGGTGCAGTCATTGGTGTAGAGGCTGAAGAGCAATGGGGAGAGGACACATCCCTGAGGGGCTCCAGTGTTGGTGGTGTGGCTGTTGGACATGAAATCCCCCAGTCTCACTAGCTGCTGCCTGCCTGTCAGAAAGCTGGTGATCCAGTGGCAGACAGAGGTAGGTACAGAGAGCTGGATTAGTTTGGTCTGAAGCAGGGCTGGGATGATCGTATTAAATGCTGATGAAAAGTCTATGAACAAGACTCTTGCAAAAGCCCCTGGTTTGTCCAGATGTTGAAGGATGAAGTGCAGTCCCATATTGACTGCATCATCCGCAGACCTGTTTGCTCTATAGGCAAACTGCAGGGGGTCCAATAAGGGACCAATGATGTCCTTCAGGTAGGCCAACACCAGTTTTTCAATTGACTTCATGACCCCAGATGTTAGGGCAACTGGTCTGTAGTCATTAAGTCCTGTGATTTTATTTTTTTTTTGGAATGGGGACGATTGTGGAACGTTTAAAGCATGAAGGGACTTTACATAGTTCCAGTGATCTGTTGAAGATCTGTGTAAAGATGGGAGCCAGCTGGTCAGCACAGGATTTCAGACAGGCTGGTGTAACGCCGTCTGGACCTGGAACTTTTCTTCTCTTTTGTTTCAGGAAGATCTGGCGAACATCTTTTTCACAGGGTGGGGTGGGGGGGGGGTTGTCAGAGTTGATAACGGTGGTGTGGAAAGATGATCAGGACAGGAGTGTGGTGTGAGACTGGGAGTTTCAAATCTACAATAGAACTCATTCAGGTCATCAACCAGTTGTTGATTGCCTACAGAGTTGGGGGATGGAGCCTGTCCACACGGAGACGCGTTTCGCTGTATGCGTATACATTTTTTATCGTATTGCCGTTTCATCCACACGGATCCGGCGTTTTAGGAGACTGAAACCGCTATTTTTTGAAACCGGGTCCCAAGGTGGATAAATCTGAAAACGACACCCTTGCATTTTCGTGTGTACAGCCAATCTGTATATTTTGTGAAACGATGATGTCATGCGCATGCTCAAAGTCTTCTTCTCCGTGTATAGTGGCAGAATTACAGCGCCCCATACTGGTCTGGCATATATGTACTACACCGTTTTCAGTGGTTTCGTATGTACGCAGAAATTTCTTGAGACGACGCCGAACGAGGAAAAAAAATGATCGAATAGAGAACGCACTGGCTTTGTGTGGACGGAGCCGTAGTTAGTGATGGTTTTCAGGCCTTTCCACATTGAAGCAGGGTCATTTGCAGAAAACAGATTTTCCAGCTTTTTCAGAGTACCTTCTCTTAGCCCTCTAATCGTCCTTGTTAGTGTGTTCCTGGCCTGGTTGTACAAAATCCTGTCCCCGCTCCTGTAGGCATCCTCTTTGTCCTGACGAAGCTGTCTGAGTTTTGCTGTAAACCATGGTTTGTCATTATTATATGTTAAAAATGTCTTGGTAGGAATGCACATATCTTCACAGAAACTGATGTAGGATGTTACCAAATCTGTGAGCTCAACCAGATTGGTGGCAGCAGCTTCAAAAACACTCCAATCAGTGCAGTCAAAACAGGCCTGTAATTCCTGCTCTGCTTCACTGGTCCATCTTTTTACAGTCCTTACTACAGGCTTAGCAGATATAAGTTTTTGCCTATAGGTCGGGAGAAGATGAACCAGGCAGTGGTCAGAAAGTCCTAAAGCTGCTCTGGGGACTGAGCGATATGCATCCTTTATTGTGGTGTAGCAGTGATCCAAAATATTTTTGTCTCTGGTGGGGCATGTAATGTGCTGTTTGTATTTAGGCAGTTCACGTTTGAGATTTGCTTTGTTAAAATCACCAAGTATAATCATAACAGAGTCTGGGTGTTGTTGCTCCGTGTCTGAGATCTGAGCAGCCAGCTGTAGTAATGCAGCGTTCACACACGCTTGTGGAGGAATGTACACACACACAAGAAGAAACGAGGTAAACTCCCACGGCGAATAGAAAGGGTTACAGTTGATAAAATATGCCTCTAGATCGGGACAGCACATTTTTTCCAATGGTGTCACATTTGTACACCAACGTTCATTGATGTAAAAGCACGTCCCGCCGCCTCGCGATTTCCCCGTTGATTCTGTGTCGTGGTCCGCTCTGAACAGCTGGAAGCCCGGCAGGTGTACCGCGTTATCTGGAATTGGGGCCAAGTGAACCATGTTTTGCTGAAATTATTTATTTATTTAGATATAGACAGAAGGCTGCAAGATTTGGAGTGGCTCCATATTAATTTAAACACCTTTTCTGTTAAACTGAACCTCCAGCCTCCTAACACACAGTATGACTGCAAATCAGTACCTGCTATCTGATATCACTCAAATGAGGATGGGTTTCCTGTTGAGTCTGTTTATTTCACTAATTTCATAGTGATTTCCATATTATTTTTATTCTGTAATGCTGCTTTGTGACAATGACCATTGTTAAAAGCATTATATAAATAAAACTGAATTGAATTGAATGAAATTGTGCTGCATTAAGCAACTAAGGTATTTTGAAATTACTGGAACTGTGTTAAGAACCCTTCATCAAGAACTGTAAGCATAGTGCTGAACTGTCAACTTTGTAAATCAACAGTACAAACCATTAACTATGTTCAGTAGTGAAAGTAAGAGCATTTCCTTACGTACACAATATGATGAGAACTTACAGGATTAAAACTACAGCTAATCAGCTAACATCACCCTAACATCACTGTAATGTTAAATATATGTTTTAGAATTAAGGTCCTCAGTCTTTCAGACCGTTTAACCTGTGGGTGAAGGAGTTTGGTTTTCCTGAAAAGGTTACAGTAAAAGACAATTAGAAATATTCAAATGTAGGTTAGAATAAATGGAAAGCGCATACTATCTGAACGAACCAGTTGAGTGGTCTGTATTTGAAATGTAAATGACCAAAGCATGCCGTAGACTCCTGAAAAGTTTACCAAAATCGAATGATTATAAACTTCATCGATCTGTCCAGTGTGTAAGGTCTGTTCTAGATAACGACCTGGATGGATGTTCTCCCAGGACCATTCTCTCAGCCCCCCCACCAAGGGCATGTTGATGACCACCAGCGTAAAAAGCAGTGAGAACCTCCACAGCCGCAACACGAAAGGAGATCGAGTTCTACTGCCCACCGTACACGCCTTTAAACCAGTGGCTGAAATGACGATAAACCAGATGATCGATTTTCACTTATGGTCCTGTGAAAAATGTGAATGACTAAAAAAATTGCTGTAATTCCTAAACAGTTAATGCAATATTTTTGTGAATCCCATTGAGTAAAAGCTTCTAACACTTAAATCAAATCTTGACTGCATCCGTTGTGGTGGATCAAGACAAAAAAAGTGTGACTCTATTTATACAGGTTAAACACATACTTGCTTTATATTTTTTTATTCCATTCAACACATGTGTACAGTTAAAACACTAAGTAATATTAAAATATTTGTGTTAACTTAGTTATTAGGCAGATAATTAATTGTTAAACTAAAAGCAAAAATCATTGTCAAAATTAAATCATCTGATGTTGGGTGAGATTTGGTGTGGTGTTAGAGTGAAAGAGTGCTTGGTGATGTCAGTCCTTTACCCTATCAGTGGGTATGGATTGATGCCCAGCTGGGGCTGCTGTGTGGTTCATTTTCCCTGTTGGCAGATCCCCAGCTGACAGGCTTCACAGTGCGCACTTTCATGTGGTCCTGTCACTTCACCAGCAAAGCGTGGGGGTTGCTTTAATTTTCTCACTTTCTCCCCATAGCACTTCATTTTAATGTTCTCTATGAGTTTCTTAAGTATCACGTCAATGCCCCCTCGACTATATCTCGGATTCTCCTTGTGGGGAGCAGTGCAACGGAGACACTCCTGCTTACAGCGGCGCATCTGTACAGAGCCACGTCTACTTGCCACATCACGTGAGAAATGGAACACCACCATCACTCGCTTAGAGGGCCACGAACGACCACACCCAGAACAACGAAACCTATGAATCAGAGAGAGAGAGAGAGAGTTTAAAGGTGAGAAAGGGCAGATGGGACATGAGAGAAGGTACGCATTTGGAGGATTTTACTCCCCTTCCATTAACATCAGCAAAATTACAAACTTGTCTACTAGAAGTTTTTTTCAAATAGATAAGATCAGGAATAATTGATTTTAAAAATACTCAATAATTCTTTTTGCAATGACTGAGTGCATACATATTTTATTAAACCCCTAATTAAGAAACCTGGCCATGACGTCTGTCAGCTGACCAACTATACTGTAGGCCCATATCCAAGCTCCCCTTTATCTTCAAGATCCTAGAAAAGATTGTAGCACAACCAGTTGGTTTTCACATTGATCTAAATGATCTTTAGAGTATGTTGTGTGTAAGTCCCAGAAGATCAGCCGTTTGGCTCCAGCAATCACAACATAGGCAAAATCACTGAGATCACTTTCCCCCTTTCTAATGGTTGACAAATATTACCTGAAGCAGCTGGCCTGGATCTGCAAGATTGTATGTGGTGCGTTCCTGCCACATGATTGACTGATGAATGTGTTCCTAATAAAGGGCAGAGTCTCTCTCTCTCTCTCTCTCTATTTACATAATACAGGAATTAGACTGAAGGCTCCTGCCATGTAATTAAATGATGGCACAACTTTAGATTGCAACAACTAAAGTACTTTATCCAATAGGTTTATCAAGTTGATTATGAGCCTATATGATTAAGATTATCAATTGATTGATTTGTATATGCATATTATTTCACTTGATTGTTGTGTCACTATAGGCCTTCAACAAATTCCCAGAAATCAAATGTTCCTGAAAGGATGTGCATTTGGATTTATTAAAGCCAAGGATTACCTGTCTTATCAGGGCAATGTCTGCATTTTCAGAATAAAGAACAATACGTTTACTGTATTCAATCTGGTTTCATTGTTGGCTGTTGGATAAAATGTGTTATTGTGTTATTGTTTTGCAATAGGTTGTTTGTCATTATATGACTATTAATGACTACTGAATGGATAACAATGTTGCCCATAGCTGTTGCTTTATATCTACCACCCTCAGAAGTACTGTTAAAAATAGAGGTTTCCTTTGTGGTTAGATGTCAAGACTACATTTAGTTGTTCAGGAGTATAGAAACAATAGTATACAATACATTCTTACAAATATATATAAAGAAAGAGTTATCTGCATAAACATAGCCAAATATGTACCTGTGATTCCATGGATTCTCTGTTTGATCATTATGCGCAAACGTAAAAACACACAAACCAAATATGTTTTAAGAGCTTGTAATGCAGGGTTCTGTGGTGGCTCAGACTCTAGTTTGTTGGTTTGGGGATCTGACGATCTAGGTTTGAGACTCACTGTTGGTGGTTGCCACACCCCAAGCGGTGCTGGTCCCAAGCCTGGAAAAAAAGTCGGACGGTTGTGCCAGGAAGGCAAAAGTTGTGCGTGTCTCGAATAATCTGCTGTTGCAACTCCATGACGGGAGCAGCCCAAAAAAGTTTAATGCAGAATTATGTGTAAAAAATCACTTCCCAACCTCCTGTAGTGGGCCACATCATGCAATGCTGCAAAGGTACAGTAAATTACATTTTCAAATCTCCTATTGGGTTCTTTGAGGTGCATTTTGAATTGTTGGTTTAGAGTGTTGTGTTTTGGGTGTCTCCTAAATGTGTTTTATTTTGTTCCTATTTTGCTTGTACTGGAATATACGGTTTGATAATAAATAATATATATATTTCAAAATCTAAATACCGTTTAATAGGTTCTACAAGTAATAGGTTACATGTTAAAAATCTCTCTCAAACACAATTAAATTAGATTAGATTTAGATTTAAGCAATGTTGGTGTGTGTGTGTATGTGTTGTGCGTGAGTCTTACTGAGCAAACGATCCTCTCATGTACTCATAGACCCCTGGTCCTAAAGTTTTTGGCTGGATGGAATCATCCATATGCAGCGTCCACTCATCCTGCAAACATTTAGCTCTCATTCTAAACACATTCATCCACACCTGGTCCTCCATCACTCTCTCTCTCCCTCTCTCTGCTGTTACTGCATGCCAGCTGTATTTATAATAGTTGCTTAATAATAGCATGTTACTTTCTGGATAAAGGAAACTTATCTTGACCATCCTCCCTTGTCTCTCTCTTACACACACACACACACACACACACACACACACACACACACACGTATTAAACAGTATTAACCAGTATTAACCAGCACAGACAAGCGTATAAATCATGCTGGCCTATGCTGTTTTTTTTTTATGTTTGTGTGTTTGTGTGAGAGGATGAAGAAGAAAGTTTAAAGCTATTCTATTTTGCCACCTATAGGATAATGAACGTCACTGCGACTTAAAGTTTTTCTTTCTTTCTTTTTCAGACCTAGATGGCTGAAATTTAATGAATTTACATTTAGATTTACGACAATTTACAGCATTTAGAAAATGCCATTTTTTTAAATATCTGTGCAGTCTCATGTGAAACACAACTTCTCGTGCTAGGTCATTAGTTCGGTGATCTGTAGGTATGATCAGTTTAAAAGCTTAGATCAACATATTTACAGTTTTTTCTGATTGCCTATGCACATTTTTTGTAACTATTGGCTATTTTTGCAAAATTCTACACACAAATAAGAAAAGCTTTCACCCAATTATCAAAACATTGTAGTTCTCTTGCAAAACGAACACGCCTTCGTAAGAATTGTGTTTTCGTATCAAACAGTACACACAAGCCATCATCTACTAAGCACACAATGCGCCAACTGCACACTGATGGTATGAATACAAAACACATCTGGCTTTTGCTTTCTCTGTGTACAGATGTCAATTTGAGGTCACACTTTTGTCATAGTGTCATGTAAACATACAAGGATCCAAACTTCAGGTATTGGTGTTTACACTCATCAAAACCAAGACAAAGTCAGAACACAAAATAGTAATTTCACAAAAAAAAAAAAGGGAAAAAAAGACAATGTCGTCTTTCTGGGTCCGGCCACAAAATTTCGTCCACATCACATGCGATATCCTCCAGTCCAAGGCACCGGGGAAAATATCTCCTTGAATGCCGTATTCAGGCCTGACATGATGCCTGGTCAATATCTCCACATGCCTCCTCCATTGCCTGTAAAAGGGCTACCTGTTGAAGGGGATGACAGTCGTACACTTTCCAGCGCCAGGCAGAGAAGAACTCCTCGATGGGATTTAAGAATGGAGAGTATGGAGGGAGGTTGAGTGCATTTTTTACATGAAGGATGCGTGGTCTGTAAACCAGTTGCGGACCAAAGCAGCCCTATGGAAACTAACATTGTCCCATATGATGACATATCGGGTATGCTCTGGTCTCTGAACAGTGAGTATGTCATGTAAGGTGTCCAGGAATGCAATAATGTGTGCAGTGTTGTATGGGCCTATGGTTGCATGATGGTGAACAACACTATTTTGGCTTATAACTGCACACATGGTTATGTTACCACTACGTTGTCCTGGGACATTGACGATGGCACGTTGTCCAATAATGGTCCTGCCACGTCTCCTGGTTTTACTGAGGTTAAAACCGGCCTCATCTACAAAAAGTAGCTCATGTCCCATGGCATTTGCTTCTAGTTCCATCACTCTCTGGACAAGACAAAACAAATGCAACACATCATGCAAAGCACTACAGTATGCACTTCCAAATTCAGGACCAATGACACTGTAGCTTACCTGCACATAGTCATATCGCAGTTGCTTTACAAGTTCTGTGTTTCTCTTGAAAGGAACTCTGTAAATTAGCTTCATTCTTATTCTGTGGCATGATTAAGTACATGATTTAGTGCAGAAATGCTTGCACTGTGTATTTTTTGAAAGATGGTGTCATTATCAATTATACGCTGCTGTATTTCGCACAGTCTTATTGCATTATTGGCAATCACCATGTTCACTATATGGGTCTCTTGTTCTGCATTGAGGATTCGTCTTCTGCCCCCAACATCTGGACATCTAGCAATTCTGTAAAGTAACAATTTAAGTATTTTTGCATGTATGGTACTGTTGTGTTTCTCATTAGAGTATGGCAGTGCTACAAAGTACTTACCGATTCTCATTTCGAAATGTCCTAATGATACTTGCCACAGTGTAGCGGCTCAAATTAGGCTGAACCCGTTGGCCAGCTTCCCTCAGGGTCATCCCATGGTTGATGACATGGTCCACTATTGTAGCTCTGATGTCATCAGTTATTCTATTTCGTACTCTTCTTACCCTTCCTTTTTCCCCTCCTCGTCCTCTTCTTGCTCCTCCTTGTCCTCTTCCTCTAACTTCCTCTAACCCTCTCGCTTCTTCAACTCCACGTACTCTTCCTCCAACTTCTTCACCTCCACGTTCTCTCCCTCAGCCTCCTCAGCCTCCTCGGCCTCCTCTGATTCTCACTCTTCTCTCTCTTACTGCTCCTTCCATTGTACTCCACATAGACAGCTTATCTGTGGCTTATTTATAGTGCTTAGGCTGATTGCAAAGTGAACTAATTATCTAAAACAGTTTTCACATGTGAAAGTGTGCCAGACAGTTGGCAAAATAGTGTTAATGATAGCCATACATGTGTATAATTTTGCTAGGAGTGTGTTGGAAATTTGGTAATTGAGTGTAAGCAGTGAGTTGTGTTTAAAGTTCTGCAAAAAGAGTGTTGTGCAGTGAATTGTTTACTATTTATTTGTATGCGCATGTATACACACACACACACACACACACACACACACACACACACACACACACACACACACACACACACACACACACACAATTATATTGCTGAAACATTTAAACATTTTTTCACATTACAACCACAGATGCAGATTCTATGTGAAGTGGAAGGAAAAAGATAAGTGTTTTATTTATTTATTTTTTTTCAAATAAAAAAAGTGTTGTGTGCATTTGACCCGAATACCTTCAGCTAAAAACTGGTTAAACTAATTGTTTTCAGATGTCACCTGATTAGTAAAAGAGGTCCACCTGTGTGTAATTGTCCTGCCTCAAGGTGAACCTCCACCCCAGCTGCCAGCACCATGTTTTACGGTGGGGATGTTCAGAGTGATGTGCAGTGTTAGTTGTCCGCCACATAGCATTAAGGCCAAAAAGTCATCAATGGGAAGATGGATGGTCACAAACCATCAAGCAAAGCTGAACTTTAGTGGTGTAAAGTTACCCAACTGCAATGTGAAACACTGGTGGAGAGCATGCCAAAATGGATGAAAGCTGTATTTGCAAATCGGGATTATTTCACCAAATACTGATTTCAATCAATTTAAACAGAACTGTTCATCTTACCAACACATGCACCTGTAAGAACAAAAAAACATAACAAACTGAAGTATTTTGAAGTTGTCTCTTCTTTTTTCAGAGCACACACACACACACACACGGATACAGTATGTATACACAAATGTCATATGTCAAATATGAAACAATAGGAATGAAAAAACAAGGACATCTAAAATTAGCTACATTTCACAACCATGTCTAGACTAATTAACCTTATCAGGGTCATTATAAATGGTTAAATATAGCTCTTGTCTTAAATTGTATGAACTTAATTTTGCATAAATGCAAAACTGCACACAAAACAAGTAAATAGCTTTATGCTGTACTCTCATATAATGTTACTGATTTTCATCTTATGAGCACAATTCCAAGTAGAATACACTAACACTTAACACCACTCAGGCTTTAACAAATAGCCTTTATCAGCACACACACACGCACACACACACACACACACACACCCACACACGCACACACACACACACACACACACACACACACACACACACACACACACACACACACACACACACACACACACACACACATTCTTCCTGTGGACAAAGAAAAACATCAGCATTTTAATATTCCCTGCCAAAAAAATCTCAAACCTGTGTATGTATTTCCTCTCTCCTGTGGTTAATCACACACACGCACACACAGACAGAGAGACAGAGATAGATAGAGAGAGAGAGAGATATGTGGAAACGCTGAAGTAGCTGTTCTGTGGTTCTTCGTGGGCCGAGTGGAAAAGCTTTCACCTCTCTATCAGGCCCATTTGATTTTTTTTTTCTTTTCTTTTCTTTTCTTTTTTTTTTTGTCAAAGTGGAACGATGATAGATCGGATTTTTCCTACACAGAAATGCATACATCTTAGTTTTTCTATGAAACACACGTTCATAACTGTTCTTAACACTCTCACTATACTCCTTCTAACACACCATCTCAGAATGTAACAAACTACTCATCACTTGCCGTCCACGCACATTTACGCACAATTGCACATGGCTTATTGTACATGTTGTACACCTCTGGGACTTTGCACATTGTTCTTCTTGTGTTTGGACATAGCTACTTCTTCACACAAATGAAGACTAACTTGAGTCAGCTGTAACTTATCCTGTATAAAGTACACACTTATCATCTCACACTTCAATTTCAATTCTATTTTATTAGTAACCTTTATTGTTACATGTTACATTTATATTGTACATATAAAGTTTTTCTATATTTGTATAATTGATCTTAATTCATATTTTATTTCGCTTTTGGAATACTCTACTTTTTTATTTTAGGTCACCGGTGGCCATACAAGCATTTCACTATCAATCTATCTATCTATCTATCTATCTATCTATCTATCTATCTATCTATCTATCTATCTATCTGCACATACATACAATAACGTAAAATGGTAAAGACACATGACAGTGAAAACTTTAATCAAGATACAGGTAACAAGCAAAATCTTTAGTTTACAAGCACTAGAAGTTTAGAAGTACTATTTTTGCATTGCTACTGCTACTCTTGCTACTGCTACTAGTAATAATATTATTCATAATAATAACAATAACAACTACAATAATAATAATAATAATAATAATAATAATAATAATAATAATAATAACTTGAAATGATTATGATATACAGTACCCTGAAATGATTTCCATCTTCATCAGATGACAAGCGTCGACTCTGACTTCAGATTCTCATTAGTGTGTGCTTAATGAGTGAGTCGACTCTGTTTTTTATGACGGCCATTTTGGGTAAATGTTAGAGGACAACTCACATTTAGGAAGACATTTCCTTTTTTTTTCTCGTTTTGCTGAAAACACATCAGCTTTGTGTAAGCTTATACTCTTTAATAACACATAACTCGGTGAGAGTAATTTGAAAGATAGACTGTGAGCTTGGAAAAAAAATACATAGATAATAACTGGAAATGTACAGAAGCTGAGTTTGTAATCATAACAGGAAATCAAGTTGGATCAGATTAACCATTGACTACAGACATGAATTCAGTTGATTTCTGTGTGACCGTTTCAATATAATAATGATGGCGCTAAATGTTACATTGTACAAATTACAGTACATATAAAAATCATGAACGTTAAAGCAATGACTAACATACAACAGTTAACTACTCAAGCGATGAAAAGTAATAAGTACAAAATAAATCAATTAAAATTTTTTTACTGAAAACTTTAGAGGGGAAAAAACTAACTGTTAGAAGTACTGACCAAATAAAAGCTAATTCAATGAAACCTTCTACACATTGCACACTATACTGTACTCTCTCTCTCTCTCTCTCTCTCTCTCTCTCTCTCATCCACATACAGAATGTGAAGTTATGGTGATAATAAACTGCAACTGTAAGCATAAAACTGAATGTTGCCTGATACAATCATCCTTTAACATGCTCTCATCTTAAACCTCATCACTGACTCTGACCTAATTATTGATACACAATTAGGTCTTAAAAAAGAGGTTATTGAAATAATAAATCAATCAAAAATTTATTCAATTACTACATATTAATTCTAAATAAAGATATTCCATCTGATGTTTAATCAGATAAGGTGTTTATGAAACTTATGAAGTTCTGCTGTGGGGGTGTGATATGTCATCCCCATCATAAAATGCACAAACACACGCATGCATTTTGCTGCATGCTACTGAGTGAAGCTGTGTGAAAGTTCAGCATTTCTTCTGCAAATGCATTAACACACACACACACACACACACACACACACACACACACACACACACACACACACACACACACACACACACACACACACAATAAACCACTGTATCCAAGCACACAAGTATGAGTAAAGACTAAAATAAAACCCTGCCACACCTTTAGTGATCACTTTTACTTATAGACAGTTTCAGCATTTTGTATTCAATTGTAGAAGTGAAACTTAGGACTTGTGACTGAATAAGGGGCAGAGTTTAGTATCTTGTAAACTTTTATAAATCTCAACAACTTGTAACTTAAAAATATATTATTATTATTATTATTATTATTATTTCATTGTAATTTTTTAAAATATATGAAACTTCTTAAACACATTTCAAGAGCACCAACATGACATTTTCCTCAAAACTAGCCTATTCTTCAATCAGCATGTTTTCTTCCACCCACCAAAAACAGGAAAACCCAGAGGAAACCCAGAGGAAACACAGAGGAAACACAGGAGAACCCAAAGGAAACCCACACAGCTATGGGAAGTTATGGGGAAATGATTCATATACTCATTCACTCACTCATCATCTATAACGCTTAATCCTGTATTCAGGGTCACGGGGGGCTTGGAACCTATCCCAGGAGACATAGGGCACATGGCAGGGTACACCCTGGACAGGGTTCCAATCCATCGCAGGGCACAGACACACACACACATACACTCACTCATTCACACACTACGGGCAATTTGGGAACACCAATTAGCCTAATCTACATGTCTTTGGATTGTGGGAGGAAACCGGAGTACCCGGAGGAAACCCACCAAGCACGGGGAGAACATGCAAACTCCATGCACACAGAGACGGGTGATTCATATACTGTGTCAACATATTTAAATTAATGACAAACTTTTCTACACAAATAAATTATTTAAGTTGAACAAAAATAGATAATGGTAAATAACAGTAAAATCTGAAATGTTTATGTTATTCTCATTAAATAGGATTAAGCAGGCTACAACTTTGTTAATTTTTGTAAAAATAGACATAATACCAATAAGTAGTCAATGAGCTACAGAAGGCCAGAATATTATTGAGTGATTTCTTATTGACCAGCAAATATTGACCATTAAATTAACATAAACACTGTGTGCATGCGCACGTGTGTGTGTGTGTGTGTGTGTGTGTGTGTGTGTGTGTGTGTGTGTGTGTGTGTGTGTGTGCTCGTGTGTTAAACAGAAATAAATGATGGGGTGTTGTGATAAAGCTCAATGTGATAAAGTGGTGTTACTGGTGCCGCCCCAAAGTTGTTGTTTTTTTTCCTATCACAGCATATCTCATGTGTTTTATGCGGTACACTTCACTGATCTCCAAATAAATTATTTGAAAAAATATAAAAAATTACTATTATTTATTATATATTTAAAAACAAAAACAAACAAAAAGCCTATCAATTTAAATAGTAGCTACAATTAAATTAAATTAAAATTAAAAATTGTATTTGTCACGTACACAACCATATAAACAGTAAGATATGCAGTGAAATGTTTATATGACCTAAAAGGGGAATATATAATAGAATAGGAAGATTTTACTGCAATAAAAGAAAAATGGCACTAGGGAAAATGTGAAATTACATTTTTTTCATGAAATTTGCAAATTTAAAGTTACAATGAAATATAATTAAAATAGAAATATATAAAATATATTAATTACACAGAATGTGCAAAGTGGAATTATAATAAGAAGTGTATTTATAAAAGGGAGGTATAGATATGGCATGCAGGTATTAACGTTGTAAAAGGTTGGTGAAACATATTTCCTTATGCTATAGCAGATATAAAAGCCCTTCATTTTTTCTTCATTAAACTCCTCTGTCCTGAAGATGTTAGAAAAACTTACAGCTTTACCTCTGACTATTACAAAGTGCTAACCTTGATAAAACCGACATAAAAACACAACACCACACTCAAGGTATAGAAAATATTTCAGCATAGTGTTTATTATAGGTTCTTTATAGAAATATATTAAAGGTTGGACAGTGAGAATAATTTATTCTACAATAACAATATAGTTTCATTATTACATATTAAAACATATGAAATTGTTCATATTTCAATAAACAAATGAATTAAGATGCTATAACAACCATTTTACAGCATACAAAGTGAGATTTTTTTGGCATAATGGTATGAAAATAAAAAGAATGTGTTCTGTGCATGAACTAAATATACAGTAAACCTTCACACACTCTTTAAATCATGTAACACAAAATCTGAATGTTGAGAAACTTTCTCAGTGTTGTTTTATTTTGAGAAAGATAATTTTTTTTTCACAGATTTAATTTGTATCCATACTGACCGATCATCACAATCTGTTCTGATTATATATAGCATAACACTTAATTTTCTGTGATGCCATTAATTTAGCATTTCAAAATGTTTAAATTATAAAAACACTGCCTGACGAAAAAAATGTATATATATTTATATATATATTTCTGCAGTAATTAATGTTTCAGCTGGTTAAAGAAGATGCAGTGAGGAGCTTCTCAACCCAGAAGATGTGTGCCACGGTCGCTACAGAGTGGTTCTGCTCTCCCATCATTGACAAAAGAAATCTTGGGTAAAATTTTTATGCAACACCAGTGTGATTTTTTTTTTTTTGGCCTGGCATTGTAAAATTATTTTCACTAAGATATCCCAATTGTTTGTCAGTATATACACAGGTACAAAATACCTATAATAGATTATTGTTGTACTGTATACTGATGTTCTTTGTTATACTAGTAGAATGCAGGCAGACTGAAAAGACAGGACCCAATGAGAATAAAACTATATGAACTTAATTTTGCATTTTTGACTTGACGACGTGTTAACCTTTATACACATTCTCATCACGTTTCATGTTTTTAAAGATTTTACAGATCTTATTAAAAAACTTATTTTTTTGCTCAATACAATAACATTGGTTATTGACTTTTCAGTCTGACTATATATTTACTATATTTAATAAAATGTACCACAGTAGTAGTTTATGCACACACAACAATAATTCAGGCACACACAACAATAAAGCAAAATAGACAACTGTGTGTGTTTATGCGTGTGTGTGTTTGTGGGGGCGCGCATTAGGTATTTCACACCATGGTACATGTGGTTGTCACTTAAGAATGAATGCCGCATTGTACTGCAATGCACACACACACATAAACAAACACACAAAGTCTCTCTTTTGCTGTTTTCTTTTTTTTGTGGTGTATTTAAAGAGCAACATTTCTCCCAAAAGCACACAAACATTCTCTTTGTATCCTCACACCAAGCATATCATTGTGTTTCAATACTATTGACAATGTGCCCTTGTCCACTTTACTTACCCACTCAAAAGCGTGTACTATCTTTATTACTCAAGTGCAGCAAAGCTTTCTGGGAATGTTTGATTCCTGAAGCCTACAGCGACGTCCCTCTTAATTCCTTCATCCGATTCCCGTCGTCTGTTTATTACAAACGGTAAAGTATCAACGCTTATCAGACTGCAGCAGGACAAGACGAACTGCTGAATAATATGATATAAAGATGTATGTGACCACACTGAGATAGAGATCAGCACTGCAATAGGATTATGTAGAATGTAGGGTGGACAAAGCGTTATGAACCAATTAAGGGGAAAATACATAAACTCAATTTCTTACATGTTCACCCTTACATTCTATGCATTTCCTCAGTTGTTATGTCATGTTTCTTGTTGCAGATTTTGAATGAACGTGGACAAGGGCACTTTACCACCACTGCAGCAATATGATTAAACTGTAATAGACTGAACCTTAAACACAGAGCACCTAAAGAGACATTCAGTCAGGGTGAGCCATGAGCATCAGGGACGTAGCAGGGAATCCCGAAACATGCTGGGCATAAAATGTGTATAGTTTCTGAAAAACTAAAATGCATACAGTCGATTTAATGGCCTAAAATCTCTTTATATGAATCATACTTGTGCCTTTTGAACTTGACATTGTGCTTTTTTTGGACATCTCTGGTGTTTAGGTTTTGTTGTTTTTGGTTTGTCAGACACTTTGCCTGTTTCTCTCTCCTCATGCTGCAGTGTTGTCACTTTTGTCTTGCTTTGTTGTGTTGTTGATTTTATCTCATTGTCTCGTGCTATGGGTTTTCTTGGCGGAAACACGATGGGGGAGTACTCCACTCGGTCTTCTGAGCTTCTCACTTTCTCTCCGGGCCGATCCGGAAAATCCAGAACACAGTACTCGACACAGGTAACATCAGGAATCACCTGCACACGCACACGCACACATATAACCACACAGCAAATGAGTAGAGTATAAGGGTTAAGGTGAGAGAGTCGTGTGTGACAAATGACTGATCGTAGATCTCTTACCTGTGGTGGTGATGTGGAGTTTACAGCTGCAGTTTTGCCTGTAAATACATTTTACATGTTAACACTTTAACATTCTCACTCATACTTTCTCAAAATTTGTCTGTTATTACAGCAAAGCAAAATGCTGTCTCACATACACCGTCTCTGTTTCCTGTGTGTGTGTGAATGCAACCACACAACCGCAACCATGTTACCATAGCAACAAGTTTCAGTAAGCACCGTAATCTGTTTCCTTCCATCATTTATTCATCTTTATTTGTGAAAGACGTTTAATTCATAACACACTCTACCCTATGTTCTACAACACACTTTACACTACACTCTGCACTATAGTTCAATATATTATGACGCTATATACCATAACACACGCTACACTATGTTCTATATCATACAACACTATTCTAAACGATATGTTACACACTTTTCACTTTATTTTGATGGAAAGTTGCAGTGCAGGCCATTCAGGTTTTACACATTTTTTTATGTTTCTTAAAATAGATTTGAATCCTTTTCCCCTTTAATAATTCTACACACAATACTCCACAATGACAATGTTTTGTAAATTTATTGAAAAGAATGAAATATCCCATTTACATAAATATTCAGACAAATCTCATGTCACATGTTAATGGGCTTTGGTGCATTTTCTTGAGATGCTTCTACAATGTGACTTGAGTCCACCAGTGCCTAACTGACTTCCTTGGACATAATTAGGAAAAGCATGCGCCTGTCCATATAAGGTCTCACAGTAGATCGTGCATGTCAGAGTGAAAACAAATCTATGAAGTTGAGAGAATTATCTATAAACCTGTGATGCATAATTGTGTCAAGACACAGATCTGGGGAAAGATACAAAAAAATGAATCTGCAGCACTGAGTCACCATACAGAACATATTCCTCAATAAAAGACACATAACAGACTGCTGGGAGTTTGCCTGAAGTGTTCTCAGATCTTAAGACGTGAAATCTTCTGGTCTGATGACACAGGTCTCCCTGCCATGTATGGAAAAAATCAGCTACTGTGTATCACTTTATTAACACCATCTCATCAATCAAACACAGTTGTGGCAGCATCATGCTGTGAAGGTGTTTTTGTGCGACGGGGAGATTAATCAGATTGATGGAAAAATAGATTGAAAAAAGATTGAAGCTAAAAAATAATACACACATGAATCTACTGTTCTGTCTTGAGTGACAGATGTTTCGTACAATCAGTGGCAAGAACTGAATTCGTTAAAGGTTCACACTCTCTTTTGTGTGATATTACTTACATATGCTTTAGACGATATTTTATGTAATATAATGTATAGTATAAAGCACAGTGTATAGAATGTGTTACATGTTACAAAATATAATGTTACATAATATAACGGTCAATCAAGGGAAAACTACAATAGCTGACGCCTAGCACTGTGAGAACTATATGAAGAAAAACCCCAAAGCAATAGTATCAATCCACTACTTGAAAAAGACTTTCAGAGCAGAACTACATGTATAGAGGCCATACTGCCAACCAAATGACCCATAAACAGTAGGCATCCAATCTGCTCATTGGGACCTTTGTAATGCAGCAGGGCAATTTCACAAAACACACTGCTGAGTTAACACGATTGAATAGATCTACTGTACATGAAGCCTAAATTTCTGAAAAGTTTGATCTCAAACTGAAATATCTTAATTGTTTAGCAAAATAAAATGTTTTGTCTTGCTGTTCCAATACTTGGAACAATACTTGGGGGGGGGGGGGGTACGGGACTGTATAATCCATAACATTCTGTACAGGCTACACTGTGGACTACACTGTATTCGGTAACATATGGTACTCAATGCTGGCTAAAGTAGTAAATGACCAAATACTGGCATATTTCATAACCATTCTAAAGTTCATTTAAAATGTAATGTTATATTTGGTATAATATATCTGTATATTAAGAAACTCTGGATATTGACAAAATTGTAAAAATGGTTTAAATAGCAATGTAACTACAGTATATTGAAGATGGTTTCTCTTGCTAAAACTTCACACATTTCATAGGACTATTTCAGGAACTGTTGCAAAAAAATCTCTCTCTCTCTCTCTCTCTCTCTCTCTCTCTCTCTCTATAAAAGTGTGTATTAGAAAGTGCAGGAGTTTTATACCTGTTTTCCGTCTGTACCGCCAGTAAAATGTGCCAAGCAGAACAATCAGCAACATCACCACTACAACCAGCAGAGGAACAAACATCAATATGCTGAAGTTCTTTTCCTCTTGCGGCAGTTGGATGGGTGTGTTATTCATTGAGGCAGCTGTAACTGAACATAAACATGTATTTACATTCACATTTTGTGTGTGTGTGTGTGTGTGTGTGTGTGTGTTTCTTTGTTAATATATACCTGTGGTGTATGTTGCATTCTCAGCAGGGTGTACAGTCAAGTTCACTTTGTTGCTTTCTTGTACATTTTTATCACCAAATACAGCAAGGTTATATACTCCACTCTCCACGAGATGTGGGAAAACCAGACTGATTTTTTCTTGGGAATCATTGGTGATGTAGAGTTTTTGTTTGTGGTTTGCAAAAGGAAAGCAAAGTCTCCGGGATATGTTGCAGTAGTGAGTCTTTGTGTTGTCTTGGTATACGTTCACACGCAAGTTGGATTTAATGGTGCTCTTGAAGGTGAATTGCACTGTTAGATTCTGTCCTTCTGTTCTATTCATATAGACAACGTCATCACAATACACTGAAACACACACACGCACACGCACATACACACACACACACACACACACACACACACACAGCACAGATTTAATAACTACATGCATAAACATGAATAAATCCAAGAGTTAAGGGAAAAATGTTGGTATTATTCCTCACTATAAACTCATAATTAGACATGTAATATAATCACTTACCCTTATAATATATAATCATTATAATCACACACAATAATCACACACACACAGACACACACACTACGATGCATACACTACCAGTCAAAGGTTTGGACACACCTTCGGTGCCTTTCCTTATTTGTATTATTTCAGAAATCGGATAAAAGAATTAGTTTACTACAATGACCAGCCTTGGAAACTGCCAATTTGTGGGAAAACACTCCAGGTGACTACCTCATGACGCTGTCCAAGAGAATGCCTGAGGTGTGCAAATCTGTCATTTAGACAAAAGGTAGCTACTTGGAAGAGTCAAAAATATTAAACATATTCTGGGTTATTTAACACTTATTTGTTAAAACTACAAAATGAAAAATTTCCCCCATTATTTCATTGTCTTCAGTATTAATATACAATGTTGAAAACAATAAAAAAATAAATAAAAAGCATTGAATAAGAAAGGGCATCCAAACATTTACTAGTACAATATACTGTATCATAATCACATAATCACACACTGACTACAATCACACACACTCACTAAAATCACACAATTATTACGATAACACACCATCTACGCTGTAAACCCGAATAAGTTGGCAAAACTCAAAAAATTTTAGGTAATCAGTTACATCAATTTTTTTTAAGTAATGTTGTTTACAATTTTAAGTAAACAGAATTATCAGTTTTTGGGTTTGTTGTACTCATTCATATTAATTGTTATTTACTTGCATTATTGAGTAGCCTAACTCATACTATTTAATAGCAATTATTTTTTTTTTTTGGTTGTTGCACATTATTGTTGGTCTTTCAGCTGCTCCCAGCATCGGGTCGCCACAGTAGACAATCCAGCATGGCACAGGTTTTACGCCAGATGACCTTCCTGCCTCAACCTCCCATTATATCTGGGCTTGGGACAGACACTTCATCCAGTTGTTAGGAATCGAACCCGGGCCTTTCGCATGGCAGGCGAAACATCTACCACTGAGCCACCAGTGCCTTATTGCCCTGATGCCGTCAGACACAAAATCACTAGTCTGAAAGATTTTAAGTTGGTGGACCTTAAGGTGACAGTGACTGTTACTTAAGTACTTACAATTATTTAAAATATCAAATTTGTTCAGTTAACTTGAAAAGTGTCATTTCTACAAACTCATAAATACCAAAAAGTTCTAAATACTCATCAAGGTCTATTAGTTTGAACTAATTGTAATTATATAAGTTATATATATATAAGTTAACAGTACTCAATATGTTTAATTACTTTGAGCATTAGGGACTACAGCTTTAGAGGGACCATCTCTTTCACATATCAGAGTTGTGTCTAACCAGGGGCTTGTTTGTGTTCTTCGTGCTGGTTGATAATGTGAGCAGGAGATAGAAAAATTCATTAACTGCCTTTAGAATATCTTGATTAAATAATATGACATAGAGAAACACTATCTGATAAAACACAGTCTGATAATTTTTTTTTTTTAACCTAGGTTTTATTAGGACCTGATACAGTGACAAATGTCACTTGCTCCCATACACACACGCACACACACACACACACACACACACACACACACACACACACACACACACACACACACACACACACACACACACACACACACACAACACCACACACACACACACACACACACACACACACACACACACACACACACACACACACACACACACAGATTCTTTTAATTCTTAATGTTTCATTGCCATCCTACTATTATAATTAATAATTCATTTGTTGGTTATGCATTTTGTGTTATTATTCCATAATGTTGCTTTCTCATTTTTTATTCAATTAATATGATCACCCTCTAAAATCATACACTTACTATAATCGCACACGAATCATAATCACAAACTCATTATATTCAAGCACTCAATATAGACACACACTGGCTATAACCACAAACTGACTATATTCAACCACTCTATACTCACACAATCACTATAATCACACACATTCAGTATAATTACACAATTATTACATGAACACACCAACCTCAATTACACACTCACTATAATCACGCATTTATTTTAAACACACGTTAACCTTATTAATCGCACCCTTACTATATTAAAATCTACCTGTTCATTGTATCACTGTGGGCAATGTTTACACTGTTGACCAAGTGTGAACTCCACTGACACTTTAATACCACTCATGTGTGCTGTTTACACTCTACTCAACTGTTTACACTCCACTACACCACATCACATGTTTTTTTTTGTTCTAATTTGATTTCATTTCTATTATTTAATTGTACTTTCTAACCTTGCGCTGTTGTAATATCCGAATGCCCGTCTGAGATAAATAGCATGATCTACCTGTCTGTCTATTATGATTATTCCACACACACACACACACACACACACACACACACACACACACACACACACACACACACACACACACACACACACGCACGCACACATGCACACACACAGACTTTCCTCTATTCTGTTAATTGTTGTAGTTTAGGATAATAATACTGCTTCACTGCTTCATATACACACACACAGTATGTGTGTGTGTGTGTGTGGTGTGTTATATAAGTCTGTTATACACAATATACTTTAATGACTAATGGCAATAAATAAATGTATATTCTATAGTGAATAAAAAGTTAAACGTGAAGATATAGCACACTGTCACACCTTCATGGTTTCCATGAACAAACGGAAAGGAAAGCACCAAAAACACGCACACACACACACACACACACACACACACACACACACACACACACACACACACACACACACACACTACAAGTACAACTAAAGGATATTTAAGCCTACAATGTAAACACTGATACTTTTCATACTGTTGGAGTTGGACGTTAAATTGAACTGAAACGATTAGACTGAATCAATATCAAAGTTATACTGGTTATCAAGTGATAAAGAGTAAATTACAGCAATAATTAAAGTGAAATTTGTGTGTTTGTGTATGTGTGTGTGTGTGTGTGTGAGAGAGAGAGAGAGAGAGAGAGAGAGAGAGAGACTGACCTGTAAGACAGCACTGATATAACAACAGGAGAGCCAGACCCTTCTTTAGTAGCTGGAGCATGGTGCTGAGACGAGACACGGAATGAAAGGAACGGTTTGCGTCTGCTGCCTTTTCCTGTGTGCTGTATACGAGTGCATGCGCACACACATACACACACACACACACACACACACACACACACACACACACACACACACACACACATACACACACTATTTTTGGAGGTGCAGTCTGTTCTGCTCTTTCCCTACACAAGATATTTTCAGCACAAATGAAACCTGTCACTGTCAATAGTCACTGATTTGTTTAGAGATTTGGTTCATTTTCAAATTTCAAATTACAAAGTTGCAGAGAGACGTGGCTCTCCCTTCACTATCTAATTATGATCTTCGTGCTGTAATGTCTTTGTGAAACTGAGTCTTGATTCTCATCTGATTTCAGCAGGTGTGATGTTATTTTTTGCACTTGTTGGGTTTAAAAAAACCTGACAAAAGACACTTAGTGCAGTAATTGTTTTCCACCACATTTACACAGAAATCTGTATTAGTTTTCAACGTGTCAAGCTGCACACACAACCAGAGACAGAAACTCATAGAAACATATCCACCTTTGATAGATTTTTTTTTTTTTAAAAAGCTCAGGGTCATCCTGATTTACACAACCCGCTTTACCAAAACAATTTTAATATAATAGAATAAAAATGTCTGAGAACATTAAACAGCGTGGTGTTTATCGGCGACAAAAGAAGATAATGGCACTGAAGCTCATTTTAAAAAGGTGACTAATTTCCATCTCTCTGCTGGAAACACAAAATAAAGTGAAACTTTTGGTATATCACCGAAATATATTTAATTATTGAGTGACTCATAAAGAAGATGTGTTTTACCTTCGATCAGATTGCTAAAACACATACACCTACACTCAAAGGTGTGAACTACTTTTTTTTTACACGAGTTTATTACACTGTTGTCATCTTACTGTCTTTAAACTTTCCAGAATAGCTAAGTCACGCTAACATAAGTTAAGTGTGTGTGTGTATGTGTGAGAAAAGGGGCTTCTGTGGTTGTACTGTAATCTGGGGGCTTCAGTTTCTACTGTTTACACCGCAAGACCACTAGAGTCACACAAACATACACACACACACACACACACACACACACACACACACACACACACACACACACACACACACACACACACACACACACACACACACACAGACTGAAGAAAGAGGGAGAGGCTGCTGAGGATGGCCTCATATGGTCTAATTATTGGTACATCCGGCTACTGGGGATGTTTCCACTTAGAATCCATGAACATGGGCTGCAACTTGCATTTGATTCAAATTAATTTATGAATTCATTTACTTATTCATTCATCCTCTATACTGCATAACCTGTACAGGATTGCTTAGGTCTGAAGGCTTTGAGCATGAGGCAGGGTACAACCTGGAAAGGGTGCAAGTACACATACATACAGTATACACACACATGCACACACACAATTAATCTAATCTGCATATTTTTGGACTGTAGAAGGAAACCTACAGAGCACACTTCATGCAAACTCCATGCACACAGGAAAGAATCGAAACCTCGACGCTGGAGGTACTAAACCACTATGCCACCGTGTCCCCTTGCTCAGTTTTAGGACTGAATTTGCCACAAACAGATCTGTACACCAGGCTTCGTCTATGAACCCTCGGTAACCTCAACAAAGTGAAATTTTGAGATTTTATGTTAACTAAAATGAATTTTCTATTATACAGTTGCACTTCCAGGAGTAGAAAGGACTTATTCATTGTTGTTCATTATCACCCAAATGGATATACATTATTTTTTAATGGACAGGGGCTGCTCAGTGGATTAGGTGTTGAACTACTGATTGGAAGGTCCCAGGTTTGAACTCTAGCACTACCAAGTTGCCACTGTTGGGCCCTTAAACAAGGCCCTTAACCCTCGACTACAAAGATGTGTAATGAAATAAGTCGATCTGGCTAAGGGCATCTGCCAAATGCCATTAATTTAAATGTAGTCTGGTTCCTCTCATCTCAAAATGTTCCTCCTCATTCCTTCTCAGGGAGTTTATCCATGCCTTCACCTCTGACTTGCTCATTTAGAAAAAAACAAAACAAAACAAACAAACAAACAAAACGCTAAACCTATTTTTAAAAATTGCTTTATGTCTCACTAAATTTGACCCAAAACACTCCGTCATCTGTGTTATTAATTCTTTTAATCATTTCTGTACAATTATAAATATTAATTCTGATAAAAATATTCAGTTTAATATCTAACACCAATAATTTACAGAGACACAGTCTATGATACAATGGATAATACATAAAGAAATAAATAAACGCATACACAAATAAATGTACACAAACAATAATACATAATTTGTTTAATAACGTTACTGATTGCTATAATTAACTTAATTATTTAATGGCTACATAATTTATAAGTTATGTTTTGAACTGTTTATTATAAAATCTCAATAACACAAATAAGTTTTTAAATTACGACTATCCCATGAGTGAGCAAGAGCGTGAATGGAGGAATTCACTTCCGTTTTGGGCTTCACTCCGGAAGTGAAATTCTGCTAGTTTCTTAGCAACAGCGGTTTGTATACGTTTCAGCTTTAACAATGACCGAGTCGGAGCAGGTTGCCAACACTTTTCTCATCAGACCGAATTATCAAAAAAGGTACGGAACGCTTACGACTACTGTTATTTAATGTAAAGTTTATCTATTCCGGAAATTAACCAGCTCTTAAGTGAATAAAACAGAAATCTACAGGATTGTTTACGAAACTGAAGCGTGTTCTATCAGTGTTCTCGTGGAATATCGCGATATTTCCACAGTGGACTTAAATTAATTACTTGAATAACTAATTTGAGCAAAGTGGCTGAACCAGGGTACATACTGCTAAAGGTCGTTAATGTGTTATACGTGTGTGTATGTGTTTTAAAACACCACAAATATTTATAGTTGGTTATCAGAAGAGATCACTTGAATTATTCTGGTATGTTTCTGTCACTTTATCCAGCATTCAGTAATTTTAATATGGTGTGTGTGTGTGTATCTTTGTTACAGGTTCAAGGTGTCGGTGGTGAGGGAGTGTATTAGAGAGATCCTGAGAGAGAATTTAGCAGGAGTTGAATATGATCCTATGGCAGCACCATTTCTAACGCGAACACTGGCTAATGCCATTAAAGACCGGGTTAAAGGTCAGAGCACTAACTAACACTAACACCATGACTATCTTTTGTTTTAACTCCACTGGTTTACGAAATATGATTTATTTAGTTCACTTTGACAACTTTCGACATTGTACATAAATAATACAATGACCTAATATTTTTTAAACTCATGTAGATATTTATTATTATTATTATTATTTTAAGCATGCAAAGTATGCAAGTTTAATTACGCTGAAGAAACTTGCTCACACATTTATGTGCGTGTGTGTGTGTTCGTGTGTATGCAGCTCTGGAGTTCGACAGATACAAACTGGTGGTGCAGGTGATGATCGGAGAACAGAGGGGACAGGGTGTGAAGTAAGACAACACACATTCACATTTCGCTTTAAAGGTACATTATGTAGGATTATGTTAGATTAGTTCTTTCAGGGTAAACAGATTTTTTTTTTTCATTTTACAATATCCCACTTCCAAACAGACTTATATGCAGAATGTGCATTTTTCAAGTGCACAAGTGCATGTTTGGGACGACCCAGCTTTTGTTTTGTCTGTTTTTGTCCTGCATGGATGAGAGGCAGAGACACACACTTCCCTCTATTTCAATTGCATATATTCTGGCTCAAATTTCTTGTAAGATGATGACCCCCATTTTGTCCCCAAAATACATATGAATTACTGTACGCTATTTTGTCTAAACATGCAGTTTCTGGCTAAATTAAAGTTACTAATCAGATTTAAATATATCCAAATATTTAAAAGCCTTTAGCAATGCAATAAATCTAATAAAATTTGTATGAATTGTAATATGTGGCTTAAGTCCAAGACTAGACAAGACAAGATCAGGGCAGGTATAATTTGACATTTTTAAGAAAGGCTGGACTGGACAATCAGCTTTAACGTACATTTGGCGGAAATGCAACCTACTGAAAATCTCATCTGGAATTGTGGCTTCATGGTGCATATGTACATGAATGGTTTCATATAGGAATGGTGGCCTGTCTCATTACTGCGTGATAAGGTATAGATTTCTATATAGAGATTATGTTTACATACATGTTCAGGAGTATCCTTGCTAACTTTTCATTACCAACACCAATAATAAATTAATCCAGTTTAGAAAGGCACTTCCAGTGTCCATTCTGGATTTGCTGTCCTCCTTGTTAATAGTATTGTGAAGCAGGTGTTTTTTATTTTTATTTATAACAGGAGCGATACCTGGCAGTGCTTCAGGCAGGTTTAGCCACACAATAAATTCACTTGTTTTGAGATTTTGGCTTAAACAGTGATTTTTATCACGCTCTATCATTGCCCATGTTATTTGGAGTATTTTAAATGACGCACTGTACATTTTAATAGCTGTAGTTTAGTCTCATACGGTGCTGTAGTGCCCTCTGGTGGCTGCAGTGTTTAATTTCATCAAGTATAGTACATGTTTAATTTTAACTCAACGTTTTGAGTACGACAAATATATTTATTATTATTAATTTTTTTAAAATAAAGGCTGCTGCTTTAGAGTTTTTAGATTTTTTTCAGCTGTTACTGTTGTATACTGAAGTATAATTACAATTACATTAGGTTTATGCAAAGAGAAAATATTTTTTGTGTTGACCCATTTTTTCACGACCTCTGCAATTTGCCCTGGCATGCTCTCAATCAACTGACTGATGGCAGCCCATTCTTGCAAACTTAGAGTTTGGTAGAATTTGTGGGTTTTTGTTTGTCCACCCACTTCTTGAGACTTCACCACAATGGGATTAAGGTCTAAGGAGTTTTCTGTCCATGCACCCAAAATTTTGATGTTTTGTTCCCAGAACCATTTCGTTATCACTTTAGCCTTATGGCAAGGTGCTCGACTATGTTGGAAAAGGCATGGGTCGTCAATAAACCTTTTTTGGATGGTTGGGAGAAGTTGCTCTCAGAGGATGTTTTTGTATCATTGTGTTCTTAGGTACAACGATTGTCTCAGGATGCTTTACTGTTGGCATGACACTGGACTGATAGTAGTGCTTACCGTTTCTTTTCTGGACAAGCTCTTTTCAACAATATGAGAGGGGATTCATCAAAGAAAATGACTTTACCCCAGTCCTCAGCAGTCCAAGTCCTGTCCCTTTTGCAGTCTGTCCTTCATATTTTTTTCCTGGAGAGAAGTTGCTTCTTTTCTGCCCTTCTTGAAATGTACGAGGGTGATTATCAGTCCAGTGTCATCCAAAGTGCATGATACAAGTGTGACAAGCAAGCTGCTGACAGGACCTAAATCAAATGCAATATGATTAAGAAGCATGCAGGGAGGAGGTGTGTGAAACAGTGTGAGTGAGTGAGTACAGAACACAGATGGGCACTGAAGAAACCATAAGGTCCATAGACAACGGTTATACTTTGGATTACTGATGTAATACATATAGGAAACTGGTGCACCAAGTTGTAGAGGTTTTTGCTTTAATGCAGTGTGGGCTCAGGCCATATTCATTAACATGATCCAGAATTATTTAATTGTTATATTTACAATAATATTAACTTACATATTAATAGAATGTGTGTGTGTATGTGTGTGTGCACTCAGGATGATGTCTCGCTGTTTCTGGGATTCAGACACTGATGGCTGTGCTAAGGACATTTTCATTAATGTAAGACACACACACAAACATATACACATGCTTTGTTTTGTTTTTTCCTCACATGTGTAATTGGGTATTTGTGTGTGTGTTCTACAGGAAAGTATAGCGTGTGTGGCTGCTGTATTTGGAGTGTATCATTATTGAAACAGAAACAGAATGTCTTTTTGTAAGAAATAAAAACTGAATTATTGTTTTTTGATATTTATTTACTTTGTCAGTAACTGTCAGAATCAATCATTTAAAATGTATAAAAGAACACATGTGGATGCCTCAGGAGTAAAGCACATGAAAGGTTGTATGCACTTCAACACAGTTATAAACGGTATGAAAGTACAATCTGTTCCCAGGAGCTTTTAAACACTAACCCGGTGAACTTTATTTCCTGTTATTTTGTTGTGCATACATTCACACTTTAACGTGATTGTCGACATGAACAGTTTCATAAACATCTCTCAGGCTACAGAAAGCAGACAAGCAAGACAACATCCTGACAACGCACGACTCAAAGTAAAAACACATTTACTCCAACACATTAGAGTGAAAATACAATATAACTGGGTTACGATGGAACAACAAGGTGTTTACTGAAGTGATATTTATATATATTACACCGATCAGCCATAACATATCTGCTAATTATAATTTGGCCAAATCTGTTAATTGTAGAATTAAAGTCAATCAGACCTTTTATCCCCAGTGAAGTGCAATCTTAATGCTTTAACATACCGAGACGTCTTGGACAATGCTTTCAACGTTGTAGCAACAGTTTGGGGAAGTCCCTTTTTTATTCCAACATGACTGGGCTCCAGTGCACAAAGCAAGGACAGTTCAGTTTGGGGTTCAAGAACTTGACTGGCCCGCACAGAGCCCTGACCTCAACCCCATCATTCCATGAAGTGGAACTGAAATTGCGAGCCACGCCTTCTCGTCCAGCATCAGTGCCCGACCTTATAAATGCTCTACAGAATGAATTGCCACAAATTCCCACAGAAACACTCCAAAATCTTGTAGACAACCTTCCAAGACCAGCGGAAGTTGTTATGGCTGCAAAAGGGGGGGCAACTCCATATTGAAGTCTATGTATTTGGATACAATGCCTTTGCAGGTTTTGCCAAATTCTTGGCATAATATAGTGTATACAGTATACATTATGTATGTATATATTTCCTCACACTTTTCAAACTAATTTCAATAATTCTCTGATTCTGTAAAGCTGCTTTGCAACAATGGGTATAGGTTAAAATCTAGTATAAATAATAGATGAATTGAATTGAATAAGATTAACACCAATGCCAGGTGAATCAAACAACATTGATCACCACGTAATTGATAATCAATGTTAATGTTATGTGGTAATAATGTGTTTATGTGGTGGTAATGAATTCATTCATTCATTCATCTTCCATACCATTTATCGTGTAGGGGCCATGAGCCTATCCCAGGAGACTTTTGGGCAAACACACAATTGGCAATACCAATTAACCTAATGTCCTTGGACTGTGGGAGGAAACTAGAGTACCTGTAGGCAACCCACCAATCAGTGGGAGAACATGCAAACAGACCTGAGGTTCCTACTTTTCCTACTACTAATAATGCAAAGGTAGTTTTAATTTTCGAAATTCAGATTTCCTTAGCCAGCGTGTCTGCTGTAATGGCCTAAACATTAATAATGCTGTTGTAATGGCCTAGACGTTAGTTCAGTCACATGCTGTCATTTTTCATGACATTCATTAAACTCATAATCTCCATCGGTGGTGGTGTTGCCATTAGCCACATCGCTCAGGACACTACGCACAGTGGCTCGTGTCATGCTAAAGGAGTACTTCCTGTGTGCAGAGGCTCGTTTATGAACAGACATCACATCCTTGAACATCTCACGGAAGCGGGTGGACATGAGGTTGTAGAGCACAGGGTTGACGGCTGAGCTGAGGTAGAAGAACACACCCGAAAAGACGTGGACATACTCGAACACCTGAAACATTTTCACACTGGAGAACTCGTCCATGAAACTCCACATGAGGCGATCTGTGTGAAACGGCGCCCAACAGATCCCAAACATCACCACCAACACAACTGTAACACAAACATTTATATTATACACAGTGCTAAACATGAGGCCATACCTTTCCATTAATTATTAGCTATGAAGTGTGTCGTAGCAAATTTTGAGAACTACACCAATTTTCCAAACAAAAACCAGACAACTGCTTGAGTATAGAAAAAGCAAAGACGTTTATTGTAACCAAAAGTAAATGGACAGCTCTGGACCGGCCAGTCAGAAAGACAACAGACACCCAACGAAAATTCCCCAAGATCTCCTAACTTCCTTCATTTTAAATGGTTTATATACCCTTACATAGCAATTACCTCATTGTTCGCTCCTCCTTAAGTCAAGTATTACTTAATATTCATTAGTTGTATGTTAATTTTGTTAGGCCAGATAGATCTGGCACCTCCCAGTTACATATTTTCCCCCCTTGCATCTCATATTTATTCATGTCTGGGTAGGCCACCAAAAATCTTCTTTTCTTTCTTTTTTTCCCCCTTTTTCTGTTCCTCTGTTACTAAACCGACTATTGACCACTGCTGGTTAAGAGCCGAGATTTTGCACCTCTTCAAGATGCGCAAGTACTCTCTTCCTATTATTCTGATTTGTTTTTAACTGTCCATAGTATACCTCTAAATGTATATAAATTATTTACCTAGTAGTACTTTAATATTTGTTTTGATTATTTGTTTTAATTATACATAATACATAATCATACAAGTATGTGATTTTTCTAATGATTTTGATCTTATATATCAAATAGTGGCTAATGTGCTTAAATATTGGATACATCATTATAGATTAAAATTAGGGATTAAGTAAATCAGTGCATTATTATGTTTAAATTAGTGTTTATTCTTTATATAATCTGCTTTTGTTAGTTTAAAGACCTTCATTGATTTGATTACTGGATTGATTATTTTATATCATTATTATTATTACTATAATTTTTTTTTAATTTACACTATTCAGATCAGGATTATTTACATGTTTGTATTTAGTTATGCATATACACTCACCTAAAGGATTATTAGGAACACCATACTAATACGGTGTTTGACCCCCTTTCGCCTTCAGAACTGCCTTAATTCTACGTGGCATTGATTCAACAAGGTGCTGAAAACATTCTTTAGAAACGTATCAGTTAGATTGATAGGATAGCATCTTGCAGTTGATGGAGATTTGTGGGATGCACATCCAGGGCACGAAGCTCCCGTTCCACCTCATCCCAAAGATGTTCTATTGGGTTGAGATCTGGTGACTGTGGGGGCCATTTACAGTAAGTACAGTGAACTCATTGTCATGTTCAAGAAACCAATTTGAAATGATTCGAGCTTTGTGACATGGTGCATTATCCTGCTGGAAGTAGCCATCAGAGGATGCACCACCAGCCTGCACAGTGGTAACAAGGCATGATGGATCCATGTTCTCATTCTGTTTATGCCAAATTCTGACTCTACCATTTGAATGTCTCAACAGAAATCGAGACTCATCAGACCAGGCAACATTTTTCCAGTCTTCAACTGTTAAATTTTGGTGAGCTCGTGCAAATTGTAGCCTCTTTTTCCTATTTGTAGTGGAGATGAGTGGTACCCGGTCGGGTCTTCTGCTGTTGTAGCCCATCCGCCTCAAGGTTGTGTGTGTTGTGGCTTCACAATGCTTTGCTGCATACCTCGGTTGTAACGAGTGGTTATTTCAGTCCAAGTTGCTCTTCTATCAGCTTGAATCAGTCGGCCCATTCTCCTCTGACCTCTAGCATCAACAAGGCATTTTCACCCACAGGACTGTCGCATACTGGATGTTTTTCCCTTTTCACACCATTCTTTGTAAACCCTAGAAATAGTTGTGCGTGAAAATCCGAGTAACTGAGCAGATTGGGAAATACTCAGACCGGCCCGTCTGGCACCAACAACCATGCCACGCTCAAAACTGCTTAAATCACCTTTCTTTCCCATTCTGACATTCAGTTTGAAGTTCAGGAGATTGTCTTGACCGGGACCACACCCATAAATGCATTGAAGCAACTGCCATGTAATTGGTTGATTAGATAATTGCATTCATGAGAAATTGAATCCTTTAGGTGTATAGTACACTATAATTGTGTATAGTAGTTATAATTGGTAAAGGTTAAAATTTCAGTTTTAGTATGCATGTTTAGAGTGCAATTTTCAGATTTTTCTTTGGGCCCATGTTCATTAAAATTCTCCCTTTGCTTTAATTTTAGCCCGCAGGCAGTGCACTTCTCGCTCATCTCGCCTGAGGATCTTTCTGAGAGCAGACACCCTTCCTTACCCAAATCGCCACAATCATTGCCACAATTATCAGAGCACTTATTCCTCTGAGGAGGGTATCGCTGAGGATTAGTGATTAATTCGATTTTTCCTTTCTTTTTCCAATATGATAAATATGATATATGTTGTTTTTATTACTTTGTCCGCTGTTAAAGGAGGAAGTCTAGCTCTTTGCACTCTATGTCCCAATCAAAGCAGAACCGAAAACCTATTTTTATATTTTGGATATCTGCCTGCATTTCCTGTATTTTTCCACTTCATTAAAGTTCCTCAATTTCTTGCACTCTGTGTGTACGGATCGTTCTTGGGTCACACTTCATATACTTTTTGATTGCTGGATAATGCTTGATTATAGTTAGTTATGAGTATAGAGCTATAAAATAAGATGAAAAGGGAGTAAATATCATTAGTATATTGCTTTGCTAGTTATTATTTGTGTTAGCATGATTATTTTACTTATTGCTTAGTTTCCTATCCCTGCCTTCTGCCTGTATGTTCCTCACTTTGCTGCGCAGGTGCCTTTTCTTTTGCAGCGAGCATATCAAAGCCTCTTGAACAGAGGCCTTCTGGGTATTTTGTACCTCACACTTGAATACAATTGAAGGTCAATAAAATTTTTCCACAAGTATTTCTATGGGAAAAACACTATGGGAGAGTGTGAGAGATACTATAGGAAACACTTCAAGTGAAAGACTATAGCAGAGTGACAGACACGTCAGAAGGGTGAGAGACAATGCAACAGTGTGTGACACACCAAAGGGGATTGATAAGAGAATAAGAGACAGTACAGGAGTGTGCAAAGCACCACAGGAGTGTGTAACACAGTATAGGAGAGTGAGATAGACTACACTGCAAGAGAGTAAAAGACACTGTGGGTGTATGAGACACAATACGGGAGAGTGAAACCACACACTGCAAAGGTCTGAAACAGGAGAATGGGTCACAGTAAAAGAGATAAGAAGTGCTTAGTGTGTTTCTGTTTTACTCACACAGCATCTTAGTGACCTGTTGTCTTTGGGTTTGTGGTTGGCAAATAGTTTTCTTGTGGCCATGGATCTCACACTCGGTTTTAGCCTGCAGCATCTTCTCCCTCTTCAGCTGGATGGCAATAAGCAGGTACAGTGTGCTGATGGTCATCATGGGCAGGATAAAAAAGATGAGTGTGCTGAGCTGGATGATCAGGTTATATATCCACTGTGGTCTTACCAGAGTACAAATGGCTGAGCTCAACTCAGGCCCCTCTCCGTGGCCATGCGGTTTCGGCAGTGTGAAGATTCCATGCAGGCTGGCATTGGGCAATGCACAAATCACGGACGCAATCCAAACACAGACGATGACACGCTTGGCATGTGCACGTGTCACTACACATTTTGCCCTCAGAGGGTGAACGACAGCAATGTAGCGCTCCACACTGAGCGCTGTTATGTTCAGCACAGAGGCAAAGCACACTGTCTCAAACAGGAAGGTTTTGAAGTAGCAGCCACTCTTCCCAAGTAGGAACGGATAGTTACTCCACAGTTCATAAAGCTCCAGTGGCATACCAAGGATGAGCACCAGGAGGTCAGACACTGCAAGGCTGAACAGATAGAAGTTGGTGGGTGTATGCATGACTGGGTGACGTGTGATCACAGTGCAGGTGAGAGTGTTTCCCACAGCTCCCACACTGAAGATTAGCAGGTAAGTGATGCAAACGGGCAGGAAGACGGGGGAGCGCCGAGGACCCAGGTACTTCTCCAGGTAATCATCCAGGCTCAGACAGTAATCCTCCATTTCAGTTTCATTCAGATTTAATGGGAAGGTGGAGTTGCACAGGCACTTTTCAATACAGCTAAGCACCGCAGATGAGCAGTTTGGTTCAGACATCATCACCTGAAACAAGGTTAAATACAGACATCAACAAAGAATTTTCTTTTGGGGTCTGTCCTGTGTTCTGCTTCATTCTTTTTGTATGAAGTCTTTATTTAACTTTAGCTCACTTTGCAAACTTACAGGTTAAACAGTTTTTTTAAATAGAAAAGGATCAAGTTTGCTCCTGGGAAAGTCTGAGTGGAGGATTTTACACACACTTTCTCAACATTTTCTCTTCTACTGAACACCATGCACTTACCACTGAATACACCATATGTGCAGTATTTCACTTTTATATTTGTGCATTTCTAAGCAAGATCAAGAATCACTGCATCAATTTGGCGTGGCATGGAAAGCGATCAGTCTTCAGTAAAGCCTCAGCAGTTTAGTGGTACGTTTGGTACTGTGGGCACGTTCTAAGTACTCCTGGAAAAGCTATCGGCATCTCCCTAAAGCATACTGAAGCATGACGTGCTTTAAAATCTCCTGGTAGACGGCTGCATTGATGTTGGCCTTGACAAAACAAAGTAGACCATCACCAGCAGATGACATAATCATTACCAAATGTGGAAAGTTCACACTGGACTTGGATTCTGTGCCTATCCACTCTTGCTCTAGATGCTTTATTTCCAAATAAAATGCTAAGTTTTATTTAATTTTATGAGAGGACTGTGGTCCACTTATCCACAGCTTGTGCACATTTTGTTGCCATACTTTGCCATACCCTTACTGTGGACTTCCCAGCCCTTTTAGCAATGACCTTCTGTGGCTTACCCACTTTGTAAAGAGTGTCAATGATCAACTTCTGGACAAATGTCAGGATTGTGACATCATGGGAATTTGGAAAGGTTAAGTACACTATGAAAAGTATAGTAGAAAATGGAGAAAGGAAAAGGTGGAGATAATGCAACGTAGTGGATGCCAACCACCAGTAAACACCAATAAGACAAAACTCTTACCCATGATTGTGGTTAAATCTACTGAACTAGCCCAGTAGATCCACATTATTTGTAAATAGTAATTTACTCAAACTCAAAATGAAATATTCTAACATTTTGAGATTCTAGATTTTGATTGTTATCCGCTGTAAGCCATAATCATCAAATAAAAAAGGCTTGATATATTTACATTTTATGTACTTTACATTTATTTACTTTAATTCATTGAGAATTTGACTATTTTTAATTGAATAAAAAAATATATAATTTTCACAGATATTGAATTTTTTTTTAGATGCACTAGTACATCTCCATCAGAAGAGATTTTGAATGTTTGTTCGAAGGCACAATTGCATAAAAGAACTGAGCTTTACATTTACTGAGCTTTTATATTATATTTTTTGAAAAGAAAATATTTTGTTAGAGCTTGTCATCTGTCTCACCTATTTCAATACCTTCTCCTCTCAGCAAAACTAATTTATCGTTTGAACAGCCGAAGGAGTTGCTTATGTTACAGCTGGTGCATGACAAATGATAAACAGATAAGTGTCCATGGAGAAAGTGTGCCAACAAACTGAATTAAAAGGCAGGCTTTTATCTGACAGTGAAGTGAGTAGAATTCTGAACTCAATTTCTGAACAAGGCAGATAGTACATCATTTTTGGAATAACTTGCACCTTTTACAGAGGTTTTGAAAAAATGTTAAAAAAAACTCTCACCTGATAGCAGACTTTATCATTAATACAGCATGAGCAGCACAGAGTCTCTACATTGAGGAGAATTAAATCCCACAGCTGTTATGGAACATCACACACGTGCACACAAAGTGGTGTGCACACAAACAACTGAACGGATTTACTGAGGCGCACAGAGCATCTCTCTCTCTCTCTCTCTCCCTCCCTCACTCAGAGATTCAGTATTATTGGCCTATAGTATTTACTCTATGAAACATTTATAATGCTAATTGTTGTTTATTTCAGGCTCTTTATCTTTCTCTTTATAAACAGAATAATGCAAAATCTAATAATGGTTCTCGAATACAAGTTTAGTCAGGATACACTCACACAGTGTTGTCTGACACTCATATCAGACAAGATTCTATTTGGCAACTTTGCCATCAAATTCATTAGGAAATTATGGACAAACCATGGTTGGGAGTTTTATTCTCTGCATGCTCCAGTACTCCAGTTAGCTCCCACAATCCAAACTGTGATCTATGACTGTGGGTGCTTTTGTCCTATGATGCCAATGCAATGTATACCCTGCTTTAAGTTCCCTGGAATAGGCTTTGGGCCCCCTGTGACTCTAGACAGGGTAAGAGGTATAGACAATGGATGGATGGTGATAAACACCAATAGCTATGAACTAGCAGAAAGGTTTGGTCATGACAAAGTGTTTTCAATGTTAATTTGGCAACATTATGGATTTTGAGACACCAGTGGTATTGGATTGTTTCTGAAAGTTAGAAACTTGAAATTAAGTTAGATGAATATTGACTATGTGACATTGGAGCCCCTTTCACACAGCTGGTTCAAGGTGTGAATATTTCAGTCATTATGCTACACACGTGGACAAAATTGTTGGTACCCTTTGGTCAATGAAAGAAAAACTCACAATGGTCACAGAAATAACTTTAATCTGACAAAAGTAATAATAAATAAGAATTCTATGAATGTTAATGGAACAGGCCTGGACAAAATGATGGTACCCCTAACTTAATGGTTTGTTGCACAACCTTTTGAGGCAATCACTGCAATCAAACGATTCCTGTAACTGTCAATGAGACTTCTGCACCTCTCTGCAGGTATTTTGGCCCACTCCTCATGAGCAAGCTGCTCCAGTTGTTTCCGGTTTGACGGGTGCCTTTTCCAGACAGCATGTTTCAGCTCCTTCCAAAGATGCTCAATAGGATTGAGGTCAGGGCTCAAAGAAGGCCACTTTAGAATAGTCCAATGTTTTCCTCTTAGCCATTCTTGGGTGTTTTTAGCTGTGTGTTTTGGGTCATTGTCCTGTTGCAAGACCCATGACCTGCGACTGAGACCCAGCTTTCTGACACTGGCCAGCACATTTCTCTCTAGAATCCCTTGATAGTCTTGAGATTTCATTGTACCCTGCACAGATTCAAGACACCCTGTGCCAGATGCAGCAAAGCAGCCCCAGAACATAACAGAGCCTCCTCCATGTTTCACAGTAGGGACAGTGTTCTTTTCTTGATATGCTTCATTTTTCCGTCTGTGAACATAGAGCTGATGTGCCTTGGCAAAAAGTTCCATTTTTGTCTCATCTGTCCATAGCAGAAGCTTTGTGGCTTGTCAACATGTAGTTTGGCATATTCCAGTCTGGCTTTTTTTATGGTTTGTTTTCAACAATGGTGTCCTCCTTGACCGTCTCCCATGTAATCCACTTTGGCTCAAACAACGACGGATGGTGCGATCTGACACTGATGTTCCTTGAGTATGAAGTTCACCTTGGATCTCTTTAGAAGTCTTTCTGGGCTCTTTTGTTACCATTCGGATTATCCGTCTCTTTGATTTGTCATGAATTTTCCTCGTGCGACCACGTCCAGGGAGGTTGGCTACAGTCCCATGGATCTTAAATTTCTGAATAATATGTGCAACTGTAGTCACAGGAACATCTAGCTGCTTGGAAATGGTCTTATAGCCTTTACCTTTAACATGCTTGTCTATAATTTTCTTTCGAATCTCCTGAGACAACTCTTTCCTTCGCTTCCTCTGGTCCATGTTGAGTGTGGTACATACCATGTCACCAAACAACACAGTGACTACCTGGAGCCCTATATATAGGCCCACTGACTGATTACAAGATTGTAGACACCTGTGATGCTAATTAGTGGACACACCTTGAATTAACATGTCCCTTTGGTCACATTATTTTCAGTATTTTCTAGGGGTACCATCATTTTTGTCCAGGCCTTTTTATTTTTTTATAAAAAGTTTTTTTTTTTTATTCTGTTGAAGCATGGTTGAAAAGCAATGTTTGACTTTCATTTGTTAACATTCATAGAATTTTTAAAAATTATTACTTTTGTCAGATTAAAGCTATTTATATGACCATTGTGAGTTTTTCTTTCATTGACCAAAGGGTACCAACAATTTTGTCCACGTGTGTATATTGTCTGTACCACTTACTCTTATGTGTTTGGTCCCAGTTTTGGAAAAAAATTAAGGTTTTAGAATTTTGAATCACTAAAAAACAAAAATGTAATATTTAATATCTTAACTAGATCATGTACACTATTTCTAGGTTCCTAATGAAATGTAAGCAAATTTGTAATATTGACCATGTTAACTGCTTTATACAAAACATTCCATTTTCCTCATGCCCGACTGCTTTTACTGAAATGCGTTTAGACAACATTCTAATGGATTTGATATAAAATTAATCAGAAGATTTTGCACAAACTCAAATGCATACCATCATTAAAACAAAACATGGACAAGTTGATCAATGAAGGTTTAGATTGGTAAATATCCCTGTATATGGACAAAAAAAACTTTAAAAGCACCAGACAATTATTTAGAACTAAATTCTTTGTGATCCAGAGCAATAAATGAGTTACGGTGTCAGAAAATAACATATTGTGCAGATTGTGCTATAGGAACAGAAATGTTTCATGATTATTAATTTGTTAAATAAACCATGAACTCTGCACACTGGTTTAAAAAAAAAAATATATATATATATTCATGCTTTATGTAATTTAATCTGACGTTCTGAGTCTGACAGGAGCTGCATTTAGTTTTACCATAACAACAAGGATTGTGTGACTGAAACAGCATTAATTAAACATATTTTATCACATTGACTGATGAGGTTAAATTATGTCAATCTCAGTAAAGTGCTTTAACAGAACAAACAGCAAGAAGAATTCATGACTTCACTTCTAACTTTTAATCTAAAAGGTGTATCTAAAATAATCTATGACTTTTTGCTGAATGTAATCTAATCAGTAAGAATTAGCACGATATGAAGAATCAGATATAATCTAGACCTATTAGCTCATAATAAAAAAAAAAAACACTGTATCTCTTGTGTCAATCTTTTAGTAAAGAGAAAAATTCTGATTAAAAACGTTTTCTGCTTGTCTGCTTACTCACACATACTGTATATGTAGATAAACACCAATCAGTCTTAATAACGTGATAGGCTCCAGGCCCTGTACAGGATAAGCAGTACAGAAGATGAATGATTTGGTGAATGATGTAGTGTTTTGGGTGGATGTTACAAACCTAATTACCTGAACAAAGTCTCTGGACAAAGACAAGCAGGTTCAGGAACAGCTTTCCCCCCACAGATGTTTCCTTGCTAAACTCTGCCTATACCCGAGCACATACTGCACTGACTTGATACTTTATCTTGCAACATCCAAATTGCCGCTCACTACTGAACATAAACTGAACATTCAGGGCTGCACTATTCATACAGTAACTGCTGCATATATTGTATATTGTATAAAATGACCTATCTCATTCCACTCTCAGTAACAAGCTGCACACATGTTCAAGTTCAAGTAGTTCAAGTAGGCTTTTATTGTCATTCCAACCATATACAGTTAGTACACAGTGAAACGAAACAACGTTCCTCCAGGACCAGGGTGCTACATACATGTAACAACATAAATGTACAACATACATTTTAAATTTTTTAAGTTACTCTAAAAGAAGAACTATCAATATCTATACAAAAATACACAATAGACAAAGTGCATGTGCAAATGGGCAAACAAAGAGGTACATGACAGACACAACAATGTAAGACATAAGAGTACTTTTTGATGAAGGATGAATTGAGGTAGTGGGAAGAGCAGCAGTAGACAGTTTACATTTGACAAGAGTATTTGTGCAAATTGCAATAAATATTGTGCAAAAAATTGCGAGGAGCAGCACAGGTCGGTAGGTATGAGCAGATTGCGATGGGTGTACATCAGTGTGATTGTGCATGTGTGTTTATCAGTTCAGTCCAGATGTTATCTAGTTCGTCTGAGTGATGTGTGTGTGTGTGTGTGTGTGTGTGTGTGTGTGTGTGTGTGTGTGTGTGTGTGTGTGTGTGTGTATGTGTGTATCAGTCCAGTCCCTTTGTGTTTAGGAGACGGATGGCTTGCGGATAAAAACTGTTTCGCAGTCTGGATGTGAGTGCCCGAATGCTTCGGTACCTTTTTCCAGATGGCAGGAGGGTTAAGAGTGTGTGTGAGGGGTGTGTCCGGTCAGCCACAATGCTGGTGGCTTTGCGGATGCAGCGTGTGGTGTAAATGTCTTCAATAGAAGGGAGAGAGACCCCGATGATCTTCTCAGCTGTCCTCACTATCCACTGTAGGGTCTTGCGGTCTGACATGGTACAATTCCCAAACCAGACAGTGATGCAGCTGCTTAGGATGCTCTCAATAGTTCCTCTATAGAAGGTGGTGAGGATCGGTGGTCGAAGCTGTGTCTTTCTCAGCCTTCTCAGGAAGAAAAGACGTTGTTGGGCTTTCTTATGCAGAGAGCTGGTGTTGAGGGACCAGGAGAGGTTCTCCTCCAGGTGGACGCCCAGGAATTTTGTTCTCTTGACGATCTCTACAGAAGAGCCGTCGATGCTGAGCGGAGAGTGTTCGCTCCGAGTCCTCCTGAAGTCAACAACCATCTCTTTTGTCTTTTCGACGTTCAGAGACAGGTTGTTGTTTTTACACCAGTCCGTTAGCCTCTGCACTTCCTGCACATGTACATAACCTTCTCTACTTCAATATCATAACCATGGTATACAATATGTTTCTTCATCTATAACTATTGCACTCATTGTACATAACCCTTCTCTGTGTATATATTCATATGCATATAATTTTATCATGACATATATCCTTCTTCATTGCACTCTGTTTATAACCCCTTCTGTATATAGCCCTTCTGCATACAGTATACAAATGCAAACTATTTATATTTATTATACAACATCTTTCTCACTGCATACAGTACATCGAAATCATTGCACTCTTTGTAATGTACATTACTCTTCCTCTGTATACTGTTTACATGCAAATTTTTTATCACAGTATACAACACCTTCCTACTGCACCTAATTATTATTTATTTGCTCATTTGCACTCATTATATTACCTCCCTTACTGTATAATGTTTACATATGCAAATATGTATAATAGGAGACACCACCCACTAGTAGATCCCCGCCCAGGGTCGTGAGTCTTGACCAAGAGAAGCCTCTGCTCTTTGTGTTGGTACAGACATTGGTACAGAGTCGTTGTTGAAAGATTGTCAAAGACTCTCTCAGAGTCCCTTGTTTTTGTTTTGCGGAGTTGGCAACCCTACTCTCCACATCTTATACTTCTGAGAGAGAGAGACTTTCCCAGCCAGTCCCCTGCCTCGCTCACACACTAGGGCAATCATGGCAATAATGAGGGTAATTACCCCACATGGTAATATGAAAATAACATGTTGTGCAAACAAGCGATAGAAAACCGATTGCACAAACGTAATCACTGTTTTAAATTATTTTGTTTATTTTCCATGCACACCGAGTATTGCCCATACTCCCGACAAAACGTAGCCCTGGGTGGTGAACAGAGGTGGAAAGAGTACTAAAATTTTGTACTCAAGTAAAAGTACTGTTACTTCAGTGAAATTTTACTGAAGTACAAGTAAAGTTACCGTTATAAAAATCTACTCAAGTAAAAGTAAAAAGTAGCTCATAAAAAATTTACTCAGAGTAAACATTACTGAGTAACTTTTTTTTTTTTTTTTAACAGCAGGGTGGGATGAGGCATTCTAGGGTAGTTCAAAAAAGGTGAGCAGATATAAATCTCAAACTAGTTGTTTTTAACTGAAGGAACACCTTTGCATAATAAAGCTGTTGTCTTTCTAATGCTTTAAAATCAAAGTGGTCACTTAAATATGGCGTTACGTCCCAGTCTAGTGTCAGGCTGTACAGCAAAAGAATGGTTCAGGGTTCTATTTTAAACTGTATGGAAATGGTGGTATATGGCAGAAAGAACTAGATCCAGCCATTAACTAATGAAATAATGAGGTTTGTATTGCTTTACAAAAACACACACACACACACACACACACACACACACACACACACACACACACACACACACACACACACACAGGGGGAGGATCAGATTCAGGGTGGACCCAGGCCAAAATAATAAACTAAATGGTTATTTAGTGGCTAGATTACCTGCAAAAAACAAGCGAGCACAACGAAGCGTTTATACCAGGGGTGTCCAAATCCAGTCCTGGAGGGCCAGTGACCAGCACAGTTTGTAATTCACCAACACCTAAACACACCCACTGAACCTAGTAATTAACAGATTAGTTAAATCAGCTGTGTTTGAGAAGAAGAATCACCAAACTGTGTTGGACACTGGCCCTCCAGGACTGGATTTGGACACCCCGATTTATACCAAAGCAGAATATTTTTTGCATTTTCATTCATTTGTTTTACTCAGTAGCGGATATTATTTAAAATGTAGCGAATTACAATACTCTAAACAAAACATACTTAAGTAAAAGTAAAATTACAGATTTTAAAAACTACTTTAAAAAGTAGAAGTACACACACAAAAAAAACTACTCAATTACAGTAACGCGAGTAAATGTAATTCGTTACTTTACACCTCTGGTTGTTAATCCTGACAAATGAGAAGCCTCTGCTTTTTGTAGATAGGCTGAAGGAGAGGAGGGGTTTCCTTCTGTCAAGTGACTGTTTGAGTTTCATCATCATGGCAGTCTAACCTGTAATATTTATCTTCCATAAATTTCACTTTGAAAAAAAATGCACTCCGTATCGGTTTTGTACTGAGACTTTTAGCTTCCAAACATGGTACAATTCTGGTAGGCAACCCTACACAATGGGGAGCGAGGGGGCAAGTGGATATCACGTCAGGTCACTGCAAGGGAGCCGGAAAAAAGCACACATCAAACTTTGTACATCAATGCAAGTAGTAAAATAACTCACACTACAAAATGCAACCAAATAAACCACAGATCATTTATAACACTGTGAATATATACTGTACTGTACAGTGTCATAGGCATATTTTATTCTTCTGTTTTGGGTGAAATCATTAAGAATAATATATAACCAGTCTACACACCCCGAGGGGAAATGGTTTAGTCCTGACTTTTAATTGAAAGTGTGTAATATGCTGATGCCGGTCGAATTAACAAAAAAAGTTCAAAGCCATTAGGGTCACATTTTGGAAAAAAGAAAAGTAGGAAAAATTATGAAGGTATGTATTATAATAATTGCTAAAATATAGGTGAATGTAACATTTAACCTGCCTTGCTGCGTCTCTAGTTTACAGAACACGGGATATAATTTAATTTCCCCTGTTTTATGCCATAATGTTAGCAAAATGAATGCGCTTTTAATTTTTTATTTTACCCACATGGTAATATGCAAAGAACATGTTGTGCAAGTGAGCGATAGAAAACCGATTGGGCTAACGAAATCATTGTTTTAAATAATTTTGTTTATTTTCCATGCTCTCAGAGTAATGCCCATACTCCCGGCAAACGCCGCCCTGGGTCGTGAGTCCTGATGAATGAGAAGCCTCTGCTCATTGTGCTGGTACAGACCAGACAGGAATCCTGAATCGGTTTAATACAGAGCAGACCTTTTAATTGGGTTGCAGATTTCAGGAAACAAAAATAAGGGACGGTGAGGTGGGGGTGCCTGATTTTCCAATTACAGTGTAACCTTGGATTACGAACATAATTCATTCCAGAACTGGGCTTGTATTCCAAAACACTCATAAACCAAATTGAGTTTTCTCATTAAAAATAATGGAAACTCAAATTATTCATTCCACAGCCCAAAAAAATAAATACATAAAAATAATTAATACAATATATAAAATAAAAATAAAACAAACTAACCTGCACTTTACCTTTAAAAAAAGTAAAAATAAATCTCAACGCGCAGGCACTGTGTATGTGTGTGTTTGTGTGTGTGTGTGAAGCTAAAGTAAGGAGCCCCTCCCCTCTCCCCCTTCTCGTCTTACACAGTTATCCTTCCTCCACTCTTTTCGCACACATAAATCAAGACTTGCTCGTTTTAAAGTCTAAATTTATTAAAACTCTTTGCTTGTCTTGTGGAACGCTCATAAACCGCATTACTCGCAATCTGAGGTTCCACTGTATTCTAATTGGTTTTATGCCTTTAATAATGATAAATTTCTCTGCTAGTCCGGTTTGATTTGAATACCCCATCGGATATTATTTTCTTGTTCTATAATATATGTATATGAGCTGTTTGTACTTGTAAGATATTTGTAAAAGTCAAAAGTAAATTTTATTTGCTACTCAGTTGGTTTACGTTAAGTTTTGTAGCTCACAATGCAGATCATGAAATAATCACGATGTATGCATAAATTTTTGACTTTTGCTGTAATTTTTGCTCTGGTGCTGTAGCATTTCCCCCTCTGGCAGCGGCTCTATTGCGTATGGCACTCTGCCGAATTTCTCTAAAAATGCCATGAAATGTCATAAAGCAAAGTTAAGGCAAAAAAAAAATCCTTAACTTTGCTTTATGGCATGAAGCAATAGATACGAAGGTTAGCAAACATAAGTTTTATTTTTTATTATTTTAAAAAAAAAACACAATATTATAAAGAGATAACAGTTACATATGTTTATCTTTTTATTTTCTTTCTTTTTTCTTAATTCGACGAACATCAGGACATTACACCATCTCAATTAATAGTCAAGAGTACATTAAATATTTCCGCTCTGGGGTGTGTACACTAATTTTATATTATTCTTAATGATTTCACACAGAATAGAAGAATGAAATATGCATGTTAAACTGAACAGTATTAATTCACAGTTTTATGAATGATCTATAGTTGATTCGGTGGCATTTCTTCGTGTGAGTGGTTGGATGCCCCATGTGGTCTGGTACGTGTGTGGCGTCTGGGGACAGATCTACACTTTTCCATGAAGACGGTCCTGACCTCGGCTGATGTACACAGCTGTTAATGCAGTCATGAAGTCATGACTGCAGTTGCTCGATAGCTCAAGACTGGCGTTTCCTATACTCTACCTGAGCCTCCAATAACAAACTGGAATCCATATTAACTTAACCCCATCTCATGTTATACTGAACTTCCAGTCTCACACAGTATGATGCAGATCAATCCCTGCTATCCATTTTCACCAAATGAGGAGGGTTCCCTGTTGAATCTAGTTCCTCTCAAGGTTTCTTCCTATTACCATCTCAGGAAGTTTTTCCTTGCCACTGTCGCCAGCGTCCTCGGCTTTCTCATCAGGGACAATCTTATCATTTTGATTCATACACATCTCATACAAGCTTAAATCATTCTTTGGATTATATGAAGCTGCTTTGCGACAATGTCAACTGTTAAAAGCGCTATACAAATAAACTTGAATTGAACCTTCCCAGTCAGTCAGGGCACAAATTAAGTTAATTAACCCACAGGGTGAAAAAAATGCTACGTGCAAATGATGGATAGGAACTCGCATTTGCAAATAATATCATATCCCATGTGCGCTCTGCCGCCCGCGACAAGATGTCGCCATGTGTTTCTCAAAAACATGCAACAAATTGTGTCCCATATCGGTTTAATATGGAACAGGGCGTTTAGTTTTAAAATGGGACAATTCCATATTTTGCAGGACGGTTAGTCAAGTCAAGTCAAGTCAATTTTATTTATATAGCGCTTTTAACAAATGACATTGTCGCAAAGCAGCTTTACACAATCAAAATAAGCAAGTTTGTATGCAATGTGTATGAATCAAAATGATTAGATTGCTACCTAAGTTAGCAACCCTAAGCTACACTCTAGTATAACATGCAGCTTTGCTAAGTATGTATATGAGTGTACTAAATTATGGCATTCATCCAACCTCCAAACTACACATCGTCCGGTATCACAGAATGGATTTCAGATACCTTTGACATGCTAAAAGCAATTTTTGCTTTTTCTTTCATCTACTTTCTGGAATTGTTGATGACATAGGTCTCAAGTTTTTTTTTATTTATCTTGGATGAGTTAGTTTTATTGATTTAGGACTTTATGTCCGAGCGACATATATTCAGTTAGAAGCTTCGGCAAACAATCCAATTTACTAGCATTAGTTGCAATAAATAAATGCAGAAAAAAGTATTGTATAAGTATTTTAAAAAATGTGTTTCAGTTATAGATAAAACAGTTCTATTAATCAATGTTGCTTTGATGTTTTGTTGGTGTCCTTCCTTTTACATTATTTAATTGCCATGTAGTTAATGTTTTTTTAAGTAATTGAACTTTCAATTTCTCAACATAGTTAACAATGCCAAATAAACCTGCCAGCCAAAAATTCCGTTTTTCACCAGGCTGCCCTGGGACAGTTTTATTAGAGACAAATGTTCTATTTTTCAAATACATTACACAGAAACACTGGAAAGGTGCTAATTAGAACCCTGGAACAGAATGGTTTGCAAGGATGAGTAAATATAACCCTTAACCACACCCATGGACACACTTCTGTCTCTTCCTTCAGAGAACCAGGTAAAAAAATTGAGCTACAGTGAATCAGTGAAGTTGTATATTTTATAGAAATCACTCAGTTACAGTGTTGTTGAATTAAACAACATACAGATAGAACACATTACATCACAACATAAAGCTGTTACATTCAGAAAAACAAAAGCAAGATTTTTTTTTTTATTCCTGTTCTCATTTAAGCAGCACACAAACACCGCCACACACAGAACAACCAACCCTGGTTTACACTTGCCCAACCAGGCCCATGCTCACTTACTCAAGCCCTAAGCCCACGCTCTCATACGCTTGCCCACTTTTACAGTTAAAGCTTGGATTGCAAGCATAATTCGTTCCGGAAGCATGCTAGTATATCGAAGCACTTGTATGTCAAAGCAAATTTCCTCATAAGAAATAATGGAAACTCAGATGATTCATTCCTCAACTAAATATATTCATATAAAAATAAAAAGAATTAATACAAAATGTAAAGTAAAAATAAAACAATTTGGCCTCCACTTTACCTTTGAAAAGAATTTCGACAGAGCAGTGTTTCTGTTAGTGTGACCGAAACATTGTTCTGTTGGGAAGCCTCTTTAACAAGGAACCTTTCTAATGACATTCGCACGCGTGCACACACTCTAATGGGATCATTGCTCTCTGACAGATTGAGACAGGATCTTAAACAAGAAACCTCTCTAATGAGACTTGCTTTTGCTTTAAGCGCGCACACACATGGACATGGACACAATGTTATTATAAACAGCACGCATGGATGTTGACTATACAAGTGATGCACCCGCACTGAGACTGAGTAAGGGAGGCGATTACTCATAATCCCACAGTGCGTGAAAGAGAAGAACCATTGGCTCAGTTGTGATCACATAACGCTCATCTGACAAAGCGCATGACTACTACTCGTACATCAAGACCTCGCTTGTTTATCAAGTTAAAATAAATTTTAAAATTTTGCTCATCTTGCAAAATGCTCACAGACCAAGTTACTCGCAATCCAAGGTTCCACTGTATTTGGTATTTAGATTTTAGGGATTAGGAGTTAGCATTGAGATATTTTTCGAGATGTTTGCTGCTCTTTCAAACCATATTTTCTCTATTTCCTCCTTTCCTTTTTCCCACAAAAGCTGGAGGACTCTAATCCCGTTTTTTGCTGTAATCATCAGATACTCTGCATTTTCTGGTTGCTGGAGGACCGCGGAACGTGCATACACCAGCGACTGAGAGAGCCGACTTAGCACCAGTGTATACAAAGCGTCTCTTTCATCAATGGTCAGAGGCCAGAGGCTCTCAAATCCGGCGATCAATGGACCCCCGACCTCCAACGGATTTGCACTTTCAATCATCATGTACATGATCATGATTGCCAGCTCGAACACAAAATACCCGCTGCTCATATCGCCGAAGTCCAGAATCCCACTGATCCTGTAACACAAAGGTCCATCCTGCTTCACAAGAATGTTGTGGTCATTCATATCTCCATGATTTATACCTGCAAGAAATGCCCCAAAAAACTCTCAAAACAACAGGAGGATGTTGTGTTATAATATTTCAAAAACTATTGTAACCAGAAGAATCACTAAAACAAAGTTAATTAAAAATGCCATAGACAAAAAGTAAAACAGGTTATGCTGCTATTATAGAGGCTAAGATAACTATTTGCATCCGCAGGGTCTCTCTGTTGTGCCCTTACGTGCTCATGCTAATGTACCCGAGCTCCTGACTCACATTTTCGGAAGAAAGGGAGTTTTGGTACCACATAATTTCGGTACTGATCAATAACTCCTTTAACGATGACCTGCATCGGATCCCCGTCCATCACAGAGAGATAATCCTCTATGAGAGGAACGCAGGACAAACTCCAGATGAAATTCTCCCTCTGAAGAACGCTGAGGTTCTCATGCTTCATCTTCATTTAGAAAAAAAAAAAACACAAAACATAATATTTAATATGGTTTCATTAAGATATTTCCTAATCCCATTTTTTTTCTTTACTTATTTATGTATTTATGTTCATTCTTTCCTAATCTTCATTTTAAAAATAATCTTAATAATTTCATATTTGTAACCCATTTTATAATAATTGTTTATATTAAGAAAGTGTATTATTCTGCTGTTTGTATCATATGTAATTATTATTAGGTTCTCACACATTTTAAATCAGAATGTTTAGATCAAAATGCAAATGAACTCAGTTGTTAATGTGCGCGCCTTACCAACAGTAAAACCTGATCGAGCTTGGCACCCATTTTGCCTATTTCGTACAGTAGCTGAGGGGTGCAGGTTATTTTGGCCACTGGAGTTCCGGGCAGGTATGTCAACATACGCACAAGGTATTTCTGCTGGCCATATCCACAATCTAAGAATCAATCAGAGCAGATCATCATCATTACATCATTTGTTGAAACAATTGTGTATGTATAACAACATAAGCATAACTCACTTACTCAAACACTTATCCTACCGAGTTGCAGGAAGCCTGAAACCTATTTCAGGGGACTTGGCAGGATACGCCCTGGAGGGGTGCCAATCCATCGCAGTGCACAAGCAGACACACTACGGGCAATTTGGAAATGCCAATTAGCCTAATCTGCATGTCTTTAGACTAGGGAAAAAACTAGGGCTGTAGCTATCGAATAGTTTAGTAATCGAGTATTCTACCAAAAATTTAATTGAGTAATCGGATAAAATGCACTTTTGCTTAATTAAACAGTAATGTAAAATATATAAGAGAAACAAAGATTAATTGGTGTTCTTTTCAGAAAAATCTACTTTTATTTTTTAAATGCATACAGCATTTTATCAAAAATAAACATTGTCATTATTCACAATACAAGGAGTATCTTATACCCCTGTCTCACTTGTGCGGTTTGACTCGCAGTGAGATGCGGTGTTAGGCACCGTGAGCCGCCGCAACTGCCCGCCGACGTTCCGCAAACTTCTGCAAGGTTCGCCAAAAAATGTAACATGTTTAAACATGTTTTTAAGGCGGCTTAAACATATTTAATTTTCGCGCAGAAAGATGGAAACGTAATTGCAGCGCCAAAACTTGCAATGAATCATGAAGAACCGTACTGAGATTAATTAAGTGCGTTACAGCACCATACATTCTTATTTCAAAGCCTTTTCTCGGATGCAAAAAAAGAAAAGAAAAAGTTTTTCAAATGACTTTAAGGATAAAAAAAACTAAGGCACACATTAAAATAAATAATTACACTAAAACACTAAGTTGTGCAACTAAAAGTTTTAAAATCTACATCTGAGGCATAACATAAGCCTTTACTGATAATTTCTGCTTTCTTCTTCTCTTGGCTCGCTGATAATTTTATCGCTCCCTTACATTTTGCAGCCCGCAACAGAACGCTCCATCTCCTTCTGCTTTGTGGGTGATGTAAGCACTTCTTCTTCATTGGTGTTTACTGGCGGCTTGCACCCGGAAGCGCGCTGTGTCTAAAACGTGCTGTCAACAAATAATTGTGCAGCTTTGAGGCAGAAGATTTTGATTTAAACGATTTACTCGAGGAATCGTTTCAGCCCTAGAAAAAAACCAGCAATAACAGGGAGGACATTTATGCACACAGATCTAACAGTGGGACTTGAACCCTCAACCGTGGGGAGTGCAAGACCACAGTGTTAACCACTACACCACTCTGCAGCTACACCATAATAACATCACAGTTTATTGATGCTTGTAGTTACAAAGACTGCAAGTTCAAACTCTGCCAGTGCCAAAGCCATTCAATACTTGAAAGTCCAAGAGCATAGAAATTAACCATGTGCTCTGTGTGGAACAGGACTCTCTGTCAAAATAACAATGAGGAATGGCTAAGAGGCTGGATCCAAGGCAGGAACCAAGACAGATACTGGCCAGATCATGGGAATCTGTTAGCTGGTTAGCTGTTAGCTGGTGGCAGATAGTGTTACATTTTGACTGTTAAACAGCATGAGCAGCAACATTTTAAGATGCAGTTGTCTAGATTTACATGTCTTAGAAGAAGCAAATGTTGGTATACACACACACCCTTTCTGGTTGGTAGCTGTTGTATGATGGGGAGGGCAGATTTGTGGGTGGGAATTGGGCAAGACTAAATTAACAAGCAAAACAAACAAACAAACAATATATACACTCACCTAAAGGATTATTAGGAACACCATACTAATACAGTGTTTGACCTCTTTTCACCTTCAAAACTGCCTTAATTCTACGTGCCATTAATTCAAAAAGGTGCTGAAAGCATTCTTTAGAAACGTTGGCCCATATTGATAGGATAGCATCTTGCAGTTGATGGAGATTTGTGGGATGCACATCCAGGGCATGAAGCTCCCGTTCCACCACATCCCAAAGATGTTCTATTGGGTTGAGATCTGATGACTGTGGGGGCCATTTACAGTAAGTACAGTGAACTCATTGTCATGTTCAAGAAACCAATTTGAAATGATTCGAGCTTTGTGACATGGTGCATTATCCTGCTGGAAGTAGCCATCAGAGGATGGGTACATGGTGGTCATAAAGGGATGGACATGGTCAGAAACAATGCTCAGGTAGGCCGTGGCATTTAAATGATGCCCAATTGGCACTAAGGAGCCTAAAGTGTGCAAAGAAAAGATCCTCCACACCATTACACCACCACTACCAGCCTGCACAGTGGTAACAAGGCATGATGGATCCAAGTTCTCATTCTGTTTATGCCAAATTCTGACTCTACCATTTGAATGTCTCAACAGAAATCGAGACTCATCAGGCAACATTTTTCCAGTCTTCAACTGTCCAATTTTGGTGAGCTTGTGCAAATTGTCGCCTCTGTTTCCTATTTGTAGTGGAGATGAGTGGTACCTGGTGGGGTCTTCTGCTGTTGTAGCCCATCCGCCTCAGGGTTGTGTGTGTTGTGGCTTCACAAATGCTTTGCTGCATACATCGGTTGTAACGAGTGGTTATTTCAGTCAAAGTTGCTCTTCTATCAGCTTGAATCAATCGGCCCATTCTCCTCTGACCTCTAGCATCAACAAGGCATTTTCGCCCACAGGACTGCCGCATACTGGATGTTTTTCCCTTTTCACACTATTCTTTGTAAACCCTAGAAATGGTTGTGCGTGAAAATCCCAGTAACTAAGCAGATTGGGAAATACTCTGGCCGGCCCGTCTGGCACCAACAACCATGCCACGCTCAAAACTGCTTAAGTCACCTTTCTTTCCCATTCTGACATTCAGTTTGGAGATTGTCTTGACCAGGACCACACCCCTAAATGCATTGAAGCAACTGCCATGTGATTGGTTGATTAGATAATTGCATTAATGTGAAATTGAACAGGTGTTCCTAATAATCCTTTAGGTGACTGTATATATATATATATATATATATATATATATATATATATATATATATATATATATATATATATATATAAAACAGCTAGCACACTCTGTGATATTGTTAACTGATGTTGCACACAGAAGGTAATGTAAATGTAAACGTGTTCAACATACCAATCTCCTCCAGACTCATCGTCTCCCCCCTGATGGTGCACACAGCCTTCTGAGCTGGAAGTCCTTTCTGCTGCAGGAAGTTCATGCTGTGTGTTTGAAGGTCAAGCAGTTTAATGTTCTCACTGTCTGAAGAGTTCATAACCTTCAGCACGAACTCACCAGCGTCCACACACACCAGGTGGAAATTCTGATCATCGTAACTGGGCAGAGGACGTATAGTGGACACAGTTAACCCGTAAAGGCGAGAAATAATTTCTGTCACCTGGGAATGGCTGAGGTTTGGCTTGGACTCTTTCTTTATTGACATCACTGTAGGAAGAACAACATGAGGAAACATAAACACCTGACCAAGAGACTTTTCAGCTGAAATAATAATAATAAAAATAAAAAAAGAGCACAGCAAAATATGTTATATAAAATACATTAACAATTAATTTCAAATGTTTACACAAATATTGTCTTTTTGAGTTTTTACAACTGTGGTGTTTTTTCATGGGAAGATTTTATTCTTGCTGACCTGCTGGAGTCTGTATACAAACCAATACAAGTACAAATACAGGACAAGTATGTACATATTAATCTTTTTGTATTTCTAATGATACACTGTCTGTCTCTTTGATCACATCCTTTTAAAACATGTACACAGAGAAAACATTGTACACAATTATTCAATTCCTATATTTAGTTGCATAAGAGCCTACATGATTCCGCTCTACCCCTACACTACACTCTATACTCAGTTTCTGATATTTTTGTGACCCTGGTCACTTTAAAGTGTCATTTTTTTGTGCTTTGCCATGTTGAATCCATGCGAAAAAGAAAATTCCTAAAATTCCCACACTCCCACATTATTGTCCAAATAATATACATACCATGCATTAGAACTACAAGTAATAGCATGACTAGACGATAAAACCCACAGACAAAGGAAGAAAGGAATAAAGATTAAGCCTTAATTAAGATTAAGATTAATGTGAAGATTGTATTTCACGTTATAACTCATTAAGCTTCATTAAAAGGTTTTCTTATGTGGTATGCTAAAAAAAAAAAAAAAACTATGAATGAGAGATTATACAGTAATCTATCAAAATCTGCTGTATTCCCAAAGCTGTCTTTCAACTTTTGCTAATTTTACGGATAAGGCAATGACTCCTTATCATGGGTGCTTATTTGCTGTTGTGTATGGGAAGCCAAACACATCAAAAGTGGGACGAAACCGCGGCACCCGATTGAGCCGCCCTGGGCGGACCAACTATCTGCGCGGCCTAACGGACAGCGCAGCGCGACAATTTGTGCAGCGCGAACCAGTTTCAGTGGCGCAGCGCTGCTCGAATCACAATCCTGCGCGACCCACTGGGCAGCGCTGCGCGTCTCTGATAGAAATAGACCCCGTCCACCATAACTTTACATTTACCCACAATTTCCCGCTGTAGTTTAGAGTGCACAAAGTGGAAGCTGTTTTTTTCATGCTTAGGCTATAAGGATATTGGTAGACACTGTGAAGGTCAATTTCCTAAATTTATTATGTTTATTTTTCCTGTATGGAAACTGCAGTATTCGGCGGTACTTTGTGGAATTACACGAATTTTTACTTGCAACAGAAGGGGCTGTTCAAAGCAGACATTTTATGACCTACAATACAGTCAATACAATACAATACAGGATTAAAAGGCTTCTAATCTCATTTTCTGTATGTTGTCAAGTGTTTCTATTTTCCAAAGCCTCGTCAATGTAATTTAAAATGTCAGGACTGTTTAATATCGTTTCCACTGTGCGCCTTGTCATGCCTGGTTTGTATTTGCGCACCCCAACGGGGAATTGGGGGTAAATGTAAAGTTATGGTGGACGGGGTCTATTTCTATCAGAGACGCTGCCCAGTGGGTCGCGCAGGATTGTGATTCGAGCAGCGCTGCGCCACTGAAACTGGTTCGCGCTGCGCGATCCACTGGGCTGCACAAATAAACCAGATCATCCCTGCGCTGTCCAGATTGCCGCGCTGCGCTGTCCGTTGGGCCGCGCAGATATTTGGTCCGTCCAGGGCGGCTCAATCGGGTGCCGCGGTTTCGTCCCACTTTTGATGTGTTTCGCTTCCCATAGTTGTGGGAGTCATTGAGATGCTTTCACACTACATATGTGACGTGGCCATATGGGCCTCTGACCAGCTCCGAATGTGGTTCGAGGAATGAGATCAAAATGCATCTTCAAGACACGTGACAGTGCACAACTGTACTAAAAATCCTATCAGCATCTGAGTTATTTTCTGACTTTTTTCCCCCGTGGGGGCATGTGCGCATGAAGGGTCTGCACTGCTTTACCGCGGTGAAGTTGGTTGGAAGTTGGATATTCGAGCTCCGGCTTCCAGATTCCGACTTGTGGCGGAGATTCGCTAACAGATTCCGTCGGATTTAGGGGGTGCAATCTGTGGCAGGGGGGCATTTTAGCGCATAACACCGAAATCTACAAGCCGGAGCTCGAATATCCAACTTCCAACCAACTTCAGCGCGGTCACATTCAGTACACTTTTAAACAACGTGTAGTATTACATTTTGTCAAGAAGTCGAGTAAGAATTATGAATAGTTGGAACAATACAGAAAGACAAAGAAAACAAATTCTTCCAGTAACGGTTTAGGATTTAAAAGTCCCAAATCTCCAGTTGAAAGGAATTAATAAAAAAGAGCCAAAAGGGTGTTTATTTTACTTTTAAATCAGCGGTCACTGTGACGCAAGTACAGGTGTTACAACAATCAGAGAAATAATAAACAGTCTATTATGTAATAATAATAATAATAATAATAATAATAATAACACGGAAAAGAAGGGAGCGCAATATTGCGGGAGCGCGCGCGGTTCACGTCAAGGCTGCAGTGATTATTTAACAAGACTTACCTTCGGCTGAAAATGAACTCTGAAGAGTTTACTACTGCGTTTCTAGTCATATAAATTGCAAATTTTGTGTATGTGTGTTTGTGTTGCGTGAAAGGAGTGAGAGAGAAAGTGGGAGGGTAAATACTTTGGTGTAATGGCTAGCGGTAACGGGACAGAGATTTTCAGGTTGCCAGTTCGGTAGACATTACACCGATCTCTATCATATCATATACAGTACACCAGGCGCGTAGGAAGGTGGAGGGGGATGGGGTTGTATACTGTAGAGCGTACCTAAATATGTCCACACAATGAAGAACCCGTCAAAGCTGAGTCACTGATTCAAGTTCAACGACACACCCCATATTAAGATTCTGGGAAATATATTTGCTTTCAATACCACTCTCAGCCAACCAGACATTATAAGAGCTTTGTGAATTGGTGTTAGAGGAACCATCTAATGCTGAATGTGACTAAGACCAATGAGATGATGGTTCTTCTTCATTTGGATAACTGAAGAAATGCAAACACGTCTTGGTGTTGGCTCAGCTTTTTGACAACATGGATAATGTCTTCTCAGGTCTTCAGTGCAGGGAAAACCACACCTGATTTTTTCCCTCTAGTTAATATTTACACTTCTCATATAAAGTTGAATCTTCTGATGGGACTGCTGATAAACCTATACCTCATTCAAATTCCCGTTAATTATTTTCCAGTCAAATTCCAGTGTAGAACAATGTGTATGAACAAATGTATATTTCTTTCCTGTATCTAAAGCTAAGGTCAGAATACACCATTCTAACCTAACTAGCCATAAACTGAAACACCCTGCTACTCTCTTATTCTACTCTTCTCTCTAAACTAAATCATAATTCTTAGCATTACCTTAGGGCAGCTGCTGATCTACTAAGTTTTAACCAGAGGTGGAAAGTAACGAATTACATTTACAATTGAGTAGTTATATTGTGTACTGTATCTGTAATTTTACTTTTACTTAAGTATGTTTTGTTTGAAGTATTATACTTCGCTACATTTGAAATTCATATTCGCTAATGAATGAAAATGAAAAAAAAAAAAAAATAATAATGCAACGGGGAAGGAAACCACTGCACTGATTTATGATTGATAACAAAAAAAATTCTTATGAAGCAAATCCCTAGCTATTATAACGGCCACTGCTGTTATATACCACATTATGTAGGTATTTTTCCCTTTTAAGAATAAAAAGGGAATTTTCCATGAGATACACTATTACATACAGTACAATAACATGCACACACATGCATTCAGTGCTCCAGTGTAACAATTTGAATACTGCTTCCTCCTGACTGAGAGTAAAAAGCACAGGATGGTACATGTCAAACTCATGTCATGTCAAACTAGTCATTTTTCTGAGAGTATATTTCGATGTACTGTATACTTTTATATAAAGTGGCCTAATAGTTCACAACTAATACCTGTTCACTTATAGTATACTTCAAGTAGCAGTTCATACTGTAGTTACAATACAAAATAAAACTTAAATGTGAGCTAGGTGTGTACTTGAAGTTCAATACTCTTACATCTAAATTATACTTCAAAGTATACTTTTATAAATTAAAAGTGGTCCAATTTAGTTTCAAGAAGTATTTAAATACCACATTAACAAGTATACTACTTGAACTTGAATATTAATTTCTTGACTAAAAAAGTATATTTGTAAAATATGGTACGTCACACTCTTCTTGCTGTATGACCAGCAAATGGATGGCACGTAGTACCTGAATTTTAAAAATAACCATAAGCCATGCCATAAAAGTTCAAAAATGTTTTGAGTAAGGAAAAAAATTATTCGGTCCTACTTTTACATGTACAGAGGTACAGTGAGAGTCAGGTTGTTTCCGTTCTTAAAATTCCAAAGATAGCAGTACTCAAAGGTGTAGTGCTTAGCACTGTCTCCTTGCACCTCCTGGGTCCTGGTTCAATTCCCAGCCAGGGTCGGTTCCCGTCTCTGTGTGCATGGTGTTTGCATGTTCTCTCCATGCTTGGTGGGTTTCCTCCGGGTACTCCAGTTTCCTCCCACAGTCCAAAGACATGCAGATTAGACTAATTGCCGTTCCCAAAATTGCCCATAGTGCACGAATGAATGTGAATGTGTGTGTATGTGTGTGTGTCCTGCAAAAGCTTGGCACCCTGTACCCCACCTCGTGCCCCAATCTACTGGGATAGGCTTCAGACCCCCTGCAACCCTGAATACAGGATAAAGCAGTTTAGAAGATAAGTGAGAATGAGTGAGCAGTACACAAGAACAAGGTCAAGCAGCAGAACTGAGGACAACAAAGTGAACAAAGTAAAAATTAATCTCTACTGACAGGTACGACCATAAAGTTATTCAAGTGTTATTCAACAAAAATTGTTTTCAATTTAAAAATAAGTCAAACTGTTGGTTTAATGATAGTTATGTTTTTGTAGTAGTTACTGTCAGCAAATGGAGTTTTGTTGCACAACTTTTGAATTACATTTTCGAAGACATTTTTGCTGACTTGAGAGGTTGAGACATTTAGATAAACTACATTACAAATAGAACATTAAGATAAACTAAAGTTAACTTTAGTTAACTGGGAGTTTAATTTTAAATATGATCATTCACTGTCACATTTTTGTGTGGCCTGAAGAATTTTTTTTGCCAATATTGAGACAAATTAGTTATGAGTTGGTTTGATGGACCAGTCTCAGCAAGTAATTTAAGCAACTCCAAGAGAAGTAAATAAATACATTAACACTGATTTTCATCTATATGCAAGTAAGCTGATAACAGGATTTATGTCAGTGTGGAGCAAATGTCAACATACAATTGACAACATACCAAAAAATCAATGCTGGCCACAATAGAAAAGCACTAGAACACCCAGTGCACAACAGCCTGTCATACATGGAACATGGCATGAAAAATGCATAATCAAACTCCTGTCATCAAGTGTCAGTTTTGAGAGTTCTTTAGAGTACATGCTGTGCTACATTCTTCACACACACACACACGCACGCACGCACGCACGCACGCACGCACGCACGCACGCACGCACGCACGCACGCACGCACGCACGCACGCACACACACACACACACACACACACACGTGCGCACAAGCACGCACATATGCACACACAGTTTGTCTATAAATCTGATAATGCTTAATGATAATGCTTAATAAATAGATTCTTTGGACTGATCAAATAAAAAATGATTGGAAAACAAATGTATGGAGAAGAAAAGCAATAGCTCATTATGCAAATGATTCCACATCATTTGTTAATCATGGTGGAGGCAGTGTTATGGCACATGCAAGAATGGCATCCAGTGGAACTAGGTCACTGGTGTTTATAGACTATAACTGCTGACTGCTGATAAAAGTAGGATGGGCGTCTGAGTTTGGGGAAGTTTAACGGGAAATTTCAAACTAGATAAACTAAAATCTCTCTCTCTCTCTCTCTCTCTCTCTCTCTCTCTCTCTCTCTCTCTCTCTCTCTCTCTCTCTCTCTCTCACTCACTCACTCTCACTGTGTGTGCTAGGTAAATTTTGCATGACTCTCTGAATATTAACAGCATCACAGATGGAAATGAATCATTTAGAGTCAATTTGGTTACATAAATGAACAAGTGGATCACACCTTTTGAAAAAAAGATGAGCTGACTAAAGGTCACACTTGCAGCTTTAAAACTCTCATAGTTTCTTCATAATAATTTATGGTTGACATTTAACATTATTTCTTCACTGGATTGTAACTGGATAATGAGATAGCATGTCTCAGTGTATTCACACTCTAAACATGCTTAAGCTTAATGAATCAAATCTGATAAACATTCATTATGTATGTTTTACCCTCTGATCTCTCAGCCAATCAGAACACACCATATTGATTGATATTACAATGTTATCTGTTATTTTTGGACAACTGAGGGAACACAAAAGGTGTTTACCTTTTTGGTCTGCTGATGTTACTGCTGATCAAATTTAACTTGGGATGAAAACCACAGCAGTAAAACCACAGCAAGGGTAAAAAGTGCAGACTGTGACCTTTGTTTTATTGCTCTTGGAACCTTTTTAACAGATATAAGTAGTATCATTTTAGTGGCTAAACATCATAGGTCTTTCGGTACAATCCTTTAAATAGTCTAAATCTAAAGTCTAAATATACATCATGGCTTTACTAAGACAGTGAAGTGGAACATTAGTATTATAATTATAAATAATTAAAATATCAGACAGCTTGTTGCAGGCAGGGTTCATATTGTAACTAATTCACTGAATGCAGAATTACGATGTTTTTATTGAAGCTTAACCTTAGATGATAATCACTCTATAGAAATGAATAAACATCCTATACCGATGGTTCTGGGAGTCTCCCACATATTAATACCAGCTCTCTGATCCCCAAAATCATATATAATATCCGAGAAAAGATTTTTTGCAACCAAGGATGAAAGGAGAGAGAGATATGTTTATACCTTGTAATAAAAATCATATACAATATCCGAGAAAACAATTTTTTGCAACCAAGGATGAAAGGAGAGAGAGATATGTTCATACCTTGTAATAAAGTGTTTATTACAAGGTATAAACGTGTTTGCTCTTTGGAATTTTGGTATGTACCATGCTGAACATTGATCAGAGAAAGCAAAGGAGAGAGTTGCCTAATGATATTAAAAAAAAGAGTTACAGGTACAGTAAAGGCTATAAGACCATTTATTATTTCATATTTTTGGATTTTCTCCCCAATTAAGTCGCGTCCAATTCCTTCCCTTCACTAGGGGGCTCCGACATTAAGGCTACTACTGCCACTCAGTCAGGATGGCCGAAGACTATCACATGTTTCCTCCGAACCACGTGACGTCCCGTTTTTGAACTCATCCCTCACGCACCATTGGGAGCGGCATAGCACACTCGGAGGACAGCGCTATCCGCTTCTTCCGCTTGCTTGAGCTCACAGACCCCCCTGATTGGCTGTAGAAAGCTCTGAGAGAGCTCGGCCAATCAGCTCTCCGCAGTAGGCCTTCGGCCGCGAGAGGTTACAGCATCACCCGGGAATCGAACTTGTGATCTCTGGACGATGGGGCGAGCACTTTACCACTGTGCGACTCGGAGGCCCTATAAGACCATCTTTAAGCAGCAAAAGGAAAATTTGCATAAAATTGAACAGAAGGATAATCAAGGCCACGACAAAAAAATTCAAAGTGAACATGAAGGTCAAGGTATATAAGGAACATCGGCATTGCACTAACCACCACTTTTTAAACAAAAGTGGAGCTAATGAAAGGTGACCCAGGAGCACTCCACAGCTTTTAAAACAACCTTTAAAAATCCAGACTAGAAAATGGAAAACGACAAGTCACAATACGTCTGGGCGAATGTCTTTTGTACAGATAAGACAAAACTGGAGCTTTTTGGTTACATCACCTGTATGTTCACAGATGAAAAAAGGAAGCGTTCAAGGAAAAGACCACTTTAACTAACATGAGACATGGAGGAGGCTGTGTTATGTTCTTGGGCTGCTTTGCTTCACCTGGCACAGGATGTCATAAATCTTTACAGGGTATGATGAAATCTCAGGACTATCAAGGCATTCTGGCGTGAAGCATACAGTCATGGGTTGACCCTGGACATGAATTGGACTCCTGGCTGTGGTGGTAATAAACAACTTAAATGCAGTTTAACTAGGCTGGATTTAACTGCACTCCAGGAGACAGAGACAGGTGGGATGAAACAGATAAAAGTTTTTATGTCATATAATTCCAGCAAAAGAACAAACAGATATCTGAAAGAATCCAACTATAAAATAGATGAATGTAATTTGTCAGCATAACAATAGCAAAATACAGAAAAAAATTACATTTTTAATAAATCTGTCTTTCCTCAATAATCATCCTTCCCTTCTTCAAGGTTGCTGTCGATTTTATATAATCCCACCTGATATTTTTCCTCTAGTTAATATTTACACCTCTGACATGAACTTGAATCTGCTGCTGCTGCTGATAAAATTATACAAGGGGTTGCATGAACTGCATCAGTAAAAAAACACAGCAAGGGTAAAAAGTGCAGACTGTGACCTTTGCTCTTGGAAGCTGATGTAAACAGATTTATAATTTTAGTGGCTAAAATTCATAGGCCTTTTGGGATGATGCTTAAAACTGTATAAATCAAATGCCTAAATCTAAACCATGGCTTTACTGAGACAATGAAGTAGAACATTAGTGTTAAACATTATAATAATAAATAATTTAAATGCCAGACAGCTTGTTGTAGGCAGGGTTAATATTGTAAATAATTCACTGAAGGCAGAATTTTTGATAATGCACTAGATGTAATCTCTTATGATTAAAGTCTCCTATAAGGATATAGAGTTACACATTTTACCTTTCTTTCTCACACGTGTTCTGTAAAGACTGATGTTGTCATAATTGAAGCGTAACTTCAAGATGATAATCACTGTATAGAAATTAATAAACATCCTTTTTATCCTGAAGGTTCTGGGAGTCTCCCACATATAAATACCAGCTCACTGATGCACAAGATTATATATAACATCCCAGAAGGCTTTTTTTGCAAATAAGGAGGGGAAAGGAGAGAGAGAGAGAGAGAGAGAAAGAGAGAGTGAACATGAACCAGAGAAAGCAAAGGAGAGAGTTGTCTAAGGAAATCAGAAGGAATATTGTCAGCAATCATGTAAATGTTAATGGCTATAAGACCATCTTCAAGCAGCTTAATATTCCTGTGACTACAGTTACAAATATTATATAATAGAAGTTTAGCGTCCATTGAACTGTAGCAAACCTCCCTGAATTTGGCCTAGTGAGGAACATTTTCATCTAATTGAACAGGAGGAAAATATAAACGGAAATCAAACAGCCAAAGACAATTTCCAAAGAAATTCCAAGTAAACACCAAGGTCAAAGTATATCAGTGACATTGGTATTGCACCATCCACCACTGTTTAAGCAAAAGTGGAGCTAATGAAAGATGGCCCAGGAAGGCTCCACTGCTTTTAAAACAAGTGAAAAAGCCAGACTAGAATTTGCTAAAATGGATAACGACAAGCCACAATGCGTCTGGGAGAATGTCTTTTGAACAGATAAGCCAAAACTGGTGCTTTTTGGTTACATCACCTGTACGTTCACAGATGGAAAAATTAAGCTTTTAAGGAAAGGACCACTTTACCTAACCTTTCCTACCTGGATTTAACTGTACTCTGGGACACCGAGACAGGTGGGATGAAACAGATAAATGGTTTTATGTTATATAATTCCAGCAAAAGAGAAAACAGATATCTGAAACAATTCAAATATTAAACAGATGGAGTAGGAATAAGGAGGGAAGAAAGGAATAATAGTCTCCATCTAGTGATTAAAGTCAATATAGTTCAAAGCCCTGAACTTAGGAACAACCTCTGACATTCCTCTGGGGTTCCCAGAACAGCATTGGGGGAAATCTCTAATTAGTTCAATTTCAAGAATGCCCAGGGCAAGAACCCAGGAGTTTTAAACTGAAGCTGAAATAAGGCACCTCTTGATCTTAAAAATGGTCTCCAGACGCACCTGGATGTCCAGTTGAACTGGGAGGATGATTTCTTAGTCACAGTTATGAGAGGAGCCACTGCAGATGTGAAACTGTATACTGTATAAGTGTAAAGCACCAGTCAAAGTTTGCAAAGCCCAGAATGTGTTGAACTTCTTTCACAGAGGAATGGTAGACCAGTCTCTCCCTGCCTTATGCTTCTTGGGGTTTATCTCTGTATAGAGTTTAGAGACTTTAGGAGCAGTTGTAGGAAGAGTGCAGAACAATCCAACCATTAAACAGATCCAAAAAGGCAAATAAGAAGGAATAAGGAAAGATTCACAAAAGATCCAAAGGCATAAAATGACATATAAATAATGTAAAATAACATCCTAAAAAGCAACAAATAAGATCCTAAAAATCCAAAAGGCAGGCAATCAATATAGTTACAAGCAACGATGATGGGCCCAAGCATCATGTGTCATCGCCACCCCATGGGCACCGCACAACCTGTGTGTTATTTGAGTGTGTTAAGACTGCAAAAAAGCCATCGCCACGCAGTTGCATCGTACAAACTGCACACATCACACACTATACAGGGCTAATGTCAGTTTGGGCCCTAAACATTTGTTGAGTGCGTGTGCGTGTGTGTGTGTGTGTGTGTGTGAGGGTTAGTGTGTGAAGGTAAGTTTGTGTGAGAGTGAGGGTGAGAGGTGTGGTAACATTTGTGATGTGTATGTGTGTTCAATAGGCCGCAGATGCTGGAAGAAAAGTATCACACTATGATGTCACTGAATAAAATGTCACTCAAAATAATGCCACACAGAAATTTATTAATGATTTTTTGTGTATGTTTAAGACATTATCACGGCTGACCCGTTTGAGATATCAAAAATTCCTCCGCAATTTTGCGTCTGCGATGCCAATAGATCACATCGGCCCGGTTTGGTGGCGATCAGATAAATTCCCTAGGAGGAGTATAGCAAAATCCATCGGGTGCGTTTTTGCGAACGACCAAAAATAACCGGCCCCCTGTTGAGTTGAGCCCAGGACATGCAGTGCGAAAGTTGTTTGGCTCAATGAGCTCTAAATGTGTACCAAGTTTTGTGTGCCTACGTGACAGTGTGTATGAGCTAGACAGCAAAATCTCATGTGGGGGCCCGTGGCCCAGACTTCCAGGCATCCGAATGGCAGCAGATTTCAACCTGTCTGCCATGTTTCATGAGTTTGCGCCTGTTAAGACCCCCGAAAAGTCCAAAAGGGTGGGAAAAAAATCCTTAGGAGGGTCCTGTGCACTATATACAGTAGTGCTTGGGCCCTAATAATAATCCTTAGGAAAACAAGAGGATCCTGCGCACCTTATAGTGCTTGTGCCCTAAAACACACAAACATATATATGGTAAAATAAGAACAAAGGTTAAAGATCAAACATTTTACAGATTTTAAACATTTTAAAATTTTAAAATGCTGAATGCTTATTTGAGGATTTGCATTTTGAAACGGGTGGTGAAAATATAGCCCTTTTTAACCCATTCATGACATTATAAATGTTTCACCTTCATTTTTGACAAATAAATCAAGCAAAATATATTTTTTAGTAGCAACCTATTAATATTGTCTATATATAGGAGTTTTTATAGTCCACCTTGGGACTGCGTGCATGGTGGATTTCCTCTAGGTACTCTGGTTTCCTCCAACAGTCCAAAGTCATGCATATGAGGTGAATTGGTGTTCCCAAATTGCCTGTACCATGCCTCATGCTCAAAGTCTCCTGGGATAGGCTCCAGGCCTTATGTGACCCTGTACAGAATGAGCTGTATAAGCCACAGGAGGGTCTAAGGAATATTATAAATGTAACAAATAAATACATATCTGACGAGTGGGAAATTTAACAAAAGTAAATATGTAAATTTAAAGAAGAAAAAGGGGGAGGAGATGTGTTTTTCTCTTTTTTTTTGTATGTACACAAAAAGAGATCCATGAGACTATCAAAAAGGGAACTTTGCATAATATGTGACCTTTATCGAAGCAAGTCAAAAGAAAAATAGAATACAAAGGCAAAATGTTTCCATCTAGTGTTCAAAATCTATTTAGGCCAAAGACACGACAAATTAATTATACTGTAGAATTATACAAGGCCAATATATTTTATCCTACACATTGAGTGTTTTAAGATCAAATAATTAATATGACATGATAAATTTGGCTTTCACTAATGCCTGGCACACAGCAGAACTACAGTCAAACACTCCATAACTCAGTGTTCATATGCTACAGAATATTATAAACATGCATGTACTGTACAGAGTGCTACTGTCTTGGAATACCCTGGCTATTTTCTTCTTATCTCTTGTTAACAAGGAAGTTTGACCCAGGGAAAAATTCCACAAGGTCAGCAAAATGGACAGTAGTGGAATTGAGAGTCAAATAATTTATTCAGGAAGCATGACGAGCTATAACTCAGGACTAAATAAAAACAAACAAATTAAAAGAAAAATATTAAGAAAATGTTTACATATATTTACAGTTGTAAAATGGGAACACATAAATACAATGATAACCATGTGCGTCCACGGTTCCTTGTTGTATGTATGTATGTATATAATTTTATATATTACCTTTGCAGTGTTAGGTTTCGTATATATATGTATATACAAAATGAAACATTGCAAAAGTCTTAACCCACCAACCAAATTTTTAGGAATTGGTCGTGGGAAACCAATTTTCATCTTTATAAATGCATGGAGCCAGTCCGCTGTGTTGAACTGAATGACGACAATGTTGATCAGTAGGACAAAAATCCATGTCAATTCTGCCAGAATACAGTAACACAAAAAGACCTTCATTCAAGATCACCATGTGGCTCCTCTTCTCTCCCACAAAGGATTGTGCAACAAGAGGAGTAACTCTCTCACATGAGGATTGTATAAAAAAAAAGGTGAAAGCATATTTACATATTTAAACATATCCACAAAACATATCCAAAAGTACCTGACAGGAACAGTGAAACAAAAACACCACTACTGAAAATTATTAGATCACTCCAGCTTCTATAGAAACAAATAACCCAGCATGATGGATATTTTGAGGATGTGGATAGCTTAAATTATTAGAATGTTTTAAGTGTTTATGTATGACACTCGCTGTCATGAATAAACTGCATACACTCTCAAATAAAAACATCTTTACAATAAAACACAACAAACAACATGCTGGTGGTAGACAATAAATAAAATACATATATTACAATTGGAAAAGACAATGCAACCCACCTCTCCCACAAAACGGGAAAGGGAAATGACATGCAGTGATTTATAAGAGGTACTGTAGAAGAAATGAACAATGAGGAGGTTAAACATTAACTTAACATTAATATTAACTAAAATATATTTTGTGTAATTATAACAAATAAAAACAAAATTAAATATCCCATACAGATAAAAAGGACCAGCTTCACATATATATTAAATATGACATTATATTATATATGTCAAAAATATTACATTTGTTTGATTCATTTTCATTTTGCCAATCATGAAGCAGGGTAACAATCACTGATCACATAAATCATCAGAATGACAGAAAACAGTATATCATGACAGCATAGTGGCAGAGTGTGTGTATGGAAGTGTGTGTGCTCTGCGATGGATTGGCACCCTGTCCAGGGTGTACCCGCCTTGTGCCCTAAGCCTCCTGGGATAGGCTCCAGGTCCCCTGTGACACTGATTACAGGATAAAGTGGTATAGACGATGAGTGAGTGAGTGAGTGAGTGAGTGAGTGAGCATGATGGCATAGTGATCATGACTGTGGCCTCACACCTCCTTTTTTTTTTTTTAAAAGGCCAAGTTTAAGCAAATGTTTTGTCACTATAATCATACATGGAAATGGGATCATATACTTTTTTTGTATATATTTTATAAAATAAATCTGATTAAAAACATTAATATCCTATAAAATTAGTGAAACATTAAAATCATGAAATAACACTTTATTATTATTATTAAATATAATTTACCCCAAACTATGTCATTGTTTTTACTTTTACACAAAAAAGAGTTTTATTTTGAAATACATTTGACAATTTGAAATTTCTTGAAATGTTATTGGTGTTACTGTCATTGGTATTACCAGGAAGAGAAGTAACACCAGTGACACTGTCAGAACCATGTAACAGATCTACAGTCGTGGCCAAAAGTTTTGAGAATGACATAAATATTAGTTTTCACAAAGTTTGCTGCTAAACTGCTTTTAGATCTTTGTTTCAGTTGTTTCTGTGATGTACTGAAATATAATTACAAGCACTTCATACGTTTCAAAGGCTTTTATCGACAATTACATGACATTTATGCAAAGAGTGAGTATTTGCAGTGTTGTCAATTCTTTTTCAGGACCCCTGCAATTCGACTGGGCTGCTCTCAATCAACTTCTGGGCCAAATCCTGACTGATAGCAACCCATTCTTTCATAATCACTTCTTGGAGTTTGTCAGAATTAGTGGGTTTTTGTTCGTCCACCCGCCTCTTGAGGATTGACCACAAGTTCTCAATGGAATTAAGATCTGGGGAGTTTCCAGGCCATGGACCCAAAATTTCAACGTTTTGGTCCCCGAGCCACTTAGTTCTCACTTTTGCCTTATGGCACGGTGCTCCATCGTGCTGGAAAATGCATTGTTCTTCACCAAACTAATTTTGGAGTGTTGGAAGAAGTTGCTGTTGGAGGGTGTTTTGGTACCATTCTTTATTGATGGCTGTGTTTTTGGGCAAAATTGTGAGTGAGCCTACTCCCTTGGATGAGAAGCAAATCCACACATGAATGGTCTCAGGATGCTTTACTGTTGGCATGACACAGGACTGATGGTAGCGCTCACCTTTTCTTCTCCGGTCAAGCCTTTTTCCAGATGCCCCAAACAATTGGAAAGAGACTTCATCCGAGAATATGACTTTGGCCCAGTCCTCAGCAGTCCATTCGCCATACTTTTTGCAGAAGATCAATCTGTCCCTGATGTTTTTTTTTTTTGGAGAGAAGTGGCTTCTTTGCTGCCCTTCTTGACACCAGGCCATCTTCCAAAAGTCTTGGCCTCACTTTGCGTGCAGATGCGCTCACACCTGCCTGCTGCCATTCCTGAGCAAGCTCTGCACTGGTGGCACTCCGATCCCGCAGCTGAATCCTCTTTAGGAGACGATCCTGGCGCTTGCTGGACTTTCTTGGATGCCCTGAAGTCTTCTTAACAAGATTTGAACCTCTTTCCTTGAAGTTCTTAATGATCCTATAAATTGTTAATTTAGGTGTAATCTTAGTAGCCACAATATCCTTGCCTGTGAAGCCCTTTTTATGCAACGCAATGATGGCTGCACGCGTTTCTTTGCAGGTCACCATGGTTAACAATGAAAGAACAATGATTTCAAGCATCACTCTCCTTTTAACATGTCAAGTCTGCCATTCTAAGGTCCTTTAATGACAGCAATGAAATGCAGTAGAAAGTTTTTTTTTCGGGATTAAGTTAATTTTCATGGCAAAAAAGGACTAATGCAATTCATCTGATCACTCTTCATAACATTCTGGAGTATATGCAAATTGCTATTATTCCAAACTTAAGCAGAAACTTTTCCCATTCCCAATATTTATGTAATTCTCAAAATGTTTGGCCACGACTGTTTGTAAAAACATATTGAAAGAAGAAAAATATTTAAGTTTGATTTATTAGCTATTGGTATTATTTATACTTCTGTACTTTTCCTCATATATAGCAAATATAGAGCAGGTGAAAAGCAAAGATTGACAGGCAGTGGCGAGATGCACATACGGTCAGAATGATCTAAATGATGTCCTTACGAAAGGGATGATTAGAAGAAATGTAATGATGGGATGATTAGAAGAAATGTAAGACACGGAGGGGTGTGAAAGAAGAAATACATTTCAAGAGATTTTTATGAACCAATTCTGTAAAATGTCCCGTTTGTTCCCGGTGCTGTCAGGCGGCAACTCTACCCACAAGAAGTGGCTCTCTGACGTTTATTTTGTGTTTTCACAGTGTACCGCAGGGTGGCAATGCGCACACCAAATCCTCCAAGCTCCGTGCAGTGAGAGAAAGAGAAGAAGAAGTCGAGCTGAGCGTTTCCTGATTGGACAGTGAAGCTCTGTGAAGGAGCTGATCATCTGTACAGCTGAATATCCGTGACTGGGTTTTTACAGCCACTCTCCAGGCTGTGAGGGTAAAGAGACAAACTGGCTCTGGGCTGCATTTACTAACCTTTCACACCGTTCTGCTTTAAAACCTGGGGTAAGTTACTGCTAACTGTTAGTGCCTCAGTCTCACCCTGCTGGTGTTCATATTTACAATTTATCTCACTTGTTATTTCTTCCTTTACTTCATAGTTCATTAAAATTTAATTCTACACCGGACGTGTAGTCGAGTGAAATCACAAAATTACTGTATGTTATTTTGTAAATCGCAAAATATGGAGTTGAACTGTATTGTTCTAAACATGTCTGAGTTTAGACGACATAATTTTTTCTTCTAAAACAGTTCTTGATTTGAGTGCCGAGCCATCATGATGTAGGGGGCGTGGTCTGTTCGATTTATAAGCTGTCAAAACAACAGCGCGAGCGAACACACGCGCGCAATGATTAAAAAAAAATGTTTTTAGCTCCATAAATAAATGCAGCAGGAGAAGGAACAGCATTATGTTGTTGCCATTCCTAAAAATTCATATAAGAGTAAATATGATTGATGCATGATATTCCTAAAGAGTAAATGTTAAGTCTCCTCTAATACAACATAGAGATTCAAATTACAGAATTTGTGTTAAAATTATATGATGAACAGTATATCAGAGTTCCTCCAATACTGAAACGGAATACAGTAAATGAACGTGAGCCGTGTATCAGGTTGGAATTTCCACTTATAAGACTTTTTCCCATAGGATTCTTTTTTGTTCTCAGCATTGCCACATCAGATCAAATGATCTGCAAGACACTGGCACATGTTTTTCTCCAGGTGACTTTCCTGTCACAACCCAACCATTTTCTCCAGGCATGGGACTGTCACTAAGGATGCCTTGCATCTCACTGGGTGGGTATTATACAGTATATGGTCATAGGGTTAAATTTCTATCCCAAGGGCCCAACTGTGGCTACTCAGAGGTAGCTCTGGCTCAACCCAAAGCCTCCACCGCCTGAACCCACCACTGCCTTAGTTATGAGACTTCTTTGATAAAATGATCATAAACAGAAACACATCTGTCTGACATGTTTTACTGTTGCATTTTTATTTAAACATATTTAATATTAGGGATAGGGTCTATCCACATGTCATCTGACACATCAGAGAACAGATACTCCTCATATCTGTAATTTCTGTGGTAGTTACCTACCGGGTCGGGTTGCCAGCTCAAAGCCTGATTTTATCTAAGCACTCAAGGGGGAAGGCTATTCCTCAAGGGTCCAACAGTGCCAGCTTGGCTGTGTCAGGGCTCGTACCAGGGACCTCCTTGTCAGCGGTCCAACACATTAACCACAAATCTGCCCCTGCCTCCATTATTTAATATTACAATATATAATATTACATTACACACTACTGAAACAGGACTGTATTGCAGTAAAAGTTCAATATGGGTATTTTTAAATGCAATTCATTACAAGTAAACACATTACACACAGTGTGTATAACTTTTATTAACTTTACACACATGATCAGAAATGCTCCCGTAAATGACACTTGCTTTGCTCTTGTTGTTAGAGATCAGTGATGTTAACTTCATAATTTTGTTCACATGACCATTGAAAATTCAATTTAAATCAGTGTGCTAATTAAGATTGTCCTCATGTGTTAAACTTTAATATTGAGACTGTTTATTAATTTCCTAAATAACTTTGGAATTTAGTTGCACACTCATAAGTTTATTTTTATTTATTTATTTTTTTAATGTACAATGCCATCTGTTGATATGTTACCATAATGTGCAAATACTGTGAGAATGAAGGTGTAAGATCGCATATCTTCTCTTCCTGTGGGCCGACGGCGATGAAACAAAGCCCATATGTTAAAAGTCCTCAGCCAAATACATCAGTGAAAACCCCATTAAAATTAGTTCAGTAGTTTATACGTGATGCATGCAGAAACAACAAACAGGGAAAATTCCCAAAACCATCTTGATGTGTTCTATTACTTATCTTACATCCCCAAATGATTTTTTCAAAAAATATGTTCAATGTACATACTTCTTGTTTTATTGTATGTATAGAAGATTATGCAGTGTATATTTAAAAAAAATCAAACCTTTTTATCAAACCAAATTTTATCTAGTAAATTAATTTGTTAATCTGTATTATTACAAAATTATTACATGCAATTTATTTTTGTTACTGTTATAATGTTTTTTAAACCTGAGACACTTTTTATTACCTTCCTCCAAAAAACCTGTGTGTGTGTGAGGGAGAAAGAGTGGAAAAATTATACTCTAAATTACAGTCTAAATGTTCTAAGCATATTTACAGTGATGTTCACACACTGTGCAGCATGTGGTGACAGGAGTTTTGATTCCAAAAGACAATAATTGAACTGAATCGTTTGTGGTGAAAAACATTTATTGAACGGATTTCTTGAATCTGTCATGACTCTACAGGCATTTGTGTATTGGAGGCAGGATTTTGCTCTGTGGGAGAAACACTCCTGCATGTTGTTACACCAGTCTTTATTTTAAGACTTTGTGTAGATAAATAATACACCTAGCTGAGATTAGTCAGACACTAAAGCAGGAATCATGTTTATAATATGATGTAAACCTTCTAACTCTGTCAGCCTGCAGACAATCCACAACATGCTCTTTTGGGGGTGGGCTTGTTCTGTTTCAGTGTAGCACTAATGGATAAGAAATGTCACCACTGTAAACATGAATATTTTCATCATTTTAATAATCCATGAACAGCAGGACAGACATGGACATGTTGGTTTTTGAGGGAACTCCGTTGTATTCAGTGTACAGTGGAACCTTGGATTACAAGCATAATTCATTCCGGAAGCGGGCTCGTATTCCAAAAACACTCGTAAACCAAATAGACCTTTCCCAAAAGAAATAATGAAAACTCAAATTATTCGTTCTACAGCCCAAAACAATAAATACATAAAAATAATTAATACAACATATAAAGTAAAAATAAAACAAATTAACCTGCATGTAACTGTCTTGGGTCTAGCTGGTGGTAGTTGGGCTAGACTGGCTGATGTTGTTGCCGTGGGCATAAAGGTAGGCATGAAGGCAGAGGGGTGTGTGAACAGAGAGTCTTTATTAACAAAACTCAAAAATATTGAAACAAACAAACAAACTAAAACTAGGGCTCAGGAAAAACACAACAGGAACAGGGGCTGAACACAGGGAACCAGGAGCTGACATGGGAACTAGGAGCTGACACAGGGAACCAGGAGCTGACACAGGGAACTGACAGAAGTAGGGATGAGGAAACATGGAGCTGGAGCTAACTAAAGACACATAGGGGAACTAGAGACAAGACTGGACAGGACGTGGCGAGGACTGGAGAGACAGGACTGGAGACAGGGCTAGACAGGAGACTGGAGAGACAGGACTAGGGGCACAGAGACTGGAGAGACAGGGCTAGACAGGAGACTGGACCAGGGGCAACAGAGACTAGACTGGATTAGTGGTTAGTGAGGTTAGTAGCTACATGGAATACTGGGGACACTGGATGCTGACCTAACCGGGTTAGTGGCTAATGGGGTTAGTACTGACCTAGGGGACCGGAAGACAAAAGGCAGGGCACACATGGGGCTATACCAAACTAGCGGCTAACCTACTAGTGACCAGAACCACTAGCAGTCAATCCCACTAGAGGCTAGCCTACTGGAGGCTAACCCTACTAGGGGCTAACCCTAGTAGCCGTCCAGGCCTACTAGCGGCTAACCCTGCTAACGGCTAAGCCCTCATGTGACTACACAGACAAGGGGAGTTTTAACCAAAGAACTAAACAAGAAGACTGACACTGGGAAGACTCAGAACAGTACTTACACAGGAGGAAACACAGCCTAACTAAACACTGAACAGAGCAGCTCCATGAATCCACAGACACAAGGAACATCAAGAAAACACACAATAGAGCCCTCTAGAAAAACAAAGATAAAACAATATAACTAAAATATAAACTCAAAGAAACAAACAAAAAGGAATGCCCACATGACGGTATGTACAAAAACAAACATACCAAACAAACACAACATACCAACAAATAAACACAAACAGACAAAACAATGCTCGACCCAGTTTCCCAGAACAAACTGCTATTTATAGAGGTTTTAATGAGCCACCTCAGTTCAGGTGAGCACTCATCACCTGACTGAGGTGCCTTCTGGGAAACTTAGTCAACCAACAAGAACTACACAGACAGACATGAACAGTGACCTCTAGTGGAGGTTCCTAACAGTAACATTTAAAAAATAAATCCAGACAGTTAAGTGTTTCCGTTTGTGCGCGCAGGCGCCATGTATTTGTATGTGTGTGTGTGTGTGGAATTAGCCCCTTGCCTCGTCTTAAACAGTAAAACTTCTCCTCCCTCCCACACCTCGCTTTTTAAGTTTCACAACTAACATTCACAATGCAAACACTGTTTTAACGGGATAAAAAAGAAATCTCTCTAATAATACTCGCGTAAGCATACTAATGGAATCACTGCTGTAAAGTAAAAAATAACAAATAACAAATGAACCAGCACCTTACCTTTGAAAAGAATCGCGACAGAGCTGAGTTTTCTATGTAAATAAAGTGCGTGTGTAAAGCGCCGGGGAGATCTGTGTGTGATCACCAAACTAATTTTGGAGTGTTGGAAGAAGTTGCTGTTGGAGGGTGTTTTGGTACCATTCTTTATTGATGGCTGTGTTTTTGGGCAAAATTGTGAGTGAGCCTACTCCCTTGGATGAGAAGCAACCCCACACATGAATGGTCTTAGGATGCTTTACTGTTGGCATGACACAGGACTGATGGTAGCGCTCACCTTTTCTTCTCCGGTCAAGCCTTTTTCCAGATGCCCCAAACAATCGGAAAGAGGCTTCATCCGAGAATATGACTTTGCCCCAGTCCTCAGCAGTCCATTCGCCATACTTTTTGCAGAAGATCAATCTGTCCCTAATGTTTTTTTTGGAGAGAAGTGGCTTCTTTGCTGCCCTTCTTGACACCAGGCCATCTTCCAAAAGTCTTCGCCTCATTGTGCATGCAGATGTGCTCACACCTGCCTGCTGCCATTCCTGAGCAAGCTCTGCACTGGTGGCACTCCGATCCCGCAGCTGAATCCTCTTTAGGAGATGATCCTATAAATTGTTGATTTCGGTGCAATCTTAGTAGCCACAATATCCTTGCCTGTGAAGCCATTTTTATGCAACGCAATGATGGCTGCACACGTTTCTTTGCAGGTCACCATGGTTAACAATGAAAGAACAATGATTTCAAGCATCACCCTCCTTTTAACATGTCAAGTCTGCCATTCTAACCCAATCAGCCTGACATAATGATCTCCAGCCTTGTGCTCATCAACATTCTCAATTCGAGTTAACAAGAGTAAACAAGTCAGCGTATCAAGTGCTATCACGAACAGATGTCTTCAGGAAATAGGCTACTGTTGCATTCCTAGTCTTAAGTCACTCCTGAACCAGAGACGTTTTACCTGGGCTAAGGAAAAATGAACTGGACCATTGCTCACTGTTGCACAGTCCTCATTTCAGATTAAATTAAATTTTGTATTTAATTTGGAAATCATGGTCCCAGTTTCTGGAGAAAGAGTAAAAGAATCAAACTGACTCTTGAAGACCAGTTTAAAGTTTCCACAGTTGGTGATGGTTTGGGGAGCCGTGTCATCTGCTGGTGTTGGTCCACTGTGTTTTATTAAGTCCAAAGTCAAAGCAGACATCTACCAGTAGATATTAAAACACATCATGCTTTTGTCTGCTGACAAGCTTCATTGATAGACTGATTTCCTGTTCCAGCAGGACTTAGCACATATAATAAAGTACCTGTAATGAATCAAGGATATATGAGAGTGTCACATTTTGAATTAAATGGCAAAAAAAATTCATTATATTTTTATTGTTTATGATGCATTGGATATATTATGTATGTATTTTATTCTTTGCGCTTCAGCTTTCTGAAGATATGCACACTGAGGCTTTTATCACTTCGGATGAAGGAATGTCCTTCATCAGTGTTGAGCATCTGGATGGAGATTTCCTAAAAACACATTTAAAACAGGAAGAATCTGAAAATGCGGACTTTCTCTGTAAGACCATGTTACCTACATAACCTACTGTATAATATATTAGCTAGTGCTATCTCTACCACTCATTTTACAGGAGGCAATATACAAGAGTAATAATTCCAGTTCAATTGCATTGACATAATATTAAAAAATACTGACATGATGATGAAGGATTTGAAATAGATTCCAGAAATACATAAAAAAAGCTAATCCAGTCTGAGGGGTATACCACTATATTTTGTGGAATAACTGAAAGAGAGACTGTGAAATGAAAAGTGAAGTGTTAATCTGTATCACTACAACAACTCTAAAATGATGGCTTGCCTTTTTTCACCTTTTTGAAGGTACATTGAACTCTGTAAACTGTTTCACTCCTGATGATCAGATGGATGGAGGATTCCAGATGAAGCAGCTCAAAAAAGAGGAACCTGAAGATGATGAATACCTCTGTAAGACAACATGAGGCTTTCAACCAAGTGTTTGATTCTTGCATCAAGGGACCACTTTAACTGTAAAATGAATTTTACAGACCTACAGAACTATAACTGTCTAAAATACTGTTAGGGTTATTAGAACCATATAACTTAAGTTCTTAAATTTTAATCTACCAGAATACAAGTACAGTTTACATTAGTTTAATACCTATAAAATAACTATAAACTACTCAGTAATAAACATAATAACTTTTATAAAGGTAGGTAGTTACTCTGTTATAATAGAAATTAGTAATATTTATAATCAATTTAAACTGGTGGTTTTCGCTCCACTCTGTGATTTTAAAAATTGTCTTATTATACTAATATGTTAAACATAAAAAAAAAGTATGAATCCATAGTTTTAAGGATTAAAAGCCTATATAAATTTACACTGGTAGGTATCAATTATTAAAAACATTTCCTCCTTGTTAACATTCTGAAGTATTTTTTCCTTCCAGACTGTGAGGGTTGCAGATCGTTCTTCATCAACAAATGTGAGGTTCATGGTCCGGCTCTCTTCATCGCTGATACCCCTGTTCCCCTGGGAGTCCATGACCGAGCCCGGAAAACACTTCCACCTGGTCTGACAGTCCAGGAGTCTGGTATTGGTGATGCAGGACTGGGAGTGTTTAATATGGGAGAGACTGTTCCAGTTGGTGTGCACTTTGGACCTTGTCAAGGAGACTTGGTAGACTGTGAGGAAGCTATGAACAGTGGCTACTCTTGGGTGGTTAGTCTTTTTCCAAATTAAACATGAAAATATTAAATGTTACTTTACAATTCAGTCTTTCTTTCTCAGCATGTGACCATTCTTCTTCTTTTTCTTCTTCCTATTGTTTATTATTATGTATAAAACATACTGTAGAAAGAACAGAAAGAAATACTTAGAAAAGCAAGGTGTTGGCCTCCGAGTGGCGCAGTGGGTAAAGCGCTCGCCCTATCATCCGGAGATCGCTAGTTCGAATCCCGGGTGGTGCTGTAACCTCTCGCGGAGGTCTAGAGAGAGCTGATTGGCCGTCCCCTCTCAGAGGGGAGGGATGAGAGGTACATAGTGCTCCGACATTAATCACGGCTCTACAGCCAGTCAGGGGCGTCTGTGATAGCGCTGTCCTCCGAGTGTGTTACGCCGCCCCCAACGGTGCGCGAGCGAGCAGTTCGAAAAGATGGTTCGGAGGAAACACGTGATAGTCTTCGGCCCTCCCGGCTGAGTGGTAGTAGCCTTAATGTGGGAGCCCCCTAGTGACGGGGAGGAATTGGACACGACTAAATTAGGGAGAAAATCGGGGAAAAATCCAAAAAAAAAAAAAAGAAAAGCAAGGTGTGCCTAATTAAGTGGCTGGTGAGTTATTAAAAAAATAAAAAGTTATACAAACAAAATAAGTTTCCACTAAATGTATGGCAAATATGTTAAATGCTAATGTGGGGTGAAGCTGTTTCGGCAGTTATTTATTTATTTATTTATTTTTATTTGATGCCTGACTTCTCAATGTTGGGTTTAAGATTGTTTGAGAATTAAAAAAAAATGCTTTAAGTTTGGAATGTGAAAGAAAGCAAGCACAGGATGACGCAAAGACAAGAACAATATTGTATTTTCAAGAAAATATCATACAGTACTTGTGTTTCATTTGGAAGGCATTGGTTATGTGATATTAAAATGTGAATGTGACATATGCAATATATTTTACAGATATACAGGGATGGACAGTGTGAACAGTACATCGATGGCAGGAAAGAAGTGCATGCAAACTGGATGAGGTTAGAATTATTTCTTTGCTCTTCTTTACAGGGGAAAACATATTTCACTTGACACAAGTCAATTTCTTTTTCCCACTTTTTCTGTCTATGGGCTCTCAGGTTTGTGAATTGTTCGTGTGATAACGAAGAGCAGAACCTTGTGGCGTTTCAGTATAATGGTGGAATTTTCTACCGTTGCTGTCGACCCATTAGACCAGGACAGGAGCTTTTGGTGTGGTACGCTGAGGAATATGCCAAAAATCTCAGCATTGCATTTGGCTACATATGGAAGAAAAAGTGCACTGCAAATGGTGATGTTTAAACATAATTTTATTTTATTTATTTGTTTAAATTTAACTTACTAATTATCATCTACTAACTGAAGCAGCTTTAGTGCTGATGTTCTTAGGTGATTTTGTCTAGGTTTACTCACATAAACAGTAACTGACTAATCCTTACCTCAGTAGTTTTAATACTGTATTTGTAACATCTAACTAGGGACTGCTCCAGTATCTTACAGAAGAAATTGAAGTTAACTTACTTTGGGGTACAGAGCCAGGGGCTAGTGAGAATGCATACATGAAGGCCCAAAGACAAAGTGGAGATGGGCTTGCCAATATTAAAAAAGACAATACTAACAGTAATAAAAATCTTAGTCTGATTTCTCAGCTAGGCTGGATGGAATTTTGGCTGCTATTGACGAAACTAAGAAAGATTTGACAGACTGTACCAAAAGAATGACGCAGGCTAAGGTGAACTTGTCACCGGTGGAAGACAAACTGGATTTCAAGCTCTGGAGAGAAAAATTAAGACTCTGTAAGAAAACGTTATTGACATGGAGACAAGGTCTCTATTGAACAACAAATTCATTGTAGCTTGAAGGTTAAGGTTCTGCAGCAATGATTGGAAATTTGTGAATTAAAATGCCAGAGATAATGTTCAGCTTCTTCATGTTAGACTCTTAAATCTTACTTTGGATTCTACCTCATTTGTAAGTCACTTTGGAGGAATGTGTCTGCTAACTGAATAAATAAGTATAAGAGTCCTTTGAGTCAAGAGTGACCTGCCAAGCATCCACTGCTGCACGGTGAAATATAGACGCACAGCCAAGTCATTTAAATAAGAATTCCTCTGAGAGCATTAACTCATTTTCTCTACTGATAATTGCCTTGCTGTGTTTTACTCCAAATGGCAAACAGATATGGGTGGAATGGAAGAAAATATACTGCATGACTTTAAATTCAGGCTTTAGGTGGAGTACTAAATAGCAATATACATGGCAAATCCATAAAAAATCTAATTTATTCTTCATCTCTTTTAAAAATGGAAAACATTAATCATGAAGACACTTTTTAGGGTTGGGGTGTGTATGTGTGACAGAGTTGGCTTGTTCATTATTTAATCCCCCTAATTAGGCAGTTACTCTTATTTTGAGTGTCTTTGGCTGATATTCATTCCACCAACATGACCTGTTTATGCAATTCAGAGAAACTCTTGATTAATGCTACTCCTTTGGGACAGTTCAGTTCAGTTTTCATTTTCTGGTATTTTGAGCAATTTCCAGTTTCAGTCTTGTGCTGGATGATAAAACAATCAACATTTATTATTTAGGAGAAGAACACATGTGCCTAGAGAACCAAAGTTTGATTATTTATTGGTCTGAACCTTAATCATTCAGACCTAACATTATGAATCCGGAAAATAGTTTTTCACGTTGAATCTGACAATATATTCTTTGGCCAAACTCAGAAGTTTTCAATGCTGTGGTGACTGCTCCCAGACATTATTCACCATGGTTTGGCTTGTAATATTTATTCAAACAATTTCATTGTAATTCTCTGGACCCAGTCAATGAAACTTCCAATCAGGTCCAGTACAGAAGTTAAGTCAGGTAGTAGATACCTGTGAACCTGTCGGTAAATACTGTACACTGAAGAATGAAGAAGTATGGCTTTGTCTTCATTGTTAAACCTTTTATACTACAATCCACCCTTAAAACCCTCAAGTGGTTTGTTCACATATCCTTCTGCTCACTAAGATGTACTAAGACTGAACTCAAGCAAGGAATTAACACTAATGAGTGGCCAGAACCCTGCCAAGTCTTTAGTCATGAACTACTTTAATAAGTGCTGTCTCAGTACTGGGATAAAACTGAAATCCTGACTGAAAGATTTAATGAACATGATTTTTATGCAGGTAAAAGATTAACTACTGAACTAAAATCTTTTTTTAAAGATCTTATAAATAAAAAGGAGGTTTGATGTTAACATATGGTTTGAAAACTGCTCATTTAAAAGGTTTAGTTACATAACCATGATATGCTATGAGAAGAGTCTGTCTCCTATTATAATCTCTTTGGAGATCTCTTTCAAAACACCATCTGAACTGAGCTGGATGAATGCCTTTAATTCCCTGTTGTTTTTACAGCATTTGGTAGACACCCATATCTAGGACAACTTCTCATTGTACATTGGAATAGTTGCGGGTTAAGGGCCTTGCTCAAGGGCCCAACAGTGGCGACTCGGTGATGGTGGGGTTTGAATCTGGGACTTTTTGAACCGTAGTCCAATACCTTAACAACTAGGCTACCCCTGCCCCCTACATTATGTTGGCTATATTATGTTGATTTTTCCTTAACATATAATTAGATTCTGAGTATTTCTCTGAAGAGAGGCTGTTCGGGTGCTTACTAAATCTCTTGTCCTCTTTACACTAGGTTTTTGCAACTTAATTTTGTGCTTCATCCAACTTGCTTTTAAATGCTACAAGATGTCCCACAGCCTCCTGTAGCTCCATGCATCAGTTACAACTCACTGATTCAAGTATAGCCTTTTTTTTTTTTTTTACAATAGACTTAATAATAGAAAAAAAAAAACACAATCTCTTGCCCAAACAGGAGCAAAATGTTCACTTGTAACTTTGTAGCTTTAAGATAAGCTCTAGCCGACTGTTGCTGGAATTTAATTCATTAATGTGGCGCAAGAAAAGGAATAACAGCCCAATTGGTTTTGTTTTTTTACTGTAACATCACTAAAATGCCATTAGCTAAGCCATTATATGACTATTGTATAGATTTTTTTTACTCCCACCAGGGCTATGTTGTGTGTTTTGCTGGAGGGAAACTATTTTGTTGCATTTTACCTTTGACTTCTAACGTTTCCTTTCTTACTCCAGAAACACATATTGAAGCAAACCAATGGATGTACACACAAGAAAAGCCTCATCAGTGCTTACAGTGTGGTAAGAGATTTACTGAGAGAGGTACTCTTGACAAACACTATCGTATCCACACCGGAGAGAAGCCGTATCATTGTTCAGAATGTGGAAGTACTTTTACTCAACAGAGTACTCTCCAACGACATCAGCGCATCCACACTGGAGAGAAACCATATCTGTGCTCACACTGTGGAGACAAATTTTCTAACCAGAGTAATCTCCAACGACACCAACGTGTCCACACTGGAGAGAAACCGTATCACTGCTCACTGTGTGGGAAGAATTTTACACAACGGAGTACTCTCCAGCGACACCAACGCATTCACACTGGAGAAAAACCTTACCAGTGTCCCCACTGTGGGGAGAGATTTACTCACCAGAGCCTCCTGCAATCACACCAACGCCTTCACACTGGAGAAAAACCCTATCACTGTCCATTGTGTGGGAAGAGGTTTACTGAGAGAGGTGCTCTCAAGAAACACCAACGCATTCACACAGGAGAGAAGCCATATCAATGTCCAGAGTGTGGGAAGAATTTTACTGAGAAAAGTGCTCTTAAGAAACATCAACGCATTCACACAGGAGAGAAGCCATATTACTGCTCGCAGTGTGGGCGGAGCTTCACTTTTTCAAGTTCTTTCAGTACACACAAGTGCACCAAGACTCAGCTGTCGACTTGCACCACATAGATTTTCCACCTCCCATCCATTATTTGCACTACTTATTCTGTGTAAGGTCACAGGGAACTTGGGACACAAGGCATATGATACACCTGGATGGGGTGCCAATACCCTGCAAGGTGCAAAGACACATTCACACATACATTATGGACAATTTGTGAATGACTGTTCCACACATTGGGGTTAAAAACAGCTACAAATGCATTTTTATCATGTAAGTTATGATTTTTTAAATTTTTTTTTATTTTTTACAATGGATGTTTGTCCTTTTTTTGACAAACATTTTGAGTGCTGTTGTAACCTGTTATGCTCTTTAACCACACTGTGCATGGAACGTTCTTGCATGGACTGAGTAAAAGCGATTGTACTTTAACTCAGAATGATGCCACAGTGTTTAACTAGCAAACTGAATTACATTTTCATGGTCCCTTCAGAGAGAACTGTTGATGTTCATGCTTTCTTTGTTAGTGATGTTTAAAGTCTATTATATCCTGGTGGAATTAATAGCCTTGCTTCCCTGAATATGCTCTTGTATTCTCCTTGAATTTATTAAGATGAGCATTCATCTTCTGACAAAGACTTTTGCCTCAGACAGCCAGCACTTAGGCCACAGTGGCCTGTCCTGCCTTTGTTAGGGTGCTTTGTGTCCCAGTTTTCACAAAGACAAAGATAGGAAACTTGTACAACCTTATTGGAGACTTTATTACAACCTACTTGACTTGACTTGACTTGACTTGGAGACTCATCTGAAACATCACCATATTGAAATCGCTCATTTTCCAGCTGTACTCATTACACTTCATGACATTGCTACAGTAGATGCACTGTGATCCTTTTTAAGGTACATTAAGTGAGCTGGTGGAAGAGATGAGTACCTTTTCTAGTTCTGGAGAAATTAATCAACAAATAGGCAGCTCTTATTCAGAATTCAGTGATTCTGATTACCTCACATAGACTGACAATATTATGGTAGAAGCAGTGCCTGGATAGATAGATAAAATTAACGAAATTGCTCTGTTTTCCTAATTGATTTAGGTACATTCTGGATACAGAAGCAAGGTCTAAGTGAATCATTAGCCATTTTGTCTCCTTTTGAGACATAAGCAATTAAAAATAACACTTACTGTATTACCCCAGAACGAAATTTGCAATGCATAGTGTTACCATAGTGTTATGAGTGTCACCTTATACTCATGCACAATAAAAACTGACTTGGACCTAATCATATCTAGTCCTGTGCAGATAAACTGACTCTTTTTACAGATATATTTCTGTATACTTCTGATATGTGTCTAAGTCTGTGGTTCAATGCACTGTTCCTAGTCCTGTCTGATTTAAGTCAATGTGTTAATTGACCATCTACAGTCCACAGATTGAATAGTTCAGTAGATGAACCAATAAATGTAAAACTAAACTTTGACTGCCAGCATCATGACAGCCTGGAAAGTTATGTGAGAATCCTGTTAATAGAAGAGTCATTTCAGATATCCTGGACAAAATTAGAGATACATTTCCTGGTATTTCTAGAACTTCTAACTGCTGTGTGTGTGTGTGTGTGTGTGTGTGTGTGTGTGTGTGTGTGTGTGTGTGTGTGTGTGTGTGTGTGTGTGTGTGTGTGTGTGTGTGTGAGTAATCAGGCAATATCAGATACCCTATCCACCTCAGTTTAGGTGTACCTCAGGGCTTTGTGCTCTCTCTCATGCTTTTGTTTCTATACATAAACAGCTAAAGCTTGAATTTAACATTTTGATACTGCAACAATAAATAGCTTCCTCTTAAACAAGATAGATCAAATAAAACTTTAAGTTGACTAAAAGTATGAACTGGTCCTGAGTAACATTCAGAGATTTAGATTATTTGTGAAAGCTAAAGAACTTACTTTCCTACATCTCCTATTGGTCTTGTACGACAATCAAGTCTAGTCTAAATCCTTTCATACAGTACTTCTTTTGTTCAGGGAAATACACTGCCCAGCCAAAGAAAACATCACCACCAGAATCTAACATGTTATTTCACACTAACTGATGCAATGAGTATCTTATAATTTCTTTAAAAAAAATGTCAGAAGGCATATCCTGTGGACATGGCAAAGATTTCAGAAGAATCAAATTATTGTCCTGCATTACTACTACCGGGAGATGGCACAGACATATTCCAAGATGACAATGCCAGGATTCCCCAGGCTCAAATTGTGAAAGAGAGGATCAGGCAGCATGAGCCACAATGGATAGAAGATTCAAGAAAGTAATACAACTTTGGATAGAAATAAATGTTGTGACATTGCATAAGCGTATCAAAATGATGCCACGGCTGTAAATCAAAGCAAAAGGCCATTCAATGAAATATTAGTGTGTGCAACTTTGTTTTGGCCTGGAAGTGTATAATTGTAGAAACAGTTTATCTTCAGCAACACATAACACTTGAATTCTTTTCCCAGTTTGCTGTAGACATTTGCTGCTGTGATAAAGACCTTCATCTGAAATAAATAGCTAAACTTAAAGCCATTCCTAATCCCCCTGTGCACTTTATTTAAAGTAACCCATCATGTCTAATAGTAAATCTAGGTCAATTTAGAAGAGTAATGGCTATTGAAATCAAAATTCTTCAGAATTTTGTATACATCATAGAAATAAACATGTCATTTAATGTGTGTGACTGACACAGGGAGTGATAGAGAACGAGATAGAGACACTTGATCATAAATATTGTATTGAAAAAAAAAAACGAACTCTTTATTTGTGGTTAATCAGAGTGTCTCACTTCTTGGGTCAGATTTATGGCAAAACAATTCTTCTCTGAATAAAATTCCTTCATAAACCCAAAACAGGATTATTGCTGATCTTCTGGAAGAAATCTCACACTGCATGGAAAAAAAACCTGTCTGAAACGTTAGGCTAAAATGAGTGATGCCAAAAAGCTTCTTCAGAGACAACTATGCAAGAATTTGCCACAAAACGAGCACATCTTTGAATGTGAATCCATATTTGTTCTTTTCTAATGAATAAATCAACATGAAATACTGCAATAGTAAAAATAAAATAAAAGAAATACAGTGGAGAATAATTGAAAGTTCCAGCCTGGTAAAAATTGACACCACATTTCAGGTCAACATCGCAGCCAAAAGGAAATCAGTCAAGCTGTTTGACATAAAATATAACGATATTGCTGAAGAACTAAATTCTGATTGCTGGCTTTAGGCAAAGGAGTAATTTGTCAAATTAAGCCAGCATTTTTGCAACTAATGGATTTTGAAATCATTTATTCAGTTGGTCATAAAAACAAGCAAACACCATAAAAAATGAACAGCACTGCAAATAAACACACTTCAGAATGGACTAAAATGAGACTGCTATTTTTTAACATAACATTTGCTATTGCTATTTGTGAATTCATTTTACGACCTTTAAATGTATGTGTTTGTGTGTGTGTGAGTGAATGTGGAAGAGACATAGTTTTCCAACATTACATGGTGAAACCAACCTAAATTCTCTCTCTCTCTCTCTCTTTCCAATACACGTACAGTATGTACACAATGAGGGATGGATGAGTGCAGGAACATCAGCAACATCATTTCAAGAGATTTGATTTAATACTCAAAGGTTTAATGAGCTGGAGGAAGTTTCCACACACATATATTTCCTTTCTGGCTTCAGTTCACTCGAGGAATCAGGGAAGTGAACACACCCACTGTTGACGAGTGAGTTATGATATGAATCGTCTGTGTGTGTGTGAGTGAGAGAGAGAGAGCAAGCGTGTTTAGTTTATCTTCAGATAAACTATTATATCACTGAAACAGGAACAGCTACAGGAAGTCGTTCCTGCACTCAAATCGCATAGTTTTATATAACTGCACTTTGTGTGTGTGTGTGTGTGATTAATGAATAGCAGATGGAGTTTTATAGTACCAGGAATTGTGCAATATCTCGTTATTTTTCATTCTGCACTCCGCTGAGCAATTCCATTTCTTTTCCAGCATCTATAAAGCGTATACAATATCTGATGTGGCGTGTTCCAATCAGAGTTCCAATCCCAAACTAGCCAATCTGTGTAGATCACAGTTATACTCCACATTTTGTCCACTTTCAGATCCTTATTTAGGTAAAGTTAAATGTCTGTGTGACCAACAATCCCATCCTTCCATTTGTCATACCTAAATAACGGGAAAGAAAATCTAAAAAGTGCCAAGAGGTCAGTCACTAATATAAATTAATCAGCAGAGGTGTCATTTACATTACAGATGTAGGCGAATCAGAACATTAGTCATTTATAAATATAAATGAATTAATTCACTCATAGCTAGTGGTCAGTTTTGTGATGAAAGTCATTTGCTGGTTAAAAAAAGCTAATTAAATGTTAGCTCACAGCTCTTGTAGCTACATTTATCCTGCTATGTTTTTAGTTAGCATTATTCAAAGTCAATTCCAGTACAGCCATATACAGTAGATAAAAAAAAAAAAAAAAAACTAAAATAACCCTAAACCATGAAGTGCGCTAATGCATGGAATTCTGTATAGGATAAGCCATATAGAACATTAATAGATGAACGAATCACTCCATAGTCACACTGTGTAGAAAAGACCTATTTAAAAGACTTAATTTTCTTCCCTTTTCAAAAGAAACTTTTTGCAAATGTTGAATATAGAAAAATGTGCTGAGCTGCTTTTGTCTTCACGGATAATCATGGATGAATAAATGTCACCTCTGCAGGATTAAAATGTGATGTGATGACACTGAACATTAAGTTTAGTAGACGCATGTTAAAGTTAAAATGCAGCTCAGTGTTGATGGCTAAATCAGCTGATCAAATCAGAATGACACTCGGCTCCCGTGCAGCGCAGTAGAACGGCAGTTTGGTAAATGGCCATGCAGAAACTGGAACATATTCACTACTGTATCATTTATTTAACACATTTTGGCATCCTAAATGCCTTAAAGTTTGCATGGATAGAAGCCCACACTTATGAGACAGATGTGCTGAAGTGTTTTGTGAGTGATGATATAATAAATTGGATGAAGTCACAGTCTGAGGTCTATCCTGCCAAATTCAGACTCAGACATATCTGCTGTTCCTTCAGAGTTTCAGATTAGCGCACTTTTTCAAAGAGCTGGAATTCTGAAGCTGGAAAATAGAAACATGCAGGCAGAAATGAACCTTCTCCTTTTAGTGAAGTGAGAGTAGCATCTGTCTCTGAAACAAAATTGACAAATCGAATCTCACGGTATTTAGATGTATGACACACAAACAGATCACCAATGAAATCCCTTTTGATCCTGAGCTTCTGTAATATAACCGTAAGCCAGTTTAAGCTTGAAATTTTATGACACAATTTTGCATTTAAAATGTACTGTCTAAACTGTTTCCTGTGTGTTTGGCTAGGATTTCATTCCATGATAAATCATCCCCCACACAAGTTCCCTGTGTAGAGTGTTTCCTTCATGCATGAGGTAAACAGTATTTCATTTGCTAAAGAAGAAGTAAATGATACACGGAAGAAAAAAGAAAAGATGGGGTGAGGAAAGAAACTAAAAAGGTCATAAAATGACCATAAAAAGGAAAGAAAGAAAAACATATTGAAAAAAGATTTGGAAGGATATAGCGAGAAAGAGGAAGGAGAAAAATAAAATGATGATGAAGGAGTATGAGGAATAACAGCAGAGTGTCACAAAAACACACACACACACACACACTGTAATAAAGACATGCGTGTCTGAAGTGTGTGCTTGTCTTGTCGTCAGTATTTGTGAGGCATGACTGCGTGTGAGATTTTGATACAATGGTGTATTTGCATGTGGGTTCTAGCTCCATTCCCTCTGGGTTCTGCGTGCTGACAGAACATTGGATAGCTTTTTGTTCCAGCACTGACTCAGACGAAGATGCTGGATTTTCCCTTTTATTCTTTTTTCTTTTTCTCCTCCAGCAGTTTCTCTTTCAGCTGCTTCTTCTTGAATCTTTCATTAACATGGTCAGGGTCTTGCTCTGGATTTATCAGGCATTCTATCGATGGTTTGATAGATTGATTAATGAATGTATTTTATTTTAGTGGTGATACACACTCTCACTTCATTTTAATTGTGTACAGACAGCATAAGTTGTGACATAATACTTAAGTTGTCATGTAGCAGATCTCCTGCTAGTGGTTTTAGAGATTGATGCTAAAGCTCAGTGTTTCAGTGTAATGTTAGTATTTTCTCAGTTGCGATTGTTGAGTTTCTGATGTTTCTGTCTCATTTCCTCTCTTACTAACTTTATCCATATAAAAGAGTTAGCTCACTAAATCACAACACAACTACAAAATATTAGTGACCTCTTTTCTGCACATTACTGTTCATAACATTGCTTTTACTCAACATTTTGATTTCATTTATGGTGCAGGTTAAACTTCAGGCAGATAAGTACTGCAAAAGTTTTATTCAATTCCGTGCAGCCAGTTTTGAGTGATGCTGTGACAGACATATAGACATACACACAGACAAAGATTTTTCGAGGACAATCCATGCCAGGGGAGCATGTTAAATAACACTGAGCTCTTACTTTATATATAATATATATATATATATATATATATATATATATATATATATATATAATATATATATATAAATATATATATATATATATATAATATATAAAATATATATATATATATAAAATATATATTACATTTCACATCGTACAGCTACAAATATGTTTGCGCTAATATGATGTGTTTTGTCTATACTGGCATTCCACATCCACTTTTGATTAGCTCCATGGTCTCAAAATATATGAGACAAACTGGTTTTAAATGTCCCACAGGAAGAATAAACATATTTCTAATTCTGATCTGTCTATTCATCTTTGAAGGTTCAGTTTTCATAGCCTACTTTTTTTTTTGTTGAAGTAAGCCATGCTGTGTCGCGCTTCCATTTCTGTTTCTTGAGGATTTTGGTGGCTAGTAGGTGCATTATGGTCATTTCTGTGGTTCTTGTATACTCTGTCTTATACATATAACACAGTAAACTATCACATTGATTGGCTCTGTTGAGTGACGAGTAGAGCCATGCCCACCTCATGGAAAAAAGCGCTAGATGCTGTGACATAATCTGGCACATAACAGCTCATAACTTCACTTCTACTCGACATTTTGATTTCATTTATGGTGCAGGTTTATCTTCAGGCAAATACATAAGGACCGCCAAAGTTTCATTAAATTCTGTTAAGCCGGTTTTGTGTGATGATTGAACAAATCTGGCTTTCCAGACATACAGACAGAAAATTATCTGAGACTGGTTTCAGGTGCAATGTATATGCAAACGTACAGCTATCATTGAAAGAGCGAGTTCTGACCAACGTACAGGCAAAACCTCTCTTTCATTTATGTAGACAAGATGCAGGTTAATGTTTTTCATAAACCATTTCCTAACTGTAGAACTGTTGTTTATATTCTTGTATTTCTTTTTTTTTTTTTTTTTAGAATTTAACTATATGCAGTTAAAATATCAAACATTACAATAAAGTTACATTACATTAAAATAAATCCAAATGTGTTTAAATTTAATTACTGTTATTCTTTTTCTTAATGTTATTACTACTATGACAAGTTTAAGTACATTCATATAAACAAACCAACTTTGTGAATTATTCAGTTTTTTTTTGGTTCCAGATGTACAGTATTTATTTCTACATGTGTCTGTCAGGTCTGAGGGATTACCCCTGCTTTTTCTTATTGTCAGACCCAGAGTACTGTTTAGTTTTTGTCTTAATCAGACTGTACAGCAGTGGCCAAAAGCATTAAGACAACATATGCCATGTATTATAGTTCTCCCTGTGCACAAAACAGGTGATGTCACTAATTAGCTTTAGTCTATCTGGCTGAAGAGTTGTGCTAATTAGAAACAGCTGGTTTAGTTAATGAAACAAAGACACTACCTGGCCACAAAAAAAGTTACAAACTCCAATACTTTGTTGGCGGTTTGATTATAGCCACGGAATTGTTTTGAGAAGCATATGCAATGTCACAACATTTATTTCAGTTCAGAGTTTCATTTATTTCTCTCCAGGATCTTGTATTGATGATGGGCGAATTGGACCGCTGCTTAAAGTCATCTCAGTGAAACTGAAAGATTCTCAGTTGGGTTAAGGTCTGGACTCCATGGTGGCCAATACATGTGATGTCTCATGTTCCCTGAACCACTCTTTCACAGTTTGTGCATGCTGATTCCTGACATTGTTATCTGAAAATATTTTTTCCTAAATAAATTATGGTTCACTAATATTTGTCCAGGTTTTAATAATGTGCTGTACGGTTGTCAATCCAATTTTGCCAGCTTTTAGCACAAAACAACTAAAACCATTTTGGTTGTTCTCACCTTAGTTGTTTTCTTTATCTCTTCCGAAACAAAGTAACAATTTTGCCAAGACTACAACAAATGTCTTCTGACATGGTTGTTCAAGAAATGAGACGCTACTCACTGCATCAGTTAAGGTTAAATAACTTGTTGTCAGCTGAAACTTATTTGTCATTGCAGTAATTATCCAATAGAAGGCTGTCTAGTTGGTGACCTTTTTTTGTTTCTCCTAACCAGGCAGTGTATGTGGCTGGACGTTTACTTTCTGACCATCTTTGGACAAAAATGCCTAAAACTAGGGAATTCTCAAGTGAATTGTAAACTTCTGTGGCAATTTTCTGTACATGATCTTCAGGAAGCAATAGTACTGCAGACACTTTTTTGACTCTAGCAAGTTTTGATGAATTAACAACTTCACACTTTTATAATGAAATTAAATAAATAAATTAATTAAATAAATGAATAAATTATTCCTATTGTCTTGACTGTCATTATTTAAAAAAAATTACATTGCCATAAAAAACATTGAATTTTACTACTGTAAACCACATTAAAGCTGTGGTGGTTACTTTCAATGCTTATATTAATGGTTATTTTAGTTAATTTCAACTTTTAATAATTTACATTTAATATCACATTTTACATCATCCTCACACAAATCTCCTAAAATGCATCCACATATCAATTCATCAATGTGTGTGATCGATCGATTGATAGATTGATAGATAGATAGATAGATAGATAGATAGATAGATAGACACAAAATATCTTTGTAGAAAATCAATTGACTTATAACATTTGTAAAAAACGATAAAAAGAAGAAATAAATAACGTAGTATAAACCATAAGTAGTGCAAAATTAAGACAATTAATGTGACAGATTAAAAAAAAAAAGCAAAATCTATCACGATTGTTTGATTTTTGTCTAACACTAAATGCAGATTTGTTTTTTACTGACATCATTAAGTTTTGGCTTGTGATTGGTCACTAGAGGGCGCTGTTGATCTAATTTTTGCACTAATAAATCAGAGCGTCGCTCCTAAATCTTGTTCCTGCTATATATTGTGTAAAATAGAGATTAAACATGTTTTATGTATTCATGCAGTGAAAAAGATTTCTGTAAAGCGTCTTTGTGACACAGCATGTTGATAAAGGCATTATAGAAATTAATTTCACATTTAATCTCCTGTTTTACAAAAAAAGACCCGCACATTGAACACCATCACATCTGAAAACAGATGTAGGGCGTTAAAGAGTGAATTTCAAATAATCATAATTTGGAAACCCTTGATGTGTTTATATATAAAATAAACAATTAAATCTGTTCTAAATATAAGAATAAATAAAAAAATATATGAGATATTATACAGCATTATATATTTTATATTTATATAATAATGAATAATTACATATATAAAGTATAATCAGTAAAAGTGAATACAGGTGTTAATTCCAGTGCAACATGGATCTTCCAGCTGTCAATTCTTTGTTTTTTCTCTCATGTCCTATCTGGTCAGAATTTTGCTGAGAATATTTACTTTAATTTAATAAACATAAACATCAATGTTATTTACATTTATTGCATCATCATCCTGCAATTACTGTTAATTTTGTTCATTGTTCGAAATTGGTGTGTCTCTGTGAGAGAGAGAGAGAGAGTGTGTGTGTGTGTGTGTGTGTGTGTGTGTGTGTGTGTGTGTGTGTGTGTGTGTGTGTGTGTGTGTGTGTGAGAGAGAGAGAGAGAGAGAGACAGAGAGAGAGAAAGAGAGAGAAACGGAAAGATATAGAGAGAGGTTCCAGATGTGGAATCAGTAAAACAGAAGAACTTCCCGTGACAGCGTAGATTAATCAAAGCTGAGCAAATCTCATCCTGAAATGTGACTTTAAAACATGAAATTCTTCCACACACAGAGAAAGAGAGAACAAGTGAGAGAGAATTTTATTTACATTTAACACTAGAGAATATGATCTAATCTAACACTAAAGTAAATTAAGGCTTCATCATATAACACACTGGTGTCTCTGTTGTAGCCTGCCTGCTGATCATAATTAACATACAGCACACACGCACTAAACCCATGTGACCTCCAGCTCCGCGTTTCAGATAACACAAAACTTTTGCTTTATTTTATTACACACTTGTCTGAACGTTAGATAAATTCCGTGGCTCTTCGATAAACCTGATTGCTTTGACATTTGCTTTCAGACTCTTCGTTGTGGTGGTTTGATTATTTTCCGCCTTTCACTTTGTGTATTTTTCACTCAACACCACAAATCAGAAGATGATTATAGATGTGGAACACAACCTCACTGGAAATGAGAGTGTTTCTATCTCAGCAATCAGAGTTTATTTAGGGGGGAAATGTAGATTAGAGAACCAGATGTTTAATTGTTTTTTAGAGTCATATACATTACTTGCTCTTTTGCACTTCTGGTTAGAAGTGAAAAGCGTGTTGCTGGATTTTTGCTTTGCTTGTACTCTGCTTTATACAAACAATGTTTAATCTGCTGTATGTAACTGTATGAAGCTAGAATTCTTAAAATAATTACAAGAAAATATTATATGAAAAAATATGAAAACTGACAGTGCAACATGACTTAAATATTAAAATAAGACATTTTTAACTGGCTATAATTACTTTTATTTATTTGTTTGTATATTTTAAAAATGCAACAAAAAGTCCACCAAAAAAAGAGAGAAAAGATTAAAATCATTACATTAAAATGTGGTAAAATAATAATAATAAAAAAAACATAACAGAAAAAGAAAATTTCTGGCAAAATATTTTAAAAATCTATTTTTTTTTGCTAATCCTTATCATTTAATTCATCTAATAATCTTAATCAGAAGCTCTACCCAATGATGACAACCAATCACTCTAATTTATATTACTGACAGAATGACGATTATATTAAAAAAAAAAAAAAATTGTCAAAGCACATGCAAATTGAAGTCCAACATGTATATTTCATGCAAAACAAGTACCAGATCATAAAATCATGTACATGTCAGTGAGAAAAGAAGGAGTGGAGCTGACAGGACAGGAAGTCGTGAAGTTTAAAATCTTTTACGTTTCCGTGCGATGTGCCCGCACGCCTTTTTCCCACCACGCCGAAACGTGTGCTGCGGTTTAAAGCCGGTTTCCATTTTCAGCAGTTAAACATATTCACAGGTATTAAAGCTGCTGTCAGTCTGTTTCAGACCACGAATGACGCTAATGAGCACTTGAGCCTTACAGAACTCTGTGCATAGTTGACCTTTAACCCTGTAATGTACCCTGTGAGGATTGTCCCTTTTTTACCCTGGGGTGAAAATAAAGCAGGGGAGTTTTTCCTCTCGTCTGCTGATTTATTTGAGATTCAGGATGTGTGGACGCTCTGCAGCTCCCTGCAGTGGCTTTATGCCACAAAATCTTTTAGTATTTTATACCGACACTGCAAACTCACACAGTCAATTCCAGTGACATGTCTGGAAAGTTGGATTTTATGTTTAAATATTCATATAGACCATACACACACTCATTCTCTCTGTCTGTACTGTACACACTTGCCCTCATACACTTTATGTAGGTTCGGGTCTTTCAGTAATTATGTGTAGACTTGCATAGTTCTCCGTGGTCCTACAGGGACGCGGTTTCTTTCACTGTGTACTGTACTACTGTGTAAGGTGTAAAATGACAATAAAAGCCACTCTGACTTGATACACACTTGTTCTCTCTTTATCTTCCCTTTAACTTATCCTCTCTAATCCACACCCATGCTCTCTTATACACATACTCATCCTCTCATATACACACTCACTCTCTCTGATACACACTCATCCTCTCATATACACACTCACTCTCTCTGATACACACTCATCCTCTTTTATACACACTAACCCTCTCATATACACACACACTTATCAACTCTTATACAAATACTCCTCCTTTGATACACACTCATCCTCTCATATACACAGTAACACTCTCTCTGATACACACTCATCCTCTCTTATACACACATCAACTCTTATACAAATACTCCCCCGATACAAACTCATCTTCTCTTATACACAGTCACTCTCTCTGATACACAATCATTATTTCATATACACAATAACCCTCTCATACTGTATAAACACACACACTCTCTCTGATACACACTTATCCTCTCTTATACACATACTCCTCCTCTGAAATACACACTCATCCTCTCATATACACACTTACTCTCTCTGATACACACTCATCCTCTTTTCTAAACACTCATCCTCTCATATACACATTCATCCTCTCTTATGCACATTTACTCCCTGATACACACTCATCCTCTTTGATCCGCATTCATTCTTTCTGACACACACTCGTTCTCTCTGACTCACACTTGTCCTATCTGATACACACTCATGTGATACAAACCTGTGCTGTACACTGATGTGTGAGTGTCTGTGCGTGTGTGTTTCTGTGTGTGTATTATATTGTTTACACACACTTATATATATGTGTGTGTGTCTGTGTTCAATTCAATTCAATTCAATTCAATTTTATTTGTATAGCACTTTTAATATTTGACATTGTCGCAAAGCAGCTTTACACAATCAAAAGAAGTAAGTTTGTATGAAATGTGAATGTGTATGAATCAAAATGATTCATGTGTGTGTGTGTGTGTGTGTGTGTGTGTGTGTGTGTGTGTGTGTGTGTGTGTGTGTGTGTGTGTGTGTGTGTGTGTGTGTGTGTGTGTGTGTGCGTGTGTGTGTGTGTGTGTGTGTGTATTCCGATGTTTACACACAAAGTGTGTGTGTGTGTCTATACCAGTGTGTTAGTCATCATGTTCTGACATTTACTCTCGGTTTGGTTTGTAAAGTGTAGTCTTATATGTGTGTTATTAACACTCCTGTGTTATAACATTGTTATTAATATTATTACATGTAGTACTTCACAGAGGTAGGTGTAACACATGCCCATCACAAAAGAAACGTCATGTGTAGTACACACATCTCATTTATTGCACACTGATTGTGCTATGATCATTATAGAGCATTTATAATGTATATCATGTATAATTTAGGTCATACATTTAGTTGTTTGTTTGCTTGTTTATTTAAGGTTCCTTCTATTATTTTATGTAAATCCTCTCATACTGAACCACTTATTCTGGCCTTATAGAGATTAGAGCTCCAGCTCCAATTTTTGATTTCCGTCTTCTGGACAAATGCTTTCAGATTAATGTGCTTAATTCACACACACACACACACACACACACACACACACACACACACACACACACACACACACACACACACACACACACACACACAAACAAACACACGGTAAATTTTTCCGTTTTACATAATCTTCACCAAATCCTTTAATGCGAACCAGAGACATACTTTTCTACTTTATTCTTCCTTACATACACCATAATGACCTGTTGTGGGTGGATTTGGGGTTTTAGGTTCTTGTGTTGTCTGTAGCATTCTTCTGCCAACGAGCTGAGGATTATTTTACACCGCGTTACTACTAATGAGCCCTGGGAGCACGAAATATTAGATCTGAAGTTAAGCAAAATGTCTTCATCACTCACAGCTCTGGTCATCACCAGCTCAATTCCAAACCTCACTACAACACTAGTTAGGGTCCTTTGTGAGATGCTGGTCATATTACAGCTTCAGCCCTGAACACTAGATCATACATATACTGTATACAGTAAAATATTGACTGTCAATTGTACAGTAAAGCATTGTAAAGTGTACAATAAATAATTGCAAATTATATTTAGAGTTACGATCGTTAATATCTTACATAGTGTAAAATAACTTTTTCTTCAGTGTAGTGAAATGTCTTTATTTACATCCATAAAACAAAATACAAACATGGCTAGAAACTGAGAACATTTTACAGTTAGCCTTAGCCTCAACAAAGCCCGAAACACAAACCAGGAGACAGCGCCTTGTCCCGATGCCAAGATAGAAACCCTTCTAAACAAACAGAACAATACCGAGCAACTAAACAGAGAAAACTGGGAGCTTAAATAAGGAACATAATCAAGACTAATTCAAAACACCTGACCTCAGCGAACAGAATGAGGACCTGGGAGATCAGAAACACAAAAGTCAATAAAGACGAGGAGTGTATAGCGTCCAGGGAGAACCCTTACAGGACTTACTGAGCAGGCTCTTGCTCGGGGACCTAACCATGATATCATAGTGATTCTGGGATTTGAACACACAAGCTAGTGATGTGTAACTTAAAGCCTTGATGACATGAAAGGAAGGATTCCAAACCAAAGCCTTACATGAACACAAATAGGATTCAGCCCTCACAGTTCTCTGACTTCTTTGGCTTTTATGGCATTTCATGGCTGTAGCTATATATAAATCATTTGTTCTTGGAAACTTATGGCTGATGGGTGTTTATCAAAATACACTTGTGAGTATGAAGATTTTTTTTTTAACCAATCCTATTCCCTAATCCCCAACATTTACCCTAACATCATAAACCCTAATACCTAACTTCAGATTTTTCCTAAGCAACCTAACCTAGAAAGTGCAACACCGCAACAGAACCCCATGTGTTTAGCGTGCGCATTTTAAACACATGTACATGTAGATTTCACACACATGTGCTCCTTTGTGACCTTATGTGTTTGTGATGTTGCTTTGCTCATGCTTTTTAAACATCACAGCATATGTGTTAAATACGAAATGAATACAACATGCAAATAATCAAGACAGTCACTGCAAATCCAACACACAAGCACACACACATGTACTCACACGTCGCTCAAAGACATTTATTTTCTTCTTTAATAAAGGCTTTACTAACACAGGGTGAAAACAATTACTTGTGTGTGTGTAAGTCATTTTGTATTTAATAAAACTGAAAACGTGCTTACATCCAATTGGCTTGTATAATCAAGTTAACTACAGACAGAACTGACGTGTGTGTGTGTGTGTGTGTGTGTGTGTGTGTGTGTGTGTGTGTGTGTGTGTGTGTGTGTGTGTGTGTGCTGTTGTTGTTGTCATTTAATTAGATATAATACACTTTCACTTTTGGTGTTTCAAACAGAGCAGCACTCATGGGCTGTCTCCCAAACCGACATACTGTAGTGGTTACCATGGGAACACATGATAGTGTGGGTGCTATACATGCACAAAATGGCATGCTAATGTCAAGACAGCTAGTTAGTCAAGAACAAGTGGCAACCTAAAATAACGAGTCCAGTTACAACAGAATTAAACGTGTTCACATACTGGTACAAAAAAAAAAGGTCTCCATAGATAGATAGATTTTTCCCTGTTCATAACAACTGTTCAGGGAATGAGATTTTATGTAAGTCATCAGTTAAAATGACAATTATTAGGGGTATGGCCAATTTGAGTGACAGCCGCATTGCACTGCTGGATGACTGCTACAGTACTTATCACTTTAGTTAACCACCAAACTTAAGTTGTTGTTGTTTAACTTACCACAAAAAATGTAGGAGTTGGAATTTTAGCTGAGCTAAATTTAGGCTAGCTATCTTGCAGTATCTGAGGTAAGTAGACATTCATTCTGTTCCTATATAGTCTATAGGCTCGAATTCTGCCCATTTGCCTTTATAGGATTACTGGGGGGTTTAGGTGGACTCAGTTCCTGCTATGTTTCCAGCAAAAAGAGATCCCACAGCTTCAAAACCGTTCTTCAGAAAAACAGTTGATGTTGAAAGAGGTTGTTGTCATGGAGGATTGGGCCAATGGTTCTTCTCTCTCTCGTGCTGCTGAATTCTGGGTTATTGTCTCCCAAGCTCAGTCTCAGTGCTCATGCGTCACTCATATAGTCAACATTCATGTGTGTGTGCTCTCTTTATTGTGTCCACAACATGTGTGTGCGTGTGAAAACTTTTTTTTATTTTGTGTCCAAGTGTAGTGACTGTCCTATGGTAACTGTAATGCAATAACGGCCTCCTTGAGGAAAAAGGTTAAAAAGACTGTAGCTGTGCAGGAGATCAATCTGTTTAACGACAATGCAATTTCACATTTCTGCGATATCCTTAAAAGGAGGCAAAAAAAAAAAACTTCCGTCAGAAGGGAGAACAGAAAAATTCCAAGAGTTACCCAAAATTTCAAATTTCAGTTCAAAAGGAGTTTTTAAGTGTGTGTGTGTGTGTGTGTGTGTGTGTGTGTGTGTGTGTGTGTGTGTGTGTGTGTGAAAAGAGATATTTGTTCAGGAAACAGGAAGTTTTCTGAAACAGGAAGTGTCCTCGCCCCGGTCTGGACAGGGGATTCTGGGTAAACAACAGATTGACCTTGAAGGTGAAAACATTAGTTAACAAGTCCACTGAGGTGTGTGCATGCATGTGTGTGTGTGTGTGTGTGTGTGTGTGTGTGTGTGTGTGTGTGTGTGTGTGTGTTTGTATGGGAGAATCTTGTGCTTTTCTAGAACACACACACACGTCAGAGTAGAACTGTTTGTTTTGCGTTTTTATGTCGATTCCCACAGCTGGGGTACAACATTTTGTTCTTTGCATAATTCGTGGGCGTTTATGAATAATTCATGTGCACACGTTTTTATCTTGCAGTGAACCAAGTTTATTGCTTTTAGTCATTCTTTTAACAGCATGCTTTAGGAATGTAAATATAAACGTGCTATTAATATGACTGCTGACACATATCCATCAGTTTTGTTTAAATATATGAAGTTGGGTATCATTTAAGTCTATACTCTAAGCTAACAGTATTCCCAAATCATGACACATTTTTTTTTACAACAAAAACAAAGTTAACTATCTTATTTGTAATGTGCACTCACATTATGTGACTTTAAGTACCGATGCATGACTGTGTACTCCGTACGTAATAACAACCCCAATCCGACTTTTATTTTTATAAAATTGTTGTAAATGTAGTTTGCTTTAAGACTACATGTCTTAAAGTGTATTTCTAAAAAACAAAAACACATTTGACAGCGCTCAATGCTTTGCTAAATATTCTGCCAATGCTGTCACTACTTTTTTAAGGTACTATTTATTGAATTTGATTTATTGAATTTGAGTTACGTTAAAACTGCATTAATAATTCATACATTTTCCTAGCTCACTCTAGACAAAAAAGTAATCAAGTTTATCAGGCAGAAATCTAAGTTATTTTTGCTGTAAAAGTGAAAGCAGGGATAAATCCTAACCATGCCTATATCGTAAACCCACTTATCACATGATCTCCACCCCTTAGCATTGATCTGCCTCTCCTTTTAAACATCTTCCACTTTAGCAGTCCATGAATCCAATCGATCAAAGTCTGTAAAATCTGCTGCCATTCCAAAGGACTGAATCAGAGAATCATTTATGTGAGTTATAATGTTCATTGGGACAAGCTGCCCACCTTTTCAGTTATTGGTCTGGCATGATGGATGAAGGCTGGTGATTGGTGCAGCTTCAACACTTCTCCTGATGTGCTGAGCTGCTTGAGAGAAGGTGTTTATAAAGTTACAAGGTGGATTAAAATTGTGAAATTTTATTATAATTTGTCGATATTTACCAAAAGAAGTCAACAAAAAGTGTCCTTACTACATGTAGTTTAATACTTCCCAAAATCAAGAATCTCCTCAAGAGTGGACTAGTAGGTTCAGTAGTTAGTAGTTGGAGGTAGATCAAAGGATCTAAAACTCCATCAAACTAAAAACTTTCCAGTGAAAGTTTAGGTTCTGAGCTGCATGTTAATGGTGTTGCTCGTTCCAAACCTGACTAAAATCTGTCCAATTTAATCAAAGAGGAGAAAAACATACCTGAAAAAGGGGAGTAAGAGAGGCTTTGATTCACACTCAGGAAATGTTTCGAGTGTTTAACAGAGGAAACTGAGGCTCAGCCTGAAACGTGAATCCTCAGGAGACACACAGCTTCACATTTCTCCTATTGTACAAAAGCATCTGTACGCTGACGTGAAACTCAGCATACAGCACAGGTTTGAAAGTTCACAGGTTGAAGGTGAATTGAGGTGTGTGTGTGTGTGTGTGTGTGTGTGTGTGTGTGTGTGTGTGTGTGTGTGTGTGTGTGTGTGTGTGTGTGTGTGTGTGTGTGTGTGTGTCTGTGTGTGTGTGTGTGCGTGCGTGTGTGTGTGTGTGTGTGTGTTTGTGTGTGTGTTTCAGTATAAAGCTGACTCTGTGAGATAAACATCACACCATGTGCTGCCCCGGAGGCTGAGAAGTTTCTGCAGTTAGTTCAGATTTTTCCCTGCTGAAATCTAAATCTCTGCATCAGAATTCTCTTGTTTTTTTACTAAATGGAAGTAAAAATGAGACATTTTTGTTTTACTGCCCACGTAGAAATTTTAGCCAGGATATTTCCTAACATACTTACTTGTTTATATGATAATTAGTTAAAAATAAACAATGCATCTACTGTGTTTCAGTTTACCCTTTAACATTCTTGTGAACTTTTTGCTCGAGCACATGTTGGTTCACTGTATCCTATTGAAAAATAGATGTAACACGATTGAGCCATCTCTACCACATGGTTGAGCGATGATACTGTATGTTAAAGTAGATTTCGAAATATTTATTTAATTAGTAGTCTTTCCAGTTGCTTCATAACATACCATGCTGTTGCACGACCATACAAAAAGTTTTTGGTGCTTTTGAGTGCTGAGGCCGATTTCTAA
>QNUK01000036.1:3095000-3102500 GCA_013621035.1 Clarias magur
GTGGGTGTTTTATGAGATTTATGGCTGATTGCCTTTTATCAACATAGACACAGGGATTATATAAAATCGATATAATATATACTAATATAATATATCTAAAAGTTTATATCCCTTCATTACAAAAGGAATATTTGGTTCAGTTTGGATATTGAAAACGTTACTAAAAGACTGATAAATGAGGTCCGGTATCAATAACCTGATCTTGAATGCCAATAACAAATTTTTTAAACCAAAGTTCCTTTACAAACTCCTTTTTCTTACTGATGTTCAGCTTTGGATGGCTTTCTTGCAGTTCTCCTCCAGGCTCTTAGATTTACTTCACTATTAAACTATAGTGTAGGAGTCATCAGAGAACATCTGCACATGGCTTCAGGTGGTGGTCTGTGAGAACTTTTAGATGCAGATGGTAAACGGTACCTCTGGGAGCACCAGGGTTGATCACTACCATTTCTGGAGCATCTCAAGTGGCACTCTATCATCCAGAAAAAAAGTCAACCTGCATCTCGGCGTGTTTGTCGCTCAGTCAGAGCAGCAGTTGGCAAAGTGCAGTTGTAAAAATGTGAAGCAATGCCTGAGGCACCAAGACATTCCTAAAGAAGTGTTTCCAGCAGCGCAGCAGTAATTTCTCCACCACAGATCTCAGAGCTGCCTTTAAATCTTCTCATATGGCAGTGATTAGCTGGTTTTGTTGCTCTGATGCTCGCCGTGCGGGGAAACCTTCAGCTCTTCAGAACCTCAGTCGAGCCGAGCCCAATACTGAGTGACTCCTAACCACCTTCATCATGTTACACGCGTGTCACTGAGCATTAAACAGTAAATTAGCACACAACATGATTATGGCTTTATGACTGCACGCAGCTCAAAGAAATTCAAACTGGGTCTCTGAATGTTTTATGGCAAAACAGAACAATTAAAATGTCATTTCCTGTGACGGTCTATTAGAAAACAGTTCATGTGTCATTACAGTAATGTCTCGATAAACACACTACTTCATCCCGTCACACACTGAGATATTTTCTTACATGAGAAAGTAAAACAGTGTCAATATAGATTATGGAATAGTGTTTAAATCTGTTTCCACCACAAGCATTTAAAAAAAAACATCCTTTAAAACGTAGTGAGGACATGCGTCCAGAGTAATATCGGTAATGTCATGAGCTCATTTTGGATTTTATAATATTTATATATCTTCCCTTTTAATCGGCTTGCCTGTTTTCATTGAAGGCTGAGATGTCTTTATGATGGGTCATATTTCAGTATTGTTTTGAATGTGCCTTGGTTGAATTTACTGTGTTGGAGTATCAGTGACATCACAGAGGATTTACTGCAATCTGACACTGTTTCCTTTTTATCTCCAAACCTAACCATTTGATGGTCGGATTGTGCAGGTCGGAATTTTATTCGCCCGTCTCCTCCATCTGCACTCATCTAGTGGCGTAGCAGGTTTGTGAGCTGATTTTCAGGAATGTATCTGAAAGAGTAGAAGAAGAAGAAGTAGAAGAAATTATAGTGACTGGCTGAAGTATTTTTTTGCTGCTATATTTTCACCTTAAAAAACCTGAGAAGTATTTAGTGGAAAAAAAGGTTTATGGAGGAAATGGTCACAGTAAATTTCCTGGACTGAAACTTCATATGAGAGACGTTAACGTTATAATTCATCAATTCGGTTATCTTCAAAGTGTAGCTATAATCAGGAGCACATGCAGGTCACGGTGTGTGTTTCCCCGTTTAGCTCAGGGCTCAGTTTCTGCTGTGTTTAGAAACGCATGATGGCTAACTGTGTTTAAACCCAATTCTCACTGAAAGAAATTAAAGCAACTCACACTGGAAAACACAGCAACATGAAACATATGACCTAATACCACGCAGTGCATATGTTTAAGAGCACAGAGTGTGAGTGTAATTATAGCCGCTCGGCACCTGCATTCACATCGAGTGATGTCTCCGTCTCTCGATCACTCCTTGAGCTGAACTTATCGAGCTGTAAAAATGAGAACAAAACTATTACATTAATAAGTTTAACATGTGAATAAAACATCATTATATGCATTTTTTTTGCCTTGGATAACAGATCAATCATCTTTCATCCTGAATACTGCACTAGTAATTGTGAAATCATGCATAAGTAAGTTAGCTAGCTAATATTAGCTAGTACCACGGTAATAATGTGACAGAAAATTCATTATTAAATTGATAAAAAGTGTTATCTTTCTTAGGTGTCAGGTGTCAAATCACACAAGTTCTTTAAATAATACAGCAAATTTAGTGCTTGTCACCGCAAACTGCTCAGCAAGTTAGAGGCTACCAAGGTAGCTAGAAGACTGCTTACAGTAAGTGATTCACTTCCATTTGTAAATGACTCAATAAGTGAGTCATATGAGCTTCTTACTGACTCCTGTCAAATGATTCTGTAAACGGTTCACTTATATTTGCACACTTAAACAAAAACTTAGAGATTATGTACCCAGTGTCCTTTGTTCGTAAACATAGTGAATAATGAATTATTTTTATTAGAATAATTATACATCGGCATGAGCAGTGAGAGTTCTGATTAGCAGTGAGACTTTTGGTGCATATAGATGCTCATATTTGCTTTTTGGGATGATTACATCATTATACTATTGCATTATTACATCAGGGTGTTGTGGAAGTGGCTTGTTATGGTGACAGTTCTGCTCAGACACCGTGATTAGACAGGATTCTGGACTTGGCAGCCTAGGCTGAGCTAGACATGATAATGGCCAATTATTTCTTGGAAACAGAAAACTGCTGTCCAGACAGAACAGTTAAATGTGGAACTGATGGGCCGGAGGGAGAGCTGTTCACATCTCTTGACCGTACTTCTCACATGACTGTACTGCTCACATCATTTTGCCGTGCCGTTTACTTTTTACCTTACTGTACTGCTTACCGCATCACCATACATTATTTCACCATACCTCATAACCTTTGCTTTTACAGTACCCCTCATACCATTATACTTCTAACTTCACTGTGCCGATCACAAATCTGTAGTGTTTACTATAGCTCTCATTTCACCATACATCTGAATGTACAGTACTGTACCACTGAATCTCTTCCATGTCATACTGGCACCCTGATAGCCTAACATCACTAAAATAACTTAACTGCTAGTTAACTAGCTTAAATTAGTTGCATTAGTGGATTTGACAAGTCAGTGATAAAAATAGTGTCATGATACAAATATGTACATGAGCCTTTGTAATGAAAAGATAAAGTGTGTTTAATAGTAAAAAAACAACAACAGTTTTTTCAAACAAATCCAATGAAAGCAACTAATAAGGTTTATTTAAAGACACACATAAATCCACAGCCAGTTTGAAGTAAGGTCTATGTGACACATTCGCTATATTTTTATCATAAAATACGAAGTGCCTCAATTTTTATTTTGGACCTACACAGAAAAAATGTTTTATCATCCTCATTAAAATCCTGAAGAACAGAGAATTGAGATCAGAGAAAAATAGCCCCATCCTTTGATCTTTTATTTTTATTTGTTTTTAATTAAATCAAACACACGAGAGCTCAATAATAGTGTGTTTTCTTAATTTCCCTCCATAAAGCTGTAATAATAGCACATCTGCTGCCAGTTGACTGTACAGTTTCTCTCACATTGATGATAACTGTGTGATGACGTTCTGTTCCTCTCTAAACTGATCATTACTCTGTGCTGGTGTTCTGTTCATCTCTAGACCGATCATTATTTCAGGATGACGTTCTGCTCCTCTCTAAACTGATCATTACTTTGTGATGATGTTCTGTTAATCTCTAGACTGATCATTACTGCATGATGATGTTCTGCTCCTCTCAGATTGATCGTAACTGTGTGATGATTTTTTGGACCTTCCAGATGTTCTTACAAGATGCTTCTGTAGTATCAACCTGTGTTCAAGTGATTGATCTGAACAGTTAAGTAAAACTGCACACAGCTAAGCAAACACTACACTAATTACAGAAAACATCCTAATGATTGCCTGAGACCAGAAACCTTCCAACCTTCTCCTTCACCATCCTACAGTCCTAGACTGAACAAAATCACTCAAAAGCACTTAGAGATGTGAATCATAAAATCATATAGTTCTTCTTTTCATTCTTATCCATCCACTCCCCCCCCCTTTTTTATACTTATTTTCTTTACATCCTTTCTTATACCGCATTCTTCTTCTTTTATTTGTAATTGTTTTTTACTTCTTTTTTTTCACTTTATTTCTTATCACTGTTACTGGAAAATGTAAGTTTCTAATACTGATATACAAATGTCAAGGTAGAAAATAGTAAAGTATATAAAAAATTGAGTGATGAATAATGAACTAACTCAGCAAATACCATAAATCTCCTCTTTCCTACAGTAAAGGATGCTGTGTCCTATTGAGGAGACAGAATGAAAGATGTTCTGTTAGAGATTTGCTTCATCACATTGACAACATCATCAGTTTACTGATGGCATGTGCAAAAATACACAACCTATTTACGATGCAAGCCACACACCACAGTGCATTATTATAGGTACAGTACATAGTTTAGACACTAACGTGCAGTTAGTGCATTGTGGGATTTTATAACAGAGTCTTTTCTGCATTATCCTCAAATTCAACAAAACAGAAGACAACTACACTCTGTGGCACCATAAAAGATTATCTGGTGGGTCTCTACGGTGGAACACCACAGGTTCTACAGTGCTGTGAAAAAGTATTTGCCCCTTTCCGAATTTAGTGTGTCACACTTAAAGGATTGAGATCATACACAACACAAAGAAAATGTAAATACAAAATGCAATTTTAAATGATGATTTTATTTATTTAGTGAAAAAGGCACTTGAGTTATGCAGCAGGACAATGAGTCTAAACACAACAGCAAGTCCACCTCTGAATAACTAAAATAAAATAAAATAAAATAAAAAAGGTTTTGGAGTAATCAAGTCAAAGTCCAGATTTAAATCCAATAGAGAAATTGTGGCATGACCTTAAACAGCTTAAACCTTTCAATATAGCTGAATTAAAACAATTCTGCATAGAAGAGTGGGTCAAAATTCCTCCACTGCGATGTGAAAGGCATATTGCTTGATTGGGTGGCACAACCAATGGCTTTTATTGTCATTTCAACCATATACAGTACAGTTCAGTACACAGTGAAACGAAACAACGTTCAAGGTGCTACATACATGCAAACGACATAAATTAACAACATAATGCCAGGACGTTTTGGACAACATTTTTCCATTAATAAATGAAATGATCACTTTAAAAACTGCAGTTTGTATTTACCCAGGTTATATTTGTGCAATACTAAAATTTATTTGATGATGCGAATCATTTAAATGTGACAAATATGCAACAAAAAAAAAGAAAAAAAAAAGAAAGAATTTGTAAGAGGACAAATACTTTTTCATGGCTCTATATATACAGTAGAACCCAATAACAGAGTGTTTGTGTTTCTCTTTCAGAGCAGGTTTTAACAAGAGGTGAAGAATGTTTAAGAGTTTAAAAGGCTAATTAGAGAGCAGGGTGTGGCTAGAATCCTGTTTCCTGGCAGTGAGAATGCTAAATGTAATCAGAACCAGGTATTCATCTCACTCCGATAGTACATAAACACATCAACTAAACACACCTAAAACCTGCTTATGCTAAGAAAAGCTACAAAATGAAATGTACTTATCAAATCAAAGTGTAATTGCTTGTTTATCTGTCTGTGTCTATCTGTCTCACATATTTTCTGGTGTTATCTAAAAACCTGTACTGATGAAAGTTTTCGAAAGGTTTGCACTTGAGATGTGGATGTGATCTAACACTCTCACACATACGACACCACACACTGTTCTGCTCTGTAAGAACACAAACGCACGCTCGGTGGAATTTCAGATGAAGATAACGACGTGAGGAACCCGGCTCCGTCTCCAAAGCTCTTGTGCTGTTAATCTGTGCCACATGCAGGCTTTAACTTCAGAGAACGCGTGCGACTAAACGCAAGAATGTAATGGGAGTGGCAATGCGCATGCGTTTATTTTCTCACTGGATGATGTGATTATGAGTGTGAAACGCAGACGAGCTGAGCGGTGAACCCTGGAGCACACCCTGTATCACATCTCCTGGTTTAATGAGATGGTTTTCACACACCACAGGATTTCATCTGTCGCAGATCTGTGTCTGATTACTGAGGGTCAGGATTCATAATCGAATTGAACTGAATGTTAAACTGATTGGCATTTTTTTTACTCTATACACTGATGTTTGACTACAATTCACAGTAAAACATGTGAAGCTACACAATGTTGCCCTTTACGCATAATCAGTCAGCCAAAATGTGTTCATTGTAAGAAGTTTCCTTCTTTAGTTTTACATTGGTGCTACAGCACTAATGTTGAAACCTAGAAACATTGTAGTCATCGCCATCATATGGTTATATGCACAAAGTGATAGACACTGTAAGTGGGGGTGCTGTCAGCAAACCTATGGCCCTGCCTCCATCAACTTCCTTTTACTGCATAAGACCTATTTTTTAAGGATTTAAACTTATATTTGTCTAAGTTTCATTTCCTAAAGGCTTATTCTTACAAAATAATAATATGGCCTAATTTTATTAGGGATGTAGTGTGGTGATATCTTTTAACAGCTTCAAGACCACATGTCTAACTGCTATCATATGACAGTTTTACTACCGACAAAATGTGTTTGAAGACACCAGACTGTGTTTTTGTGTTGTGTAATCCAATTTTGTTTCTTGAATCTCCGCTTAAAAATAAGTTTGTAGAGGGTTTATAGTCAAATGTTGCCAAGCAACAAACAGTTTCTTCTCTCCCTACGAAGCTGATTGAGAGGCTGCTTGAGCAATAATTTGTAGACTCAAGTGAAGGCAATGTTTCATGTTAAGTTGTACACGCCTAAGTACATTTAGCAAGTTATTTACTGACTTGACAACTTTCAAATGTAATGTTTAAAAATCACTGCCTGTAGAGCGGCTAGCTCACATTAAATCAATGGAATGTTGACGGGCTATAAGTTGATGGTTGAAATTTATCCAACATGGCGTCTGAGTCTGGTTGTGCTAAAATACAATAATATCTTACTTGTCATATTTAATATCATTTCAGTATTAAATCTTCTCTGAACAAAGTCTATTCTGAATGTAACTCTCACGCCTTGTGTGTTTCAGTGACATTAACCCATATAAAGAGTCCCAGACAATTGCTGAAAAAATTGGTGTTCGAATTGTACTGTTTGTTACCATAAGAATACATTTTAAAGTACACGTATAAAACAAAACAAAACAAATATTTCAGACCCATGTTTCTGATTTAGATTAAAGTGACATTTCAGATATTTTATTTTTATCTAAGTGTAAATAAAACTCCTCACTACTTTTCTTTGCAGGTCCCGTCTCAGCTCTGGAGGCTGCTGCTCATTAGATTTATTAGATTAACTAGAATTCTAGTCACATCTGGACTCGCACCTCTGTCCCCCGGCGAGCTCAGAGATGGAGAGA
>QNUK01000036.1:3107500-3147500 GCA_013621035.1 Clarias magur
TCTAATGTTAATGATGTATAAAACAGATGTGCTGGATCACTCAGTTCATTATCTCAGTATACCTGTGTTTTAAAAATATCACAAACATTGTGTTGTGACCTCCTGAGCACTGCATGGCAAATGAATATTAAAATCGTTGTACAAGAAAAATCTGTTTTGTTCATTTATGCTAATGAAACACAATACATTGCACATGGTGAAAACATTTCCAAAAATTTGTATGCAAGCATTTCTCTCTTATTTATTTAATATTTAAACAGTAGCTCAGCATCTCAGAGCTGTACGACAGCAGCGGCAGGTTTTTTTTTTTTTTTTTTGCTTATTAGAGTTATAGAGAAGAAAGTGTTATTTGTTTATTAAGGGTAAGAAGAGTTAATTAGGACATTTTCACACTCGTGTTGTCACAATCTGAGGCTAAACTGTGGACCTAATTAAACTTTATCTAAGTCTTAAGACTTTAAATCATCCTGTTTACTGTCAGACTGAGAGAAAAAAAAAGCAATTAGATATGGAGTGTCATTAAGTCCTGACATTAATGAGATTAATTCGCTAACAAGAGCTAATGAAGAGAAATCTGAAGTCAAGGTGTACTATCACAGGGTCGATTTATTCTAGCTGTTGTCGAAACATCATATACTGTATTGAGACATAAATATGGAAAAAGAGGTTTCTCATCTGATAGAGGGCATTAATAAATAATGTGAAAATGTGTTGCAAAATTCATGCATTAGAGTTTTTTTTTAAATGTTACAGTACACACACACACACACACACGCAAACAAGTACACACACAAAAATACAAATGAGCAAATAACTTGTATCCTACAGTAATGTGAAAAACTGATGGAGAGCATGCCAAAACACATGAAAGCTGTAATTGCAAATCGGTGGTTATTCCAACAAATATTGATTTCTTAATGTTATTTAGCCAAAGCATTAACATACTTAGTTTACAAATTATTTGCATTTTGTTTTATCTGAGTTATTAAATCTCTACAAATACTGCATTATCTTGGGTTATTTTTGTGTGTTGTGAGGTTGTCATATCCTTTAAATGGGCAGTACTCTCTAAATACCAATAGTTATATTTTTCATTTAGAAATATTATCAGCAGTTTACAAAAAATGAAACAAAACTGTTCAGCTCACCAATACTGTCCATACACCTGTAAGAACACCCCTCCACCCCCCCCCCCCAATAAAAATACTACACTACAATTGTATTCAAAAACATTTCAACAATTTTTCTTTTCTCACTTTTGTAACATCTTATCTCTTATCATGTGCTGATGAAATAATTAAAGGTGAAAAGTCATAAAGAACATACCAGGATATTTCACAAAAATGTTTGTGTGTGTGTATGTATGTATGTGTGTGTGGGTGTGTCAGAATGTTTGATGGCCCCAAAATAGCCCAGCATTGTTAAATTCTTTTTATCTGTAGATAATCACACCCAGACTTTAAATCACCTGAATTACACAAAAGTGTTTACTGGAAAAGAGAGGAAACTCCGAGACGCTGTGACACGGCCGAGTAGAACAGAGGCGCCGAGTACAGACGAGACGCTGAGCACCAAGAATCACAGAAATCACCAAAATTTCAGTGCAGAGGCGGAATGTGTTTGTGTGTGTGTGTGTGTGTGTGTGCATGACTGAACTCTGACCCACTATCTTACGTTTGTTTAAATTTTTAAAAATAATTCTAACCGTGTAACATCCAGAAATGGCAAAACAAGTTCCTCATATACCACAACAATTTACCAGCAATTTCAATGAGAGGTTTCGTGAGCGATTAAGTCAGTGATTCAGTGAGTGATTTGGGAATTGATTCAGTGAGTGAATCAGTTAGTGGTGTGGTGAATGAATCAGTGAGTGATTCAGTGAGTGGAGTGAAACAGTGATTGATTCACTAAGTGTTGCAAACAGTGATTTAGTGAGTGATTTAGTCAGTGATTTGTTAAGCACGTCAGTGAGTAAGTCAATGAGTCATTTAGTGAGTGAGTCAGTAAAACAGTAAGTGTGTCAGTGATGAGATTCAGACTGAGATCAGTGATGATTGTCAGTGATTAATTCAGCGAGGGTGTCAGTGATTGTGTCAATGAGTGAGTCAGTGTGTGTGTCAGTGAGCGGGTCAGTGTGTGTTAGTGAGTATGTCAGTAAGTCAGTAAGTGTGTCAGATATTGTGTTAGTGAGTCAGCGAGTGTGTCTGTGATTGAGTCAGTGGGTATGTCAGTGATGGTGTCAGTAAGTGTGTCAGTAATTTTGTCAGTGAGTGAGTGCTAGTGAGTGTGACAGTGAGTGTGTTAGTGAGTATGTCAGTAAGTGTGTCAGATATTGTGTTAATGATTGAGTCAGCGAGTGTGTCAGTGGGTGTGTCAGTGAGTACTAATGAGTGTGTCTGTGACTCATTCAGTGAGTGATTCAGTGAATGATTTGATGAGTGATTCCGTAAGTAACCAGTGACTGATTTGAAACACAAAGTGTAGGACACACAAGTCACATATACAGGTCATGTGACGGAAACTTCACCAGACAGGAAGGAAGAGGTAAAAGGATGAAGTCATAAAGGTATTATAAGATGTGATGAATGAAAGAAGATCAAAAAAGATAAAAGGATGAAGAAGGAAAGGTAAAGGGTCAAAGGTGTAAAGAGATTAGATGGGGCAAAGGGGAAGTGAGGAGAGGAATGAAAAAGTAGAGAAAATGAAAGAAAGAAGGTATACAGAAAAAGGAGATGACGGTAAGACAGTAAGCCAGAACTGATGAGAGAATGAAGATGGAGTGATAGAGGAGAAGCTGATTAACTTGGTCAGTAATAAAGCTGAGTGCAGTGTGGTATATGAGAGGCGGGAATTCTGGGAAAGTGGACCAGCAGAAACACATGTGCTGGGCTGTAGCATGTGTGCTGCTTGTCGATGGCATGACCCGGTCGAGAGGTTCGGGGATAAATGTGATTTTCATCAGCACTCTAAATCCTGTGCTCCAGGGTCAGGGTCACACTGAGTCAGAGGTCAGAGGTCAAATGTCTGGGATTGATTCCCTGGGGTTCGTGTGAGCATGTGTATGTGTACAGTATGTCCCATATGTCAGCAAGGCAAAGTATTATTCATCATTCAGTTTTAATAAATTAAAAATGTAAATCAGGAATGTTCACCAAATTCAGACTGTATTATGAGGATAGATATCTACACTCTTGTATGAAGACAAGTGCACATCAAAGGTCACGAAAAGAAAACAATCACTAACACTTGACAGGATTATCACCTAGTAACACACACACACACACACACACACACACACGCACACACACACACACACACACACACACACACACACACACACACACACACACACACACACACACACACACACACACTTACTCACTCACAGTCCCCCCCAACGCACACTTCACTTAAATAATTGTTTAAGGAGAAACATCCGGTGTGTTAAACCAGTGTCTCACACACACTAAACTCTTCTCTAATTTTAGTGGACTCCTACATGCAATAATGACTAAATCTCAACAGCTGGGCCAAAACCATAAAAAAATGTTTTATCACTGATGACATCATAATTCCCCGAAAAACAAGTGATGGAACAACAAATTATACTGCTTTTGTTTAAATATAACAAGTATTTCAGCGGAGACAGTGCAGGTCCTGAGTAAGGCGACACGACTGCATGTTTTTACACTTTCATAGATTTATATCACTGCTGGCTGCCTTACAGACTCTCTCTCTCTCTCTATTTCTCTTTCTCTGTCTCTCTCTCACTCTCTCTCTCTCACACACACACACACACACACACACACATACACACACACACATACACACACCACAAAAAGTACATTAAATAATCCAGTCAAAAAAAAGGAGAGATAGTTCTGGCTGTAAACACAGCGTGCAGTAAATGAGCAGTGGCGGCTAAATTGAGCTTGATAATCTGCAGTTGTAGGCTGTGTGTGTGTGTGTGTGTGTGTGTGTGTGTGTGTGTGTGTGTGTGTGTGTGTGTGTGTGTGTGTGTGTGTTTAACTGTGTTTGAGATGTTTCAGAGCTACTATCACAAAAAAGTCCAGGAAACTATCAGCATGAACCTTAAAATCCCTTCTAACAAAACTTGTTTCAAATGCTCCATGAAACACTTTTTCCCAGAAATGAATGTGTGTGTGTGTGTGTGTGTGTGGTTGTATGTGTGTGTTGCTTTACAGTGCACACATTCTGTCATCAGTTTCATTTGGCTGTGTCTGAACATTACTGCTGAGTGACTCACGAATCATTTCTCTGTGTTCACTGATTTATTGATTCATTCAATTTTCACAGCTGTAACGGTGATGTTTAAATGTTTTTCGATACGTCTTCATTAGTAAATCTCAGTACACAGCTCTTAACATGATTCTTGAGGTGTTTAACGTAAGATTTTTATGACATACTGTACATACTATCAGCAAGCCGATGTGATCTTGTGAATGTCCATAACTTGTTTTCATGATTTTATGTGGATGGAAAGATTTTTTCTAAGGAAAAATAGAGCAGTAAAATCTGTGGTTTAAATAATATCATCACGCAAGTGTTCGGGGAGTGAGAGTAATGAATGATGTAGCTCGGTAAGAGTAAGCCGTTACCAGTGTAAAGTGACAGCGAGTGCAGAAAAGAATAAGAACCATCTAGAACAAGAACATTCCTCCCAGATATACCAGTACATAACTGGAAAAACTATTTAAATGAATGTCATTAGTGAGTCAATTTTCTGAGCTTGACTTTCAGACTGTTCTTGAGGAACAATCTCATGTTAGTGTGGAACCATCTCATGGAATCATCTCAAAGATCTTACTTTTCTCATAAATTCATTACGCTGTAACAGTGCGGAGCTCTGTAGTACTGTGGGTCTCAACCACCAATTGACTATCAGTGTTTTATTTTTCATTATTTTTTATTTGTTTCCAGTTATACCTCTTTCCCACACTTCTCTTTGTACTGCCCCAGTAAAAAACAAACAAAAAAAAAAAAACACTTTAGTCTATTACAAATATATTGAAATCTTCAATAGTACATTGCAAATATACTAACAAAAAGTTGTGCCATCAGTTAATATATAAAAAGTATACTAACATCATGCTTTTACCAAATTTTGGAATTAAACTTTAAACATACTTCATTTGTACTATAGTACACTTTCCAAAAATATATTATAGTAAAATATACAGTAATTTAAGTGAATGGTTGGTCTACTTTCCAAAGCACACTTATTTAAACTTTGTTTTTCCATTTATTTTTGGTAAAATAATCATTGCAAAAATGTACAGAAAGTATACATTAGAATACAATTTTTAATATATGGTGGTCTCAGTATATTTTTACTTAAATTTAAATGTACTTATTCTTATGTACTTATTTATGCTCATATTAAGTGCACTACTCTCTCGTGCGCGCGCTTTCAGACTCATTTTTGCACGCTGAAAATCACTTCTGTGTGTTCAAGATAATTTATATGTTTGAACTCTGTCTCTTCTACTGTAGTGATGGGTCGTTCATGAACGATTCGTTCTTTTTGAACGAATCCTTAACGTGACTCAGAAGAACGAGTAGTCTCGGAGAGTGATTCGTTAATTTTCTACTGGGCGCACATGCGCAGGGCATCGTGAAACGTCCGTAGGTTAAGTACAGTAAAGAGAAATGAGTCGTTACCTTTGAGTCTTTCCGGCCCGAATCGTTCGTTCTTTTGTCACGTGACTCGCGTAGATGCTATACAGTGCAGTACACAGGAAACAGGATTGAACGGTTGTCAATGTGTCTTCTAGTCCCCAGTCGTTCATTCTTTTATCACGTGACTCCCATAGACGCTATACAGTGCAAGAAATTCAAAAGAACGAATGACTAGAAGATATGAGAGGTAAGCTGCATTGTAATATTTTCATTAGAACTATACCGTTCACCTATAGCCAAAATTTATGTATGTATTTGTATTAGGGGTCTGTTTATTAAAAATGTAACATTTTATTTTATTTCTGATCAAAAGAACAAAATTAACTAAATGACTCAAAAAAAGATTTGTTCATTTTGATGAACGAGATCCAAAGAATCAAGTCACTAAGATGATTCAAACGTCCCATCACTAGTCTCTTCTGTGCGCTCACTATCATAAAGCCACACCTGCATGAACTGCAGTAGCGTTAGAACTCTGCAACTATTCCAGCCAACCAGAGACTAGATTCAGTGCAACACCAGCCAATCAGAAACTGGAGGTGGGCAGATTCGGACTGTTTGTTTTCTGATTGGCTCCCCAGTTCTTCCGCTCCTAGTTTGGATTCACGGCTGGAAGCTGCATCATTGCGTGCGTTAGTTCGTATCGTTGTTCTTGTATTTTCATCGACATAAGGTAAATTTCATGGTTTTTGCTAGGTAGTTTGACATTAACTACATAGTTTAAACTATAGAATGTATTGTCTAATGCGTTATTGCAAAATCTTATGTACTTTGCGGCTGGTACTGTATAATGCTCCGTAACTCTCGGCCTGTTTTCAGCGTCTCTGTGTAACAGCTAGAATCAATACATCAGGTTTGAACAAATACTTTACCTGTATATTCTAATACTAATGTCTATCTTTGTTCGGACAACAGTTAAAATTTTGTTTGTGTGTTTTAGACAATCTGACGTTTTTTTTTTTTTAATACAAACATATAGTATATATTTAGTACTGTTTTTTTTTGTAACCTTGTGAAAATTAAATCTGTTGAACTCATTAATAAAATCTGCCTCATAATTACTGATGTAATGTGTTTCAAAAACATGTTATAGTGTAGAAAATGCATTTAGCATTTGTAAATTATCTCAAACACCTTTAGTGTACTAGTAACACATTTGCAATACAGTGTTATAGAAGACTGTGTGTACTGTATGATGTAATAAAGTATATTTGTATTAACCACAAAGTGTACTTTTTTAGTATTTGTAATTGGCCAGGAGCTACTGCTGCAATAAGAATATATTCAGAGTATATTAATCATGTATTTGTAACACAGTAAAAAATGCTGTAATGTACTTATAATACATTAAAGATACTTCAATTTCATTAATTACTGTCAGGTATGTACGTTGGTACACACAAAGCCATATATATTTTAAGTGTGCTAAGTATAGTTAAAGTTGTTCCACTTTAGCACACAAATGTATACTTAATACACTTAAAATTGTGCTTTTGTATTACAACTTAAATGCACTTAGTATAAATTAGTTGTTCCAAAAATAGCAAACTTCAAATATACAGTACTAGACATTAGTCTGGAGCAAGTACACTTAAGTATATTTGGCATGCTAGGATTTAATATACTTAGCATACTTTTAAATTTTAATTTTATTTAACTTGGGTGGTTTGGATGAAATTAAACTAGTGTTACAAGCTCACATTACCAATTATGAGTAAAAATAAAAATAAAAATCTCTGTAAAGCTTCTTTGAAAAAGAAAAAAAGGAAAAAATACCCAATTATGAGACAGCAGATGAGACTCTGACACTGCCAACAAAAATGAAAGCTGCCAAGTTTGAGTTTATCTCAAAAGATGATTCACCCGCCTGTCTTGTATAGTACTTGTGGCCTTAAAGGTATGTTTAAGACATCTTCAACTCTGCCGACATTCTGCATTCTTTAAAATAATTTTTTTAAATATGTCTAGAAACAGGCTGCCATCTATCCATCTATCCATCCATCCATCATAGTAATTATGTAACGTTTTCTGTTTAAGCGGCCTGGTGCCTATCCCAGGGAACAACTCATCACAGGGCACAAACACACACACTCACACACCCAATCATACAGTATTCTATAGGCCACTGAGAAATGCCCATCAGTCTACACCGCATGTCTTTTGACTGAAGGAGGAAACTGGAATACTATGGCAACCCACCAAAGAGGATGGCTCCATATAGTCTTTATAGATTCTGGATTAAAATCAAGGTGGAATATCCTGAAATCTCCAGAAAAGCACTGAAAACCCAGTTCCCAATTCCAACAACCTATCTTTGTGTATCAGGGTTGTCTGCAGTGACGTCAAGGACCACACTTATTCAGCATTGTATTTATTAAGCACTTTAGTATGCTTCTGTCATGGCGGGTTCATGAAAATATTGTCTAACGTTTACATTTACATTTAGGCATTTGGCAGACATTACATTACAATACATTGCTATCAGAGATGTGGTGCTACACACGTGGACAAAATTGTTGGTACCCTTCGGTCAATGAAAGAAAAACTCACAATGGTCACATAAATAACTTTAATCTGACAAAAGTAATCATTTAAAAAAATTCTATGAATGTTAACCAATGAAAGTCAGACATTGCTTTTCAACCATGCTTCAACAGAATTATTTTAAAAAATAAACTCATGGAACTGGCCTGGACAAAAATTATGGTACCCCTAGAAAATACTGAAAATAATGTGACCAAACGGACATGTTAACTCAAGGTGTGTCCACTAATTAGCATCACAGCTGTCTACAATGTTGTAATGAATCAGTGGGCCTATATATAGGGCTCCAGGTTGTCACTGTGTTGTTTGGTGACATGGTGTGTACCACACTCAACATGGACCAGAGGAAACGAAGGAAAGAGTTGTCTCAGGAGATTTGAAAGAAAATAATAGCCAAGCATGTTAATAAGACCATTTCCAAGCAGCTAGATGTTCTTGTGACTACAGTTGCACATATTATTGAGAAATTTAAGATCCATGGGACTGTAGCCAACCCTCCCTGGACGTGGCCGCAGTAGGAAAATTTATGACAAATCAAAGAGACGGATAATCCGAATGGTAAGAAAAGAGCGCCGAAAGACTTCTAAAGAGATCCAAGGTGAACTTCATGCTCAAGGAACTTCAGTGTCAGATCGCACTATCCGTCGTTGTTTGAGCCAAAGTAGACTACATGGGAGACGTCCAAGGAGGACACCATTGTTGAAAACAAATCATAAAAAAGCCAGACTGGAATATGCCAAACTACATGTTGACAAACCACAAAGGCACATCAGCTCTATGTTCACAGATGGAAAAATGAAGCATATCAAGAAAAGAACACTGGTCATGGGTCTTGCAACAGGACAATGACCCAGAACACACAGCTAAAACATGGCTAAGAGGAAAACACTGAATTATTCTAAAGTGGCCTTCTAGGAGCCTCAATCCTATTGAGCATCTTTGGAAGGAGCTGAAACATGCTGTCTGGAAAAGGCACCCTTCAAACCGGAAACAACTGGAGCAGCTTGCTCATGAGGAGTGGGCCAAAATACCTGCAGAGAGGTGCAGAAGTCTCATTGACAGTTACAGGAATCGTTTGATTGCAGTGATTGCCTCAAAAGACTGTGCAACAAACTATTAAGTTAGGGGTACCATCATTTTTACCCAGGCCTGTTCCATGAGTTCATTTCTTTTTTTATAATTCCGTTGAAGCATGGTTGAAAAGCAATGTCTGACTTTCACTGCTTAACATTCATAGAATTCTTATTTATTATTACTTTTGTCAGATTAAAGTTATTTCTGTGACCATTGTGAGTTTTTCTTTCATTGACCAAAGGTACCAACAATTTTGTCCACGTTTGTATTTGTTTATGTACAGAGTACACCTATATCTTTAATATATTTAGTCACTCTCTCTTTTATATACACCAATCAACCATAACATTACAGACAAAAACATTGTTCCCAGTATAGTGTAGATGTGCCTCTTGGGCAGCTCTGAACCCTCAGGGCATGTCTCCATGGGAACTCTGTAGGTTTGCTGTGGTTTTTGGCACCAGGACATTAGTGGCAGATCCTTTGAGTGCTGTGGGTTGTGGGGAGTGGCTTTCATGTATCTGACTTGTTTTTCCCTCACATTCCAAGGATGCTTGGTCAGATTGTGTGGGTGTTCTGATACCTTTGTCTTATGGGCATCATTGACTTTTCTTAGTGCTACATTAGCTTTCTTGTGGAGTTAGACCAGACAGTCTGGCCTTGGTCTCCACAGACATAAATGAGCCATGAGCCCATGATCCAGTCAGCAGTTTACTGCTATATAATTGATAATCAATGTTATTCAGTTCACCTGGTGGTGGTGTATGTGTTGTGGCTGATCAGACAAATAATAAAAAATAAGCCAAATATAAATTATGATGTCTGTTTTTTTAGACATAGATTGCTGTTTTTTCTATGTTCAGATATTTTGATTAACGTATAAAATGAATGTATAAGAATTAATTATCAGTGATGAGCAAATTTATCTGGCATTAGAACAAGACAATATTTGCCTGAAATGGTCAAATATGTCTAGAAACAGGCTTCCATCCATCCATCCAGCCATCCATTTGTTACATTAATTATACCACATATCCTGTGTAGGATCCTAGGGGACCCCTTGGAAGGGGATGCCAACCCATCACAGGGTACAAGCACACCAACTCCCACACCCAGACATATACTATGGGCAACTTAGAAATGCCATTCAGTTTACACTGCAGACCTTTTGTCTGTGGGAGAGAACCGGAGTACCTGAAGGCAACCCACCATAAAGGATGGCCCACATGGTCTGCTTATAGATTTATGTGATAACTGAGGACAGTTTCATGTAATAACCATGAAGATGGCTTGGGTTGCATTGATACACACAGGGGTCAAAATAGTCTTAAATTCTTCATGGTACTATATATTCAAAAGGTACATAAAACTTCCACAGAAACATTGACCTTTCAAAAAAAAAATGTCTTTTGATTTTTTCTTAGACAATGTTAGCTAGCCCTGCAGCTCTATTTACTATGCTCCTGAAAAAAAAAAAAAAAATTACTGGCAGTTTAAAGTGTAAGACCATTAAATTTTTTTCATATATTTGTGTAGGGAGTCAACACATTTTGCTAAAATGTCATACAGTACATTTTTAATTAGATATTTGATGAAAAGTGGAAACCGGATGAATGAATCGTTCACAGATTCGTGTAAAGTCATTTTTATTTAATGAACTGCAAATTACTAGCTTGTATATTGTGACAAAGTGTGGTGTATTACCCACAATCCAGTGTAACACAGTTACTTTTGTAGGGCAGTACCTCACTAGCTATTTAGCAGCTAGCAGCATTGTGATTGTCTTTGTTAGTGACTCTTCCCTGTGTATCTATGAAGTTTTGAGGTTTCTTAATTCCCCTGCGCTGACAGTGTGGAGTTCAGAGAGCTTAACTTCATTTATGTCCCAGTAAAAAACCCTCTTTACTTTGTCACCACTCTTTTAACTGATTTTACAGAGCGCAGAACAGCGCTATGCTACGCTAACTTTCCACTGAACAGTAAGTTCACTGCTGCAGTCTCACGTTACACATCTGGACTCACTCACTCACTCACTCTCTCCACCATTTACATCATATAAACCCTCTCACATCGATAAACTCATTCGTGTGTGTGTATGTGTGTGTGATTTATGACTACTCCATATGTAAGAAGGATTTAGGAAAGATTTATTCGCTCAGAGGAACTTTGACGAAAGCAGTGACAGGACGAAATTTTTAAACAGAAATTCACAGCAGCACTGACAAATGTCACACATGCCTATCTGTCTGTACTGTGTCACCCATCTGTACCATCTGCACTGTCAGTACCTGCTGATGCCCATCTGCTTCTCTTTATTGTCTGTACTCATCTGGACCATCTAGTATGCTATCTGTGCTGACAGTACTGACTGTACCCATCTGTGTCATATGTGCAGTGTGCTTGTCAGCATTGCCTGTGTTGTCTGTACTGTCTGTGCCCATACATGTCTGTTCTATCTGTTTTGTTTGTGACCATCCGTGTCATCTGTGTAAGAATTGACTGTGCCCACCCATTATGTCTGTGTTGTCTGTAGTGAGTGGGCCTGTCAGTGTCATCTGTGCTCTCTGTAATGATCGTCTCTGTCTGTCATTTGCAGTAGCTATACTGCTTTGCCCTTTTTGTGCCGCATACCTGTTATGTCTACACACCCTGTGCCCATCTGCACCTTTCTTTAATACCTGTGCCCATCTGTGTCATCTGTGCCAGTCTGAACTATATGAGCTGCATATGCCCTTCTGTCTTGTTGGGCTCAAGGGCCTAACAATGGCAACCTGGTGAAGCTGGGGCTGTCCACTCCACTCTGTACTGTCTGTACCTCCTTTGTCCATCCGTGTTATATGGTCTTGGTACCATCTGTACTGTCTGTACTGCATGCACCTGTCTGTCCCTGTTTGCATCATCCTGTCTATCTGTAATGTCTGTTTTCTGCACCAGTCAACCATATGCACATCTATACCACTATGTCTGTGCCTGTGTGTCCCATCTGTACTGTCTGTACTGCATGTGATCATCTGTACTGTCTACACTGCCTGTTCTATCCACTGTATGTATCACTCAGATTTTTCATCAATTTTTCATCAATTTTCAGCAGCAGCAGTAGTGAGGATTTACTTTGAAATCCTCACTACACTTACTATGGGCTGTCACTTATCAGTCTATCCAGCTGTGACTACTTTGGTTTGCAGGTAATTATGTTGCGTGGTTAAGAATTTGCATAAGCTATTCTGAGAACCGTTAGCATCAAATTAGTACTGTACTGGCATTTTCAATGTGAAAAATCATAGAATTGTTGTTCTGTGTTGAAATTTGAACTTTAAGTTGATTTGTTTCTTTTTTTTCTCTAATAGTTTTAACATTAAAAATAGAAGTACACATTCTATGTTACAGGTTTTACAAAATGTTACATTTTCCAATATAATGACCTTCAAACTGTGGAAACTATTTTTCATTGACAGAGCAAAAATAAATAAAAAATATCTGGCCATGTTGCATCTAAAATGTTACTTATTTGATATGTACTTCTTGATTATAGAATTGATTTTTTTTTTAATGTAGAAGCACTCACCCAAGCGTGTGGTGATACTGATTATCTGCATAGCCGTGATTACCTGTGCTCTTCTGCCTACAGCTACTCAGGCTGTGCTGATACTCAGTACAATAGCATTCTTGTGCTTGTGCGGTGTTGTTTAATTGCTGTATATTAGCCAGGAATTAGTGGTCGCTATTTGTTGCGATAATGTTTTGGAATGTGTGTGTGTGTGTGTGTGTGTGTGTGTGTGTGTGTGTGTGTGTGTGTGTGTGTGTGTAGGGGGTGGGGGGGTGTTCCTGACTATGAAGTGTGTTAATAAATGGCCCTGAGGCATTCATGTATGTAATGAGCACTCTGAGGTTCAGTATCAAGTGTTTGTGTGTGTGTGTGTGTGAGTGAAAGAGAGAGCACTGACAGTCTTGATAGAAGAAGATGAATGAAGATGAATGAGTAAGATTAGCAGATTATCAGTGCATTTAACTGATGCTAAGCTGTAATCAATCACACACATGCATACATACACACAAACACACACACTAAGCATATGCCAAAATCAAATCCAGAGTAACAATAACAACAACAATAACAATAATAATAACAATAATAATAATTTATTTATTTGTTCATTAATCTTTTATACTACTTGTCCTGTGTACAGTGTTGCGGAGGCCTGTTGCCTTTCTGAGGAGACTTAGGGCACGAGGTGGGTTACATCCTAGACAGGGTGCTAGTACATATAATAATAATAATAATAATAATAATAATAATAATAATAATAATAATAATAATAATAATATTTCTTAAACATTCTTAATAACAAATTCTTCTTCTTCTTTTTCTTATAAATATTCTTATTTATATTTCTAAATATTATAAATTCTATATTTGTTTTAATTAACATGCAGTTCGTGGTTTAATAATCCATATAAATAATAATAATAATAATAATAATAATAATAATAATAATTATTATTATTATTTATAGTAATAATAGTAGTAGTAGTAGTAGTAGTATTACATATTATTATTATTGCATATTATTATTATTATTAATTATTATTATTATGTGTGTTTTATTAAACCTCATGTAACCGCATGTTAATTCAATAAATATAAAATTGTAGAACTGTAAACAATATGTGTTTGTGTGTCTGTGTGTGTTTGTGTGTATGTTGGGGTGGCACAAGGCAGAAAACTTCACCATATCAGCAATTACATATGTTGAGTAATTAAAAAATATAACACGTTTAGATCTGATTTGTTCCAATTGGAAGAATGTTTTCCTGAACACACAGTATAGATATTGTAAATCACTAATCATCAGTCATCTGACTGCTCCAGCAATGGTCATGTCATGTTCGGAAGTGGGGCATCATACATGGATTCCAGATTAGAACCAAATCACAATATAGGTTTTAACTGAGATTCTTTGTTAGAGGAAATGATAGAGTGAGTTGATGATGTCATAAAGGAAGAGTGGGTAAATGTGCTAAGCAGATGCTGAGAGAGCAGAAATGACACATGGGTGTTAACATCGCAAAAACAGGCTAAATTAATCAGGAGGAGTTGAAAGTGGAAAAGCTGTGGTCACCACGAATCGTCGAGAGTGAAATGAAACACAGCCGAGTGAAACTGAGTCGTTATACAGTAAAGATAAATATCCACACTAACTGTTGACTCGCTGCATGACTGCTATGTGTTTGTACAGTGTGCATACTGTATCAACTGATCTTTGGTGAACTAAAATGGAGTGAATTGAGATTTTATGCCATGACCTTATGTAAGAGTATAAGAGTAAATTTACCTTAAAGTCCTGGTGCCATCTTTACCTGAATATCAATAAGTACACCTGTTCTTGGAAGAATACAGAGTTTGTCGAAAAAAGGTCAGTGAATGTATTAGGAGGCGATTAGTCTGAGAAATACCAAGAAGACAAGAGGAACTTACTGTAGAAAGAGCTGGAGAGATCCCCAGCTCAGATAGGAGAAGTTTTTCACAGGATAACCTCAGCCCAGACACTTCACACAGCTAAATTTTATGGAAGACTGATGAGAAGAAACACATTGCTAACGCAATCTGGAAGAAATCCTGTTCAGAGGCTCAGCATGTGGAACACGTGGAGGAATGTTCTCTGGTCTGATGAGAACAAAACGGAACCTGGAACAAAGCACCGATTTTGGAAGTAAATGAACACAGCTCATCACCCTGAAAACATCATCGGCCCTGTGAAGCATGGTGGTGGCGGCATCATGTTGTGGAGAAGCTTTTGATCTGCAGTGAATCTGGACATGAGGCAAAGAAAGAGTTAATTATTAGACAATGCAAATGAAAACCTTTGAGTTTGTGAGACTGGGGATGGAGCTTCACCTTACAAAACCTTTCTCTATTGTCTCTATCTGTCTCTCTATCTGTCTCTCTATCTGTCTGTCACCAAATTCCACAGTCTGCTCTTCCTTCTCTTTCTTGTCTTGTAGTCTGGTTCTCTGTTTTTTTTTTTTTTTTCCTGTCCTCAACTCAAAATTACCCAATTAATCACTGTCTCTCTGTCGTTCGCTTTTCTATCTTTCTATCTACATGTGACCCTGTATCTATCTTTCCCTGTCAATCCTATTGTATCAATTACTGGCTTTCTGTCTTCCTTTCTCCACTCTATCTCTCTCAGCTGTTCGCTCCATCTGTCTTTCAACATTGATAAACACTTTACCCTAGATATTTAGGTTTTTAACTCTCTCTCTTTCTCTGTCTCTTGTGTGTGTGTGTGTGTGTGTGTGTGTGTGTGTGTGTGCGTGCGTGTGTGTGTGTGTGTGTGTGCGTGTGTGTGTGTGTGTGTGTGTGTGTGTGTGTGTGTGTGTGTGTGTGTGTGTGTGTGTGTGTGTGTGTGCGTGTGTGTGTGTGTGGTCCTATATTCTGGATGTGGGCATTTTGGAGGACAACCGACGGATTGTGAGACTCATCATGATTGTATGTTGTTAATAAGGGACATATGGAGGAAAATTTATGAACAGAGCTGTATGTGTCTATGTGTGCGTGTCTAAGTGTGTGTCTGTGTGTGTGTGTATGCTCAGTGACAAGGTGATTGAATTCCCAACATCTTGCAGTATTTTGTGGTATTTTGCACTGTGGGAAACTTGTTGCTAACAGCATGACACACACACACAAATGCAAACAGAGAGATAGAGTGGGAGAGAGACAGACAGGCAGAGAGACAAACATGTGAAGCTAACATTGATATCTCATTCTGTATACTGAGTTTCTCCATGTATTAAAAAGTTTCCCAGTGGAATCGTTACCCAGAGAACCCCTGAAGAACCCTGTTTATTAGAGTGTGGTGAGTCTGAGCAGAGACTCGGTGTCTGAAACAGGTTTGACTCTGAAGGTCAGCTTTATTCACAGAGAAATTTTCAGCTCTTTTAATTCAGAACGTCAGTGACAACACACACACACACACACACTGCATGGAAGCGTATGGAACGTTCTCCGAGTCTGTGAGTGATTTCCGCGCTTGGATAAAACACTGCCAGAACCGCCAGCAGCTCCACTTTCATTACAGAGAAAATAAGAACCGCAATTTATAGATCTCCACCGTTTAGCTCCTGGCCTTTACTGTAATACAGAGACCATTCCACTGGGGTGTATATGTGCGTGCAATGGTGTGTGTGTGTGTGTGTCTGTGTGTGTGTTACTGGGTGATAATCCTGTTGAGTGGTAGTGATTATTTTCTTATACTGACCTTGGATTTGCGCTGTCTTCACATGGGAGTTTAGTGATCTATCAGCAGACCCAGTTCATCATAATTCAGTGTGAAGTTGACAAATTGAACAATTCTACAGTTTTTATTTTTATTAAGATTGACACCTTCTCATATATTTTCGTACCCATTATACTTAAAGTACATGTATTGTAATGTTGTGGTACGTTGGTGAAGCAAGCAGCTATAAACAGTTCTTCCCCTTACTCGTCGCTCTTTTTTCTCTCTCTTCAGGTTAATAAGATGCAGCTTGTCATTTTACCGAGAAACCACAAAGAGTAAACTCCTCTGTCCTGAAGACATCAGAAAATGTCTGACTGGTACAAAGCTGAAGAATCCTTTTGTTAATTCTGAACAAATGTCTCCTTAGAGAAAACTTCCCTTCTGTCTGTTTTCTCATCCCTGTAAACAGCCTTTGTTTATTAAAACGTTTATTTAACTGATCTACATGTTCATCTTCCACTATGTCACACTCACGTCAACACAACCTCAGCAGCCAATCACAAGGGTCGTGGGCGGGGCCATGAACATAGATGTGAATCATAAATTACAAAGATTGAATGAAAGAAGACATCTGTGTTTGTGTGTGTGTGCATGTACAGTTTGAGTTCACGGTTTTTTCTCCTCATCTGTCTGGCTGTTTCATATACGTGCAAATGTTTTGGTACGAACTAAAGTAAAAACCCAGCAGTAACCCTAACACTGTATGATGGCACACCGTCTGACCAAATGTCCATCTGTGGTCCCTTAAGTTACTAACTGTTCTGAAATCATGACAAGAGAACTGGGTAAAACTCATGTCTCTTATACAAGCAGCAACCACACACCCCTTGAGCACTGTAGAATTATCTTTCTGTTTAATTTTCTTTCAAAAATATTACAGTGAAGGGCATAATGGCTCCAAAGTGCAGAGGAGATGCAAAACCAGTGCTAGTTATAGCGGTGGTCTAGTATTTTCTTTTTTTTGTGAGGGATTATTTTGTGGCCCTTGTTGTTTGACCAAGCAATATTGTGTATGTGCTAGTTTCTACAGCAGGTTTCCTGGTGGTCCTGTGACCACTCAGCACTCAGCACTCTCACTGTCGAGTCAAGCAGCCAAGTCCTATTCAGGGAGTAGTTTTTTGTGGCAGAACTAAAGGAAGAAAAGCTGCTATCAGCACTATGCTTCAGGGATCAATTTCAGTTGAAAAAAAAAAATGTTTGTATTTGCAGCACCGTGTCGGGGTCATTCATTCAACATTATCCTTAGTTCATGCAGCCAAGATTGGTCCAAAGTCATAAGTAACTTTTTTCTAGCTTCTAAAAAAAAGCCTAATAACAATCGGGTCCCAATCGACTGTATGGCTGACAAATTAACGTTTTCATAATATTTTGGCAAAAACGCAGTATTTCTATGGGAAATGTAATTTTTAAGCGCACTTTAATTAAACTTTATTCAGTCATTATAAAGCATTTTATATACTATTATAAAGTATTTGTAACATTTGTAATGAGCAACTGATAATTTGTTGAAGTAGCTACATTTGCCTTTTTTAAAAGGCTCAGTTAGCTAACTAGAGTTGCTAAAAGAGTGTTAGATATTTATTAAAATCAATGCTACTACTACTACTACCAATAATAATAATAATAGTGTCATGTTATAGATGAAAGAAATCAAATAAAAAAATTATAAAAACTATGTATTTAGTTATACTAACTATTTACTGTTTAACATTTCTGTTCTGTTAATATTTTTTTTAATTATTGCATATTTATTAATTCATTGATCTAATTGCTTTGTTTTTTGCTGATACTATTACTAACTTATGGATTATGAAGTAATAATAATAATAACAGCAATAATAATAATAAGAATAATAATAATAATAATAATAATAATAATAATAATAATAATAATAATAATTATTATTATTATACAGTAGCATTAATAGACAAATTACTTTTTATTTGAGTATAGGTATACTGTATTACTGCAGTGTAATGAGAAATAACATGAGAAATCACTGCATTCTGCTTCTTCTTCTACTACTTCTACTACTTTATATCCAATAATTTATATTCTACTTATGAAGAAAGAAAGACATAAAACAAATAAAAAGAAAAAAGTCAGATAAAAAAAAAGAAAGGCTGTAGCTGAATAACCTTCACAGACATTGACCGTGACCTCCATTATTCAGTTATTATTATTTGTTTTTTAATTAAAATAAAAGCAAAAAGCACAATATTTCCTCATGGATCAACACAATTTAGCTACTGAAATTTAAAATATCATATTTGTATTCATAAAATTCTATCATAATGAGGACACACACACACACAGCCATAATGTGGGGTTTTTCTTTTCCATTTGTTCATTCATGTTTCCTGGAACGATGTTCAGACTCAGAATGTGTGTGAAGGAAACATGCCAAGGACACAAGGACACACACACTCTCTCTCTCTCTCTCTCTCTCTTTCTCTCCCTCACACACACACACACACACACACACACACACACACACACACACACACACACACACACACACACACACACACACACACACACACACACGGATTAAATCACTAGAAAAACAGCAATTGTGTGATTAAGATTAGCAGAATGTGTGGAAATCTTCATTTGTTTGTGTATTCAAAATAAAATATAATTAGGCGACGCATTAACAGAAAGAGCAAAGAACAGACAAACAAATTAATTGTTTCAATCTGTGAATCTTGTACTGTGTCTCTGACAGCTTTTTTTCTGCGTCTTTCCGATTTTATTTTTATCGCAGCCGTAGAAATGAGGCCACTGAAGCCTCATTTCTAGCTGTGTTTCTGATATGTGAACTTTGTGCTTTCTGATGAGATCTATAATTAATTCGGAAATTATAACTGTAAAGCCCAGAGGACTGACGTTAAACTGCCACACACATTCATGTTTCTAATCGCTGTTTAACATCTCAGATGAGTCTTTTTACACTTTTACATTGAAGAAAAAACGACCGGCCAGCATGTGCACTTTTCCTTCGCCTTTTAGAAAGATAGACAGTTTCTTTTAAAAAGGTTTTTTTTAGAAAGGTAGAACTGCTAATCATTCCAAAATTAACATATTTTACTAAAAGTGTTGAGAACAAGTAACTTTGTACTATTGTATCCTGCTAGCAAACAGATTAATTAGCAGTTAGCATATGAGATTATCATCCTATATAAATTATCACTCACTGCCTGCAGTTTTATTAGAACGGTGTGTGTGTGTGTGTGTGTGTGTGTGTGTGTGTGTGTGTGTGTGTGTGTGTGTGGTATAGTATAGGGACAGACTCTGGTTCTTGCATCCACACCTCATAAACAATTAGAGATTAATTTCATTTCCTGTTCATGCCCCATGTGGTTCATCATAAACAAGAGTGACTCAGGTGATTGACACGTCCGTCTCGGACCAGCACACATTTTTACGTTCCTGATCAACGTCCAAGTTTTAGTCACTAGTGTCAGTGGTGTCTGGGGAGTGCACAGATGGTATTTGGTTCAGGTCTGAGTGGATTTAGCAGAACTCCGTCCCGAGTGAAGACAGATTATTACACGTTATGACACCCAAGTGACGTTCAGTGACCATAGAGACATCCATCCATCTACATTGGTGACGTTTTCTGGCCCGTGGAGGAATCGATATGAAAACAGCCGTGTTCAAGTGCTGTGTTTATGTTGGCATGGCCAACTCAGACTCTGTGTTTAACTACATCTCAGTGTTCTGTCCTGTATCCACCCCCCATTCTGTCTCTCTTCATTTTACAGCTTGAGGGTTCAAAGTCAACGCCAACAGTCTGGCACATTAGTACAGATTAGCATGCTGGCTAATAATACATGAATGACTGTCAGAAACTCTCTACTTCTAACTTAAACATTTCTATTTAAAAATTCAATTCAATTCAATTCAATTTTATTTCTATAGCGCTTTTAACAATGGTCATTGTCTCAAAGCAGCTTCACAGAAATGAAAAGAAGACTTATGGAAATGTATATATGTGTAAGAAAAATGTGACTAGATAATGAGATTGTCCCTGATGAGCAAGCCAAGGGTGACGGCGACAGTGGCAAGGAAAAACTCCCTGAGATGGCAACAGGAAGAAACCTTGAGAGGAACCAGACTCAACAGGGAACCCATCCTCATCTGGGTGATAACAGATAACAGAAATTGTATAACATCATGTGTGTTATGCAGATGAAAGTTCCATATAACAGAAGTTAATTTAAATTAACACAAAGTCCAGTTCAGCACAGGGATGAGTCAGCAGGTGCAGAGGGCAGATGGGGGTCTGGATCACTGGGAGCTCAGGAGCAGCATGTGTAGATCCAAACCAAGATGAAGAAGAATCCAGCTGGAGTTGGTCCTTCTCTGGATGCCTCTGGGTCCTCGCAGGGTCGGCCTCTGTCTACTGAAGCTGGCACGATCTCCAGATGCCTCGGGATGGGTGGAAAAATAAAGAGCAGGTGAAAAGAAAAATGAACCCAAAGACACACTCACTCACAGACAGACATATATGATGTGGACACAGAGCATGCCTACACAGAGCTGCTCTGTCACCCTTAAATGTACTCCAAAACACACTGAAATCAGAGCTGATCTCTAAGCCACATATGGACTTCAGGATACGTCTACCTAGAGTTGCTCTCTTAGCCATACAGTATATGGACTACAAGTTGTGCCTACTTGATTCCCGGCTACGCTCGATTCCCGTCTCTGTGTGCATGGAGTTTGCATGTTCTCATCGTGCTTGGTGGGTTTCTTCCGGTTTCCTCCCACAGTCCATTAAACACCTGCAGATTAGGCTAATTGCCATTCCCAAATTTCCCGTAGTGTGTGAATGAGTGTGTGTATGTGTGTGTGCCCCTGCGGCCCCCTGTCCAGAGTGTACCCCGCCTTGTGCCCTAAGTCTCCTGGGATAGGCTCCAGGCCCCTCGTTAGCCTGAATACAGGATAAAGTGTTATAGACGATGAGTGAGAGAGTGAGTGTTTCTCTCGTACCTACTGACTATATGAGCAGCGGCTGTGTAGGTCAGAGCGTCAGAGTAGCATGTACTATGTACACACTGAGATTTCCAAGGAGACTGATGGCACTGATGACGTTGTGTTCTAAACAGCGGTCCACTTCTGTGTTCAGGTAAAATTGAGTTCTCACCTATAAAAATGAACCAGACTATAAAATCAAGTGTTCTCAGAAATGATTCTAGGTTCCTAATGTCAAAACAAAAACATCTAAGACATATTTACTCAGAAATGTTCTCTTGTCCATATATGACACACCCAAATGACAGTATATGGATGCCAAGGCACACCCACTGAAAGCTGCCCTCTTTTCCATTTATGGAATTAAAGTTACCTTTTCTATCATTTATTTGTTCGCGTTCGTATATGGAGTGCAAAACCCACCAAAACATGCCCTCTCAAAGCTACCTTTTCCAATATATGATCTCATGAACTCATATGTTTTTACATATTGATTGATAGACAAGCTCACAGGTGTAAACATTGAGTTACACACATGCCAGCAATTTCCTAAACCAAATCACCAAATTTCCATCTATGGGCTCATAGCCACACCAACGATTAAAAAAAAAATGTGTTGTGCTGTGTGTGGAATGTTTCAGATATTAAAACAGAAGGTTGGTGTAATCCACCCCTGACACACAGTGGGTGTGAGATTATCTTCAGATGATGTTTAGCAGTCTTGATTAATTTAGTGTCCTTGAAGTAAAATCTTTTTTTTTTTTTTGGGAGGAGGGGGAAAAGACCCCAATGGTCTGTAGCTTATTTAAAAAATGTATGCCCAATCAGAGGTCTTAATCACAGTGCAGTCTGAACTAGAATGCTGTAATATATGCAGTATTTTACAGTCATGTGCACGTGAGTTTCTAAAAAAATTCCCTATTCTCATTGCTTGCATTTTTTCCAGTAGGTTCTGGTGTTTCAATTTAATTATGCTTTTGCTCTCTCTGCTTTTCATCCACAATATCATATAAAAAAAAAAAGAAAAGAAAAAAAAATTAATGACCCATAATTCATCATTACACAGCTGGACTCTGAGTTCTGATGAAGTTATGGTGAGAACAAGAACTGGTCTGAGAACTCATCCCTGGAAAAATGTCCAAAAAGAAAAAAAAAACAAGTTTTTACTGTGAATAACAAAAACACTGAGAGTCACGTGTAGCTTTCAGAGAACTACAGTGAGATTGTGATGTGTTCTGAAGGAACTCATAAAAACACTATAAAAGGTAATACATTTACTTTATTAATGTAGAGCCACAGTTACTAAATACACACACAGGAAAGTTGTACAGGAAGACATTTTCACTCACTCATCATCTATACCGCTTAATCCTGTATTCAGGATCATGGGGGCCTGGAGCCTATCCCAGGAGACTTGGGGCACAAGGCGGGGTACACCCTGGACAGGGTGCCAATCAATCGCAGGGCACACACACATTCACACACTAAGGCCAATTTGGGAATGCCAATTAACCTAACCTATATGTCTTTGGGAGGAAACCCACCAAGCACGGGGAGAACATGCAAACTCCATGCACACAGAGACGGGAATCGAGCCTGGCCGGGGATCGAACCCAGACCCTGGAAGTACAAGGCGACAGTGCTAACCACTACACCACCGTCGGAAGACATTCTATAAGTAAAAAACTAAAGTTTAAATTTGTTCATGGTGTTTTCAGTGTTTATTCTGTATATAGTCATTAACATAGCAATACTTTATCTATACAATTAGATCAGTTATTGTGATTAAATTAGAGCTGAGGATTAATTGTGAATAAAGTTAATAGTTTTTTTTTGTAGGTATGGAAAATTATCCAGTAATTGTACAGTGTTATTCGATTTAAGTATCATTTTGAAGGAATTGTACTTCACTCAAGTCTAATTAAAAATGACAAAAAAATACTGGTACTCATCAAAAATCAGTTTCTCCTTTTATTTTAATTTGGACTTTCAATATGCTTATTCATCAATATGATATAATATAAATCAATTAATTTTCTTTTCTTTTTGTTTTTTTCTTTTTGTTGGATTTATGAAAACTTCAGGATAAAGAAAAAAAATGCCTGCCTTTAAATCTTTACCATTAAATCTGAAAATGAACTAATTACCTAACAGAGAAATTACATAGTATTATATTTTAATAAATTGGAAAAGATTTACTTGTATTTGCATACCTACCTAATTTTTGGTCAACATTTCAGTAAGTTTTTTTTTTTATCCTGAAATTACTTTTTGCTGCTGCATTTCTACTATTAATTTTTTAATTACTTTTTAATTTTTTAATGGTATACATAGTTTTACTCAAATACAGTTTAAATTCTAATGTACTGTAGTTTATATAAGAAAAATTTATTTTTTTTCTTTTTCTATAAAAACATCTTTATATATTTTTTCCTAATCTTTTTGTTTGTTTATTTGTTTGGTTTTAAGGCTCTGTTCAATAAATGAACTTCTCCTCTGCAGCAGAAGTAAGTTTTGGTCTTGCTTTCCTGGAATGGTCTTCATGAGAGCAGTTTCATGGTGCTTGATGGGTTTTGCAAATGAACTTGACAATACTGTTCCAGAACAGCTGACCTTCTTGTCTTAAAATAACAACTGACTGTTGTGGTCACTAACTTACCTAATGCCATATGTGTTTTATAGTTTTTGGAAATTTGACTATATTTAATAATTTTGAAAAAATGAAAAATCTGTATTGTTTTAGAAGGTAGAAAAGAAACCTCTGGCCAATGGTACTATGCTGTATATGTATGAGATTTTTTTTCTGCATTCAAGTAATTGTTTGTAGCTGCAAGGGCAAATTATCTGCCTGTTATCTGTTCAGAAATCTATTAAGAAATAATGCATTCTTAATAGTAATAATAATTTAAAATCAAGGGGAAAAGAAAAGTAAGCATATCAATTGTATAATTGTGACAGATCTCTGAATAATAAATGTACTGTATATTATAGCATGAAAAATGTAAATAAGCAATGTAGTGAGGAGCAGAATTGATCAACTGCATCAAGTTTTATTGTCATAATAAAATCATTTGATTGTGAACACGAGAAAAATCATCACACATAGTAAAATGAACAAATAAATTCAAATGAGCCTCATGTTTGTGGACATGTTCTGCACAACCGATTACCCACATTTATAACCTCACAGTTCAGTGAGTTTAAATAATGATGATTAGGTGATGATGTCATGATTATAATTAAATAGAGCCGCTCAGGGTACAGGACTGTACCACACAAAGAGAAAGAGAGAATAGTGGCATTTGGAACACAGCCCAGGAACTAAGCCCACTGGAACTAAGCCACAATTATTGGAGAATCTGAGACGAATTCATAAAGTTCCATGCTGGAAAAAATAATTATTCACATCAGTCCACAGGCAATACGGATATAGAATAGAATAGTGATTTGAAGCAGTAGTTGAACAGAAACGTCTCGTGGTGTGTGTAAAGTGTTTGTGTTGGCACGGCAGTGCGGAGCGTAAAGTCGATACAGAGTCTCTGATCCGAGCGACGTCACAAACAACCAGCGCTGCCTTCACTCACTGCCTAATTAGGTGAGGTTACACCAGGCTTTGTGTACATTGACTGTTATTTATCCTACACAGGCGGGATACCTGAGACAAGTAAGACATGTGAGACACTGGCATCATTATCGCAGCACAGGTGGAAGGAAGTCACAAGTTAATGTTTCTACATTCAGTGTTTTTATTTCCACAATGAATTATGAACAGAGCAGGGTGAACGCTCAAGGCCTTGGCATCGCTCAGCAGTTTGCGTGTGTGTGTGTTTTCTCTGTCTGTAAGTGTGTGACTGCAATAAAGATAATGATACTAACATTCCTTTCAGCTGATTGTGTGTATCAGTCTGTGTAAAAATCTGTCTCTCACACACACACACACACACACACACACACACACACACACACACACACACACACACACACACACACACACACACACACATGCACACACGCACTTTCAGCATTGCACAAAAATTTCACACCTCACACCGGTAGAGTTAACTTCCTCGGCACTCATTATATACCGAACACTCCACCTCTATGCTTTTAGATTCAGCTAATGGGAAGTGTGTGGAGACACTGGGGAAGTGTGAGTGGAAAACTAGTGTATGGTTCTGTGTGTTTTATCATGTTGCTACATTTAGAACCATAAAGGAAGCCTGAAAGAACTGGTTTAAGGTTCAAGTCCCACCACTGCCAAGCTGTCACTGATGGACTGTTGAGTAATGGTCTTAGCCCAGTCTTCACCTGAGGTGATGTGCCATGGCCGACCCTGTGCTCTGACCTAACTTCATTACAAGCTGGGATATGTGAAGAAAACACATAATTTTTGCTGTGCTGTAAAACTATATGTGACAAATAAAGGCTTCTTCTTGATTTTGTTCTTCTTCTTCCTGTAAGAATCAACATGGAATATCAGTATTCTGGACAGTTTATCCTATGAAACACTGGCCACCAAATTCCAACAACATCTAGAGCCTTCAGCAGTTTTGGGCAAATCACGTACATGTACTTAAACTTTAGAATTGGGTTCAAACTCACCTGCTGTTTACCTTCAACAATTGATGGTGTCGTCAATCGAGGTCAATCCCCTTGCTGAACACAGCTTGGGCAGTGTCTCTCTTCCCCCTCCTGAGCTGCTGAACAATTTTTCAAAACCTCTTAGAGGCCAACCAAAGGTCGCTTTCCATGGCCTTTCCAAACCTCTCCCTTGCCACTTATTTTGCTTCTGCAACTGCCACTGTCACAGCCTTTTTTGGTAAGCCAGTACCCCTCTGCTGCAGCTGGAGGTCCCTAAGCCTGCCAGGCTCAAAAGAATTTAACAGAAGTCCAACAACAGCAGGCCATTCCTTCCAATTACTCTTTTCCAGGGTTCTCAGTCATAGCCACTATGAGTGTGATCCTCTGTAAGACACTCCCACTCCTAAGCCAGGTACACTTATGCAGTAGGAGAGAGGTAACTTCTCAGTAGGAGAGACACCCTTACCAAGAATTTTGGTTCCAGAACCAATGCTATGTGTGGAGGTGAGAGCAACAATATCTAGTTGGTATTTCCCAGCCTCCTCCACCAACTAAGGCTGCAGTAAAGTTATGTTCCATGTGCCAAGAACCAGTTTCTATTGCCGAATAAACAGAGGCTCCCATGAGCCCCCCCCCCCCACACTCTCCCACAAACTAGCAGGCATTGCACCAAACCCATGCTATGGGCCTTGCAGGTGATGAGCCCACATGACTCCTCCACAGTGCCATTTCATGCTGAGCCTGAGATGTTCCTCTGCAATTTCTGCCCTCAGGGTTGGCTCCAGGGGCATGCCCCCAATTCCCTGTTCTGGGTACGGTAATGGGTATTATTTTACCAATATTCATAGACCATATTTTCCTGGGTCTTTATCCCTGGCCTGTGTACCTTGACACAACATAGCCATGAGTATAACTAGACCACACACTCTTCTTATAAACTAATTGAATTATTTATTTTAAATAGCAATTTAAATAATTTTTGGTACTTATAATATATTAGCATTCCTGCTTAGCTATTGTTCCTACAAACAGTTTTAGCTGGCTGAGTGTGAGAGCAATAAAGTGCAGTAACTATGTGTTTAAACAGATTTCTGTGATTAGTGGATTTGATTAACATGTTTCTGCAGAAACAGTAGCCAAGTTCATTTTCATGTTTGTAAATTCAGTTCTGTATCACTTTGACCTTGCATGTTTCTTGAAAGTGAACTATGAGTTAAAGATTTCATTTTGAGAATAATGCCAAACTGTTAAATATTAAGTATTGCTATTATTATTCAGGGTAATGATTAACTTTAGCATTATTAACATTTGCATTATTAACATTAGCATTTTTATAGTGTTCGTTTTTGCCCTAAGCAGCAATGAAACCTCATTTGGGATGCTAGATTCTTCTTCTGAAGGTCGATTTGATGAATATTAATGATCATCCAGGTGTTTCCAGGACTTTTGGGTCTGATTCATGTCTTTATCAGGATTTTTGCTTTTGCAGAATTTACAGGAGAATGTCTGCAACCTCTGAAATGAGCTAATGTGTTTCTGAACCATCCTGACTGATTATGTTTCAGTAAACACACACACACACACACACACACACACACACACACACACACACACACACACACACACACACACACACACACACACCACACACACACACACGCAGACACACACGCGTGGTGGAACCTGATCGAGTATGCAGTCGTAACTACACACAGGCTGTTTTTGTTCCCCCCGTCTCCCTGGACCCTTTGCTCCCCCCCGACTATTAGCCACTCAAATTTCAATTTGAAATCGTTGCTCGTTATTAATCCCAATCACCCAGAACCCATCAAGCTCAGCCTGCTCCAAAAACACATGTGCACGAGCCGATCCTAATTAATTAATGACGTCCCCTGTGATTTCAGGTCTAGATAAAAAAATACACACACATGGAAACTTTTCCCACAGACACGACCTCGACCATACGGCCACCTTACCCTCAGGATAACAAGCAACTTCTTCATGAGACAGACTGTTATTAATGTTTATACACTTTATATATTACTGTGCTGCCAGATTCTGCATAGTGACTCATCACAAAGTGTTAATTCATTTTCTTCAACAGCAGCTCTGACAGTAGTGCAGCTGCAAATCACAGGTTAATATTAATACTCTCATTCTAACAAATTATTGTTTCTGTAGTAACAGCTCAATCATAAGTGCTTGTTTGGTGGATGTTCCACATAAATGTATTAAAAAATGTATTGACATGGTAGTTTTTTTTTTTTTTTTTTTTTGTATGAAGATGTTAACTTTTATGGAAGGAGTCTCCAGTGTCAGTGTTTTGTATACCAGTCTTAGGTAAAGCTGTAACGTTCTATAACATCACAGTACTTTTTTTTTCAGATTGGGTGGTGAACTCCTAAAATTGTAGAAATTTTGTAAATATTATAAATGGATGAAACAATTTTAAGGCACATTGTGGATTGTTTTTTAAAAGTGTGAACACCTTATCAGAATAGGGAAAACACTACGTTTGAGCTGTGCTTTGGGGTATTGGTGTATTTTCCTATCTATAATGTGTGTGTGTGTGTGTGTGTGTGTGTGTGTGTGTGTGTGTGTGTGTGTGTGTGTGTGTGTGTGTGTGGTGCGGGGGGAGGGGGGTGTCATCATTGCTAGTGCTAATGCACTAAATATCTTCTGGTGCTAATCAAGCTCTCTGTTGCGCAGGTTTCCTGAGAGACTTACAATGGAAAACATTGTGTAACAGAGCACAGTGGGATTAGGACTGCACCTGGGAACAAACCTCAGTCTCTTATTTTATTTATCTTTTTCAGACTGCTCGTAATGAAAGAGTTTCTATCTAGTTTTTAAAAAATTCTTCACAGCAAAATGAAACCCTTAATTAATGTGTTCTGTTCTGTTCTGGTCCTGATATAAGAGATTTGCTTCCTGTATAGAAGAACACACTCAACTCCTATACACGCTACTAAGCAAACTTATGCTCCATAAACCCCAGGACTATGTTAAATTTACACATCAGTATAAATCACTCAGCAGCTATTCCTGTTATGTGAGAGTTATGCATAAAGAAGTGGATTTTTGTCCACCGAAAAGCTTTCATATTTAATGTCAAAAACTGTAAGTGAAAAACTGTCAGATGGTTCAGTGGACGTTTTACATGGTGAAGGCAAATAGAGGGATAAACATAGTGAAAGGCTCCTGTGAAGTTATAGAAAATATAAATACTTCTTTCAAAGTTTCACTCCCTCCTATAAACTCTTTCAAACTGTGTCTCTTTGTTTTTTTAAGTCCATTTTGTGCAGGATCATGATTGAAAATCGGCATGTCTGCTATAATAAAATCAGCACTTTAAAAGAACTTTATAATGGTTGGTGTTCTTGCTCTGCACTACTTCTTGAATAAAACCACAGGGAAGTGAATAAATGATGTAATGAATTAAAATCTGACATGAACAAACACATGCAGTACAAAGAGCTCCTGTATCTGAAGGACACACGTGGATAGTGTTATAGGCATCTATCAGACAAGCTCCACATGCTGTAAAGGTTGCCGCCGGTTGGAGCAATTATTGTGGCTAAGCATCCCAATTTGAGATTTACTGATTACAGTTCTGGCAGGTGAACTATGGCTTGGTTAATGTTATTGAAGTCAAGCAGCTGGCCTTTGTCTTCATTCTTTTCACATATACTGCCAAACTTATGTCCTGTTCTCCAACTAAAAATGCTCTGGGCATCTCCTCATGCCAATCCTCTCTACCATTAACTAGTGCCTCCCACGTCCCTACAACCAACACAGGATGGTTTTCTATTTTTACGTCCCTTTCCCACTCATCTTCATACCCAAGTTACAGTACGTCTTCCAACTGATCTCTCCGCTTTTGTTTATTCGTTGTAGAAGAGCTATTTAGAGATGCAGACTTCTGCAGACAAAATCAAATGAAAGTAAATTAAATAAAATTAATCAATGATTAAATAAAAAAAAATTGACCAAACATTTTATTTTGACGGCCTGCTAAATGCCTAAAGATACAATTTAAAAATTGTTTCTTTATGTAACAACCTAAGCACCAACCTCTCATCTGTTTTAACCACTCAGTATTCAGCACCCGATCATCAGTTTCTCACTGGATTCTGCCTAAAGTTAGATAATTTTTTTTTATGCTTAAATGATTCATAGATTACTGTAAATTAATGTTTAATTTATTTATTAAAAAACATTCCACTGAAGCTGGTCAGATACTGGACTGAAAGTGAGACCCAGAAACTGGCCAAAATGAGAGCAAGAAAGTCAGGTGCTCTGTCAAGTAAAATATGAAGAAATTAGAGACTTTTGCACAGGACTAACTGAGGGAATCTCTGTTTCTTGGGCACGTTGTTGTTGGTCATTCCATGCCCCTCCCATCCAGTGTTCTGATGAGCCTGCTACTGTTTATAGATGCGTCATGTGCAAAAGCACACCTCTAATCAACAATTCTAATTTTGAAATTTGCGAAGCATGAAAAGTTGTTTAACTTGCGATTAGTTCTCGTAAGTCAGCTTGGTGTAGCAGATTGATATACTTGACATAGAACAGATTAAATTCGTACGTACCACTGTGTCTTCTGCTTGGAGGGTGGCAATTACTTTCTTTAATATAAGTCATGTTTGTGTGATACTGAAAGCCGTTCATTGTCATCCAGTGCAGCTTTCACTGCTCAGATTTTCCTGGCATTAAGGTAATAAATGTATCATTCTACCCTCCTCTCTAGCTTTTTTCCCATCTTTTATGATTTCACCTGATTTTGTCTTGTGTGTATCCAATAGCTTACTTAATGCCCTGGTGCATGCCTCTAACACCACAGGAAAGTGAATGAATGTTGAAATCTGACACGAAAAAAACCCCAAAGCAGCACAAAGAGCTTCTGTTTCTGAAAGACACACATTGGGGAGTACGTAGTAGAACAATTATCATTTCCCTTTAGTAAGCACCTTTAGTAAGGCCCCTGTAAAAGAGATGATGCACTGTAATTAGATGTGTGGAATGTAAATAACCAGCTAGAGGAGAAGCCAACTCTGTCCGCAGATCAGTGTGAGGAAATGTTTAATTACACACACAACTGGAGAATATGGCTGTGTTCCAATTCTTCTATATGTCAGGAAGGCTTCACAGTTGACATGTTTGGATCAATTAAAACAAACTCTGGTGCATTTTTTCTTTTAGTGAGATTCACTTGAATTGGTGTGAAAGCTGCCATCCGAACCTCCTGTGAAACCAAGCGAATGAAACGAGACGGCTTGAAAAGGTGGATTTGGGACCGCTTCCGAAAGAGCTCTGGTGTGCTTTGATTTGAAATACGAAACCAACATAGACCAAAGATATGCAAACAAAACTAGTCTGCTTGGCTAGCATTATCTGATAATTATGACTGTACATGAGACTTTTCACTGATCCAAGCTGTGACTTTCAATGTAGAGTTTGAATGGGCAGGTAGTGTAAAAAAGTCCTAGCTACAGTATGTCATTTTTGTTAGCAAGCAAGCCACTGGAAATCTATCAAGATAAAAAGAAATTAGAAAAAAATTAATATCTAGCATTAATAAATTATCTTTAATAAATATTACACTATCAAAATTAAATGTAAAATTTAATGATCATCCAAATGAGCTGAGTACAGCAGTGCAGGTGATTTAAAACATTTAAATGAAATGTCATATATTTTTAAGCACTCTCGTTATTGAACACTAGCCTGCTGTATTATCATACATGGTCCTGTGATCTCGTACCAGGCAGACACAGGAGTGGGGAAAATCTATCAGATGATTAAAAATTGCTGTTTGACTTTTATTTATTTATTTATTTATTTATTTATTTATTTATTTATAAGCAAAGCAGGACTTCATACTGTCAAACCAAAACTAATACATCATTTTATGCTTTGCCAAGAGAACCGAACTACAAGTGTGAACACAGCCTTAGTCTCAATCTGTTTACATATTCTCATTATGCAGTCTTTATTTGAATGTACACTACTCACACAATTGTTATCTAGCAATTGAATGGTCTCAGTTTAGTCAGTAGTGCACCCATGCACGGTGTCACAGAAGCTCATTTACTTTCAATTTTCTTTTGTCCCTGAGCTCTTTTTTTAATTTATTAAATTCATCTTATTATTCAATACTTCTTATATTTCTTACATTCTTTCTTTCTTTCTTTCTTTCTTTCTTTCTTTCTTTCTTTCTTTCTTTCATTTTATAGTCTTTCTTTCTTTTTCCATTCTGCTTCATTAGCTCTGTATATTCAAACTCATTTCTCTTGGAGTTGTACAGCAGGTGTGTGCATGTGTGTGTGTGTGTGTGTGTGTGCCATTGTGTGTGTGTGTGTGTGTGTGTGTGTGTGTGTGTGTGTGTGTGTGTGTGTGTGTGTGTGTGTGTGTGTGCCTATATGTGTGTGTGAGAGAGAAAAAAGAGAGAGAGAGAGAGATAAAAGAAGGCCACCCCCCCCTCGGGACAGAAGGTAATTATGGTTGGAGATGAAGCTCCGCCTACTAATCACACATCACTGATGCTGAACCAGAAACCTGCACTGGAAAAAAGGGCGAGTTTCAGGGGAACACACCGAGAACCTTCGCACACATGTATAATTCTCCCGGGGTTTCAGGAAATAAAGGTCAAAAGATCAGGGGTATTATGAGTAATTTGTATATGCAAGGTTACAGTATAGCCTGCAGCAGTGCATTGTGGGAGTTCAGAGGAAGTTCATTACTGTAGAGTGTACAGTGCTTCTGGACGTACGGTATGGCATGTTTGACCTGCAATGGGTTCATACTGTGTGTGTATGTGTGTGCGTGTGTGTGTTTGTGTGTGTTTGTGTGTGTGTGTGTGTGTGTGTAATTCACTACAAGTAAACATTACTATGTATATTACAAACACACTGAACTGAATATGTGAATTGAATTCTTGTCCTCTTCCTAGTTTCACCTGTTTTCTTTTGTTTGTGTGAATATGTAATATGCTGTATTTACTGTACGCTATATTTCTGACTGCTGATCAGAAACTACTGATGTCACTCCCTGTCCTTCTATTTGCCTTTTCTACTCTTACCATGGATTTACAATGATTTATCTCAGTCCCCTTCTATTTGTAGCTTCATGCCCCATGGGCAGCGTTTGAGTCTTGACAATTGAATATATTGAATATAAATGGAATTAATATTTCATGAATATTTGATGAATATTTGTCAGGAAAACAGTCTCAATTCATGGTAATTTAAAGATTTGAATGTTGAATTAATGTTTTAATACTTTTATCTGTTAATAGAACATGTCCATATTAATTTTTTTTAGATGTAGACTACCATAAGAAATTATTTAAAAAGCAGACAATATATATATATTTTTATTAAATAATTTGAAAAATAAACTGAATATTTATAAATTAATCATTTTGTGTGATACTTCCTTCTATGTGTATGTGTGGGTTAGGTTTGGATCTGTAGTGTGCACGTTTTGTATGATTGTGTTTAAAACAAAATTCTCCCTGATTGGTTGGTTGAACTGCCAGAAAACATACTAGAAGCAGCTTCTGGCAAAATAGACTATACACAAAACTTAAGTGTAGCAGCAGGGAGAGCCACTTCTGTAACATTTTGGAAACGCTCGCAACTGGTGGAAAAACAGCCAATGACCAGAAGGGAAGCAATTTTCTCCTGCACCTGGATCATAGCCATAATGTAAACATGGGGTTAGGACCCATTCAATTGGACCAGTTCTGCAGCTTTTTTTTTTTCACATATACAGTCAGTTGCGGCTGGTCAATACAGGGCGCAGGGGCGCCGCCCCCCTTAAAGTTAGGCAGAGAAAAATGCTACTTTAACATGTAATTATTTCACATAATAATTATTTATTTTAATACTGAAATTAAGTCATTTAGTCACACAATTCCACTGTATTTCTTAATATAATTAATTTACAAAAAAAAACCTCTAAACTGTATTACGTTCATTTGTGTTCGTGTACGCGGGGCGCCGGACAAACGAGTGTCTACAGTATGTAGGCGCGTACGTTTTTTGAAAAGCATGTGACTTGAGGCTGAGCTCTAATTGGATCTTTGCAAATCATCCTTGGGGCGCAACAATGTGCGCCTCGAACACTCCCACTTTTGTTCTTAGCGAATCAATATTGTTTTTAAATATTTGGGCTCATGTGATTGGACCATTCTCAACTAGTCTTTTCCAGCACTTCTTATGGCAAGCGGAGCTGCTGACTGGATGCAATGTGAGTCATGCCTTTATTTTATATACTACACTGTAAACCCTAATGCTCAAGGTAATTAAACACATTGAGTACTGTTAACTTAAATAATTGCAATTAGGTCAAATTAATAGACCTTGATGAGTATTCAGAACTTTTTGGTATTTATGAGTTTGTAGAAATGACCCTTTTCAAGATAGCTGAACAAATTTGATATTTTAAATAATCGTAAGTACTTAAATAACAGTACCTGTCACCTTAAAGTTCAGCCAACTAAAACTCTATAAAGCACTGGTGGCTCAGTGGTAGGTGTTTTGCCTGCAATGCGAAAGGCCCGGGTTCGACTCCCGGGCCCACTGGTCTGCTGTAGTGACTGCAGCAATAATTTATTTGATTTGCAACAAGTTCAACAAACTCAAAAATTTATAGTTCTGTTTACTTAAAATTGGAAACATCATTACTTAAAATTTATGTAACTGATTACCTCAAATATTTTGAGTTTTGCCAACTTAATCGGGTTTAAGTAGTAATGATGCTTAATCACCTGATAAATGGCTATTTACAGGCGACTATTAAAAGTTTAATTTTAATTTTGTTCGCGCCTCCCCCAAAATATTTTTGCACCAGCCGCCACTGTATACAGTACAGTACATGTATAAACATTACATTTACCTTACTGCACAGTGAAATTCTTTATTTTTCAAATATCTCAGCTTTTTGTTAGTAGGCAGGGGTCAGAGCACAGGGTCAGCTATTATATGGTGGCCCTGGAGCAGACAGGGTTAAGAGCCTTGCTCAAGGGCCCAACAGTGACAACCTGGCGGAGCCGGGGGTCAAACCGCCGACCTTCCATAACTCAATAACTCAGAGCCTTAACAGACTGAGCCACCACCAACCCTCAAACTAACTGCCGTGACCCAGATCCAAACCAGGGTGACTGTGGCCATAACGCTGGGTAACTATATATACTGTATATATTTTTCAGTTTGTGTGATGTGTGGATTCTGACAGGTTTAGACCCATTTAGACCCAGTTCACACACTGATTTTCAGAACTGTTTCCATACCACTGGAAACAATATACTAATCCCACAATTCCTCCAGTATAATAATCCCTTAGTGAGTAATTTTAAAGGTCATGAGTGAATGATCGCATAATCTTTCACTCTTCATGGACTTTTAATTTATAAATCCATTATACACAAATTCTGACTTAAACATTCACATTCTTTATTAATGTCTGTCCTTTTAAATTTCTTGTGTTTTATTTCATTCATGTGTCAAGTCTACACAGTTCTTCTTTGTGTTTCTGTTTGAATCATCAAAATCTCTGGCTTTCACATCTGTTACTAATCACGAAATCATCCATTAACCTTCTCTGTCTGTCTGTCTCTCTCTATCTATCTATGTGTTGCTCATAAAACAGTAAAATGCAATTACTAACAAAAGTGTATTTTAATAAAGATAATGATTATAAGTGGTTTCTCATTTATTATGTTCTGCTTAAAAATTTACTGCAAGACTGTGTTGATTTTAAAAGTGTGTGTAATCAGTAACGACCAAAACCAAGAATGGACACATCAGTAATATTTAATGATGTAACTGAAAAATATTAGGTTTTTGCTCAAACAGGTTATAATTAATCTGTTTTTTTATTTTATTTCAGTTTGCAAATAGTAAGGAATCATATGTATAAAGGTCTCATGTTTCATGTGCAAACCAGATGTCACCTTAAACATGTTGACACTGTCGATAAATCAGCTATTTATTTAATTTTTTTATCAGGTTTGATCATATTACTGTAGCACACACACACACACACACACACACACACACACACACACACACACACACACACACACACACACACACACACATGCACACACCAGGGCTATGTTTGTTTACATTGGACAGATGAAGCGTACAGAATGCCGGAGTGCACTGCAGTGTGTGTGTGTAACTCAGAATTGAGGTTTATGTATTTGTTTAACACGGTAGCCTCGGGCTGAAGTGAATAAATTATACAGAACCAACGTTTTCTGTTAAAAATTAATTAGCAAAGCTGTTTAAAGTGCAGTGTACACTGGTGAAAGAAATAGAACGAGCAGTGAAGAGAGTCAGACTTCAGGTTTTAACACCATGTTAATGTTTCTTTTCAACATCCAGCAGTGAGATGATATCATCAAAAAACACAAAACAATCACAGTCATGGGTTTTAGTGATAAAACTAAATACGTAGCTACAGGAATGGACAGCTTCACAGTTGTTAACTGAGTGACTGCTCTAGTTTCGGTAATTTTTTATTCCACTTCAGCAACCTGAAAAAAAAGAAAATCAAGCCACTTTCTGAGCAACAATCAATCACTGATCAATTATCCCAATGGATAATGACTGATCACCGGTTTTCTCTTTCACCTAATCATTGATTATTTCAAATGGCCAATCACTGATCAACATCTTTCGTCATCACCCAATCACTTATCCTCACTGTTTAAAGACTAATCACTTATCATTATTGTTCACAACAACCAGTCAATCACTGTTCTTCAAAACCAGTCACTGAGCACCATTATTCACAACAACCAACCACTTCTCACCCTTATTTCCAAAGACCAACACATTTTTCCTCATTGAGCAATCATTGATTATCAATCTTCAATGGCCAATCTTTTATTTTTATTTTCCCTTATTGACCAATCACTTATTACTACTGTTTTTAATGACCAATCTCTGCTCACCAGTCAATGTTTAATTGTTTGGTTGTACATTTATCACAGTTTTTCAATTAATCATATATCACAGTTCTTCAAAAACCAATCACTGATTAAAATTTTTCCTTATCACTTTTTTGGCCAATCACTGAACGCTATTGTTCTCCAATGACCAATCAACAATATGCTTCAATGATCAATCTATGGTCACCCTTGTTTGCAAAGACCAATATATGATCATCAATGGTTCCAACACCCAAACATCGATCACCATTAGTTCCCAAATTAATCAGGCTCACTCTTTGAGCTCCGAACATTGATAATTACATGAACATTGATAGTTGGGTTCCCATGGTAACATGTTTTACTCATCTTAATCAAATCAAATCAAATCAAAGATAAATTAGACAGAGTAATTTTTGATGTATAGGAAAACAGAGATTCTAAGACATAATGTAAAGATTGAGAGAGGATGAGTGGCATGATTGAATATAATATATAGTCTGCACATCAGAAAGGTTTGTGCACCACTGTGACCGGGTATTCCACAAAAAGGCTGAGAAAAGCGTATGTCAGATGTGACAGCCACTCAGTTTTTTCTGTGTGAGGCTATGACGCCAGTAATGTCATCCTGAAACACCAAAATCTTAGTTCACAAACAGATGCTAGTTTACCATCACTCAATTAAAGAAGCAATCAGTGTTCAGACAGAGTAAGACACAGACATAATGAGTGCAGATGGGAGCACAGCCTGAGATCAATGTTGAGATCACTTTAAAATTGCAATTTTTGAATCATTTTCCAATTTCCAGATTTTTTTTTTTCAGATCCAGATGCCAGAAAAATTCATCAATTTTGCTAATTAGTAAAAAAACAAAACATTAACGCTCAGTGCAGACTGGCATGAGTTTATATTTACACACTGACAGAGTGAGAGAGAGAGAGAGAGAGAGAGAGAGAGAGAGTGTGGACACAAATCTCAGGCCAATTAGCCTCATAATTAATTAAACACACTAAACACTCTCGTCACTTCTAATGAATGTGAAATCAACCTGGGTAACAGCTTCAGCTCTGAAAATAAATAAACCTGTAACATGATCAGGAATAAACGTCAACATTCAGCCCTACCTGAAGCTTAAAGCTTGCTTAAGGGATTAAAAACATATTGATTTTAAGAGAAAACAACAACAACAACAACAACAACAACAACAAAAAACACTTACCATTTGGATTTATATCAGCATATACTTAAGAGTCTTTAATTGGGTAATTACTGCACTGATTGAAATGTTTCTGCTGGCAACAATTGTTTTATCCCTAACTAATGAATAGCTTCTCATTTCTTAAACAGCCATTAAGGTGTATTCCATTGCTGTGGAAAAGACGTGTTTCAGAAGGGTCAAATTAATGTCCTGCATCAAGCAACACAATGAACTGAATTTTGTTTTCCAAAGCAATGTGTGTGTCAGTGTTAGATGGGAAATGCAGCCATCAGACATTCAGGTTGGAGTGACCACTGTACAAGCCTCTGGAAGTTGTGTGAGTTGATCAGGTCTAGGCTCAGCATTGTTATGTGGCAGAAAAATGAAGTCAGTTAACGACTTGAATGTAATGATACAGATGTCAATATGGAAGATTACAGATGTCAGTAAATATGAAGTTGTATGTTAAACTATAAAGAAGGGATGCAGTGAAAATCTGTTTATAATTAGTGCAATGAAAACAGTAAACAAATATTTATAATGAGCAAAAAACGTATGTACTTAAATTATAAAAAAAAAGTTTGTCAGACTCTCTCTCTCACTCTCTTTCTCTCTCTCTCTCTCTTTATACGTGTGTGTTTATATATGTATGTGAACTTACATGTATGTGTGTGCATGCATGTATGTGTGTGTACTTCCTGTTTTATTGAAATAATAAAGTCTCATTTGGTCTGGTTTCTTTCTCAAACACACAGAAAGAAAGAGAAAGAGAGAGAGAGAGAGAGAGAGAGAGAGAGAGAGAGAGAGAGAGAGAGATTAATTACACACACTTTACTCCAGATCTGTTTTCCAGAACTCTTTAATTATTATAACTTGACCAGTGGTGTTTGGTGTCTATGTGTTTAATCAGGGTTAGTTTGAAACACAGGGAAAAATAAATCACTGCAAATCTGCCTCACTCTCAGCACACACTCTCAGCCCAGAATAAATTTAGCAAATTCAAAATAGAATTGTTTTTCTGAATTTTGTTTTCAGAATCAATACAAGAGATACCATTCATTATATCACAATGCAATTAATAGTGTTAATTTAATGCAATTAAAATGTCATTACTTAATTTTTCTGTATTTTAGTTAGACAAGTCATTTAAAATACACTTAGACTGGAATTTCATTATGGTATTTAGTAATAGAATAATAAAGAAGAATGGTACAGTATAATGTGGTTGTTTTTTCAGTGCAGCACAGAGTTTTAATGACGTTTATTCACAGGAGCAGGTCAAGGTCAAACAATGGATTTTTTTTTTATGTTAACATAGTGATGTGAATATTGCACAGATAATTGAGGTGATCGAGCATGTATTGTGGCTACAGTGTGTACGATCAGTACTATTATTTCTTTGTGTTGTACATGTCACACTTTTATAATTTATAAAATCGCACATGTTGTTTTTTGTTTGTTCGTTTTTTCCCCCCTGTGTGACATTGACCTGCGTTCTTGTAAACACACCGCAGATTCTGAGCGGTACTGCTGGAGCCATGTTCCTGACACACTGTGGCTTTGTCCTTCTGACTCGACACAACGGAGCGTTTAACATTTAGTGTTTTATACCCCCCAAGGCTCTGAGCTACACCTGGCTCTTATTCAGATCCTGACTGATGTTTACATTACTGTATACACACATCATTGTAACAAGAAC
>QNUK01000036.1:3152500-3157500 GCA_013621035.1 Clarias magur
TATATTAGATTAAAAAAAAAAAAAAAAAAAAATAATATATATATATGGGCCCATTCCATCCCTAATACTGAATCTCATCGTGCCCAATCCAAAAGCTGGGGATTTCTTTTATCAAACTGAGGGCTTCATTGTTTAATATTCAACAAATCACACACTACGATTCACTTAAACAAGCAGCTTAAACGGAAAGATTTAGATAATTGTAGTGACTCATATCATTAGAACTTGTGCAGTTAAAAGCACATGTGGGTGGACCTTAAGTTAATAAATTTGATCTGTGATTTTATTTTAATTTCTCCATCTCAGTGTAACTACCCCTAGTAAAAAGCATGGTCATTATCGCAGAAATTCCATATGTTTAATTGTTTGAAAATTACAACTGGATACGTTTGTATTAAACAGCAAAATATCATGCCATATTGTGGCCCTGATTATCAGCATACACTCAGAGCGCATGCCATGTGGTGTATTTTTAAACTTTGGAAATCGCGCTAACACTGCTCTCTACAGATGCTAAAAGTGTATTTAAATGACACCACTATTACCAGCTTCCTCTGCCACCTCCAGGTTTGTGCCTTCGGGTGAACTTTATTATGGTTATAATTCCCATCAGACCTCACTACATGTCTGTAACCATGAGGAGGCTGAAAATAAAGCTACCACTGACACCTTACCTGTTTACTATCAGGAATTTAGCCTTACCTGCGTGGTTAATGCAAAGCCTCTTAGAGCTCTGCGATGGTTGATGACATATGCAGCACTTCTGTAATTTTCATGCACGTACATTTTGCTCAGCCACATGCATGCAGCTTGTAAATTTGTTGTTCCTTTTTATGAAGTGACGCTTCGATACACTCAGATGCCGCACAGCAATTTAATGGGAGAAACGATGAAAAATGCAAACATGAAACATGTGTAATAGGACTTAATATAACAGTATAAAGTGCTATCAACTCCGGGGCATGTGGCCAGGAGGTAATGTAAAACAGAAACAGAGTAACATTTAAACTACATGCAAAACATTCTATGTGTATGAACTGAAAACAAAGCTGGCCTATGCTAATGCTAATAAAAGGAACTATAACACATAAAAACAGCCATGAAATATGAAACAACTAAAGTGATATATGTCAAACATGTGTCACTTATAATTGATGGATATTAATTATATGTGACTACACTATATGTAGGAAAAAATGCATAGCTATCAAGAAAACATAACTTTCAAACTGACCTAGCAGAAATCTCTACAAGGAGATCAGTAGCTTCTAAACCAGAAACCATGACTTGTGGCAGATTCTGTAGATACTTGAAGCAGATCCATAGGTTTGTGTGGGTCAATTTCTTGGTCCAGGTTAGTGGCTTGGTGAGGATCCGTGTCTTGAGGCAGATTAGTGGCTTGATTTGGATCTTCTTGTGCCTTGTGCCAGGTCTGTAGTTTGGTGTGGGTCAGTGTCTTGGGAAAGTTCATGGCTTAGTGTGGGTTCCTCGCTTGGGACAGATCTGTGACTTGTTATAGGTTCAAATCTTGGGACATATCTGTAACTTGCATGTATTTAAACCAAAGTATTGACTGAGAAAACAGATCACACCATATTCATGATAGTCTTTAACTTTAAAAAAATTAAGTTCTTAAAAATGTTTATTAAATCCTAACTCTTAACTCTGACCCTACAGTACACAATTACCCTGCATACTTTGTTGTTCAACATCTAGTAAAAACAAAACAAAACAAACAAACAAACAAACAAACAAACAAACAAACAGGAGAGAATAGAACCTGACAATACCTCCCCTCTAATGGCTCTGCCCCTTTTGTAACATACCGTACAGTACATAAGGCTATGACAGAACACAGAAAACCTGACTACAATTATGTAATAATACTGTACCATTAAGATTTTAAGAGTTCATTATTGAGTCTCCCAATACAAACAGACTAGCAACAAACTATTATGTCTAGTGCATGATGTGATTTGGTACAGAATCCATTTTTCCCTCCATTTTCTGGACAGAACACAAATATGACGCTAGTGCTGTGCGTTCTGATTGGATGAGAGCAGCAGGAACAATGACACATAACTCACAGAGGAACACTAATTAGGTTGCACAGTTTCTGTTGGTGGACCTAGACATTTGGATGTGGTTGTATGTGGTTGTGTAACGTTGCTGTGGTTACAGTGTACTGAACACATGTTCTCCTGTAATGGTCTAACACACTTGACTGATCTTAATCCAGTTGGTGAGAGATGAAGGACCTCGGCACTGCTGTCATCGAGCCCTTTGATGTTTAATCACTTGCTAATTGGATTCGCATTGATTCCACAACATCTGCAGAGCCTCGCTGGCTCCCTGGGGTTTACTGGAGAACGGGTTCAGGGTGGAGTGTTCATTACAAAGCAGGTCTCTTGTCTTAGGACTTATGCTTTTACATAAATACAGCTAATATTTATTTAAAAAACTGATGTAAATGGTCATTTCTGTGATTATTATGTGGATATTGTTATAGTGGAGAGATGTTTACGTGAATGCACTCTTTCTTAGATGTATTCATGACAGCTCGTTCACAAGGACTTGCATGACTGATTCGCGTTATTTAAAAAGTCATTGATATGTTAAAATCTTCTTCAACTATAAAATTTATTTATCATTTATTAAAGGAGTTTCCAGTGTCATTGCTTTATAACGGTATGAAGGATAGCTGTAACATCAGGTTTCCAACTTCGAAGGACAGAGGAGATTATGCTTTTGGCTCCTTAGTACCATGACAAACTATGAGAAAAAAAGAGAGACTTATTGGATCAACTGTAAATAGCTCCTATAATGTAAATGAGAACAAGAGCTAACTTGTCAGTGACATTTCACAACATATATAAAAATAAATGGATACAAAGTATGATATATATATATATATATAATTGTTGGTAGACTACTTATCTGTAAGAGGAATTAACACTTCAAGATGTGCTGTTATAAGAAATAATTAAATTCATCGCACCACCTGTTGTTGATTATTTTGCTATAACAGCATGAAGATGAAGAGGAAGCTGTATTTTAATATCTACATTCTCATATCTACATTAATTAGTGTAAGTTGCATATCCATTTAATGTATGCATTAGTTGTATAACTGATCATAGTAAATCAAATGACTACAAGTTTTAAAAAAGAAAGAAAAATTTAACTATAATTCATGCTAAACATAGTAAAAGGCAATACAAAACCACACAATAAATCTGATTTTAAAATAACAATATATAATAAAAATTTTATTTTAACTGGAACAAAAGAGAAGAGAGCTGGTTAATATTCCGTCTGATTTATATGTTTCTTCATTTCTTATTCTCAGTCAAACATCTTGTGACCAAATGTTGAAACCTGTTTAAATCATCTGTTCATACTTTCTCTCTCTCTCTCTCTCTCTCTCTCTCTCTCTCTCTCTCTCTCTCTCTCTCTCTCTCTCCGTTTCAGTATAGAATTAGCCTGATGAATATTATAGGAGCATAATTATTAGATAATGCACAAACAGGTACAGTAAATTTTAAGTGTAATTAAGATGTTTAATTGAGATTCATGTGTTCATGGTTGAGATGTTATTTCCTGTAAGCACATTAATTAGTCGATTAAATTAAATACACACTTGAATAGAATTTTCTTCTTGGTGATTACTCATTATAGACATCAGACTGATGAACTGTCATCACGAATGCCTGGTAATTAGAAAAATAATGAAGCCATGCTCTGGATAATTATTTTGTCCTGTTATAATGTCTCATGTACAATCGGCTGAAATTCTAAAATAAACCTGAAATTTTCTGAAGGTCACAGTTAAATACAGTGAAATTTTCCACTCTATTGCATTACAATATTCATCCCTTGTGTTATGTTCACATTAGCAGTGTGCACTTGAAAAAATCTGGGTTTATTAATAATTCTGAGTTATGCCATGACTATCACAAAGTTGATTTTTTCTTGCAACAGCCCTCGGAGTGTTTTTTTTTTTCTTATACCACACAAATTTGTCACTGATTACAACTTATTTTATTACATCATACGTTCTTCCACTGATAATTGCATTTAATGTTCTGGAACAAGGTCCTGTGCTCACTCATGCTAGAGCAGCAATGAAAAATTGGTCCATCACAACCTCTTTTATTCTTGACATTAATAAAACAAAAAACGAGTTTTTCATATTACAGAGAAACAACAAATTGTAAGATCATCTGCTCTGAAAATGTCAGAAAACTCAAATATTAAATGGACAGTACAATGTACAGTACAAACATGCATACTTATATACATACATACAAATCAATTAATAAATAGATAAATGGATGAATGAATGGTGGCAAAATTTGCACAACCTTTTTTTTCTCATTTGCACATCATGTTAATGTAATCATGTGGTTCAATTAACCTTGTCAGAGTGAGTGCCCTGATTCTGTCCTGCTGCTAGGTTTTTTTTATTTTTTTATTTTTTTTTAGGGCCACCTGTAGCTCTCTACAGTAAAATCATTCACAGGAATAACTGAACCACAGTTCATGCTGTGAACATATACTATAAAGTTTTGCAGACATTTTGTTGCACTTCTTTTCATATTTGTGCAAAATATTCAAGATTAATATACTGTAAATACAGTTTAGTTTACAGTTTTGTTGTTATTGGTATGCAATACTTGTATAATTACCATAAATGTTTAAGCCATGGGGTGACTATTTAAAAAAAATGGGAAAAGAAAAAGAGGAAAAGTGGGCAGGAGATAAAGTTTATAGTGGTGACACAGTGCGGCTGTATAGTATTATGCTTAAGTATGGTACCCTATGTTGCTAGCTTATATAGCATTGGACATAATTTCACATCGTTTCACTCATTATAATGTTTGTCGCCTGCAGCAAATGCAATACAAACTGACACGGTCATTACTGATTTGGTTAACTCGATTGAGATGACATCATAAAGGTTTTCTGTGATGGTTTTGGCTAGGTTCAGAGCTCAGTCA
>QNUK01000036.1:3160000-3202500 GCA_013621035.1 Clarias magur
GATTTAGAGAGAAACAGAAAGTGTTTTTCAATGTGGTCAGTCAGTTTTTCTTGACGCTTAAAAAAAAAAAAAAATTTATAAATTGAATACAGCTTCCATCTCCAGCACTTAAACTCCCAAGAGTGTACGAAGGCTCCATTGAAATATTTACTTATGATCTTCTAGAGCAGATAAAATCATATCGCTGACATCTCAAAATAAAGTTTAGCATTTCGTTTTTAACCGGCACTCCAACTGCGTGCTATTAAAACAGCATAAGATAAACTGAGGTTTGCTGAGCGGTTAAAGCTTCAGCAGAGTTGTGTACCGTTACACCAATAACTGTAATATCGAATTTAAACCATCTCTTAACATCTCGTAATGTCATTTCTGATCCAGAAAAACAATTCTGATTGAAATAGAGACATCAAAAATGGAGTAAAGAGTTCAAAGCACTCTACGCATTAGCGTTGAGCGATATGTATATAGAAGGAATACATAATACTTTTACAATTACTTGTGTAAAGCCCCTTGTAGAAACTGTGAAATGTTTCCACATGGCTGACATTTACACTGCTGATCTGTTGCTCGAATGATGGAAACACTCCTGTGCTAAGAGGCTCAGGAGGACAAACAGCATGTTTTTAATTACTTTGTAATTATTATTATTTGAAATGAAATTTTATTAAACACCGTCTTTTGTAAATCCTATCTGCACTGCATTACTACAACAGTGCAACGCATTCATAAAACACATTCAAAGTTGTTGAGTATGCATTTTCTTAGTATTGTGCAAAGCGCATTTGAACCTAAACTGTATTCCGATACGGACGCTGATAAAATTCCTTGCAGTTTCTGCTTCCTAACGTCTCCATCGCTGGTGAATTCCAGAGTCGAGTTAAAGAACACAGCTCTGGAGTTTGTTATTTGACTATAAACAGCCATTTCATGGAAAAGGAGGAGGAGGTGGAGGCGGAGGAGGAGGAATTGTTTGGCTCATGAGTAAAACTCCTCGACTGCACTGCTAGTTTCTGACAGTGAAATGATTCAGTAATTAGAAGAAAGCCAGGTGCCGGGTGTGCCTTTGATAATGTCTACATTTGGTCTGGATCTCTTTTTGAAAGGACCGTGACCGGATCGACCTGTGTGTAACGTCTCTTGGCCGCGTCGCAGGTAATTAAAGGCGAAAACAACGTCTCGCTCCAGTGTGCGTGTGCAACACACATCTGGAAACGTCAGCGCAGCGAATGGGGGTAAAAAAATGGAGGACGCTTAAGATTAGGAAAGAGGAAAATTAGCCTGTAAGTGAAAAGCATGATAAAAAACATGCTTCACACCGAAGATGCGTATCTGAAGAAGAAGCCAAAGCCTTGAATCTTCCTTTGTTCATTGTCTGGAAACACCAGCGTCTCCAACTCGGCACAACTCACTGACTTTACTGAAGACATTGCAGGGGGAAAAAAAAGGACAAATTAACCAGTACAGAAGAAACACACACTTCCTGAGAAACACTACCTATTGCAATTCAGCCGTCAGGAAATATTCAAAGAGTTTTTTTTTTTTTTTAGCAACTACCTACGTAGAAAAATATCTCATGATGTGTTAATATATATGAAGCAATTCTCAGAGTTCTGCTCCTGGCCCCTTGCTCTCTCTTTTTAATTTACTTACTTCTTATTTTATCAATGAATCATATCCAGATCTCTGTTAATGCCAGTCTTCATTCACAGTGCAAGCGGCTGATGTTTTGCTGAGATCAGATCTGTCTGTATTTATGCTTCACATTTGTGACTGTAAGTGACCTGTATCTGTGTTTAATGTGAACACTACTGCACCCTGTAACACCCTACAAGACCCCAATGACTTCGGTGGGGCAGCTTTTTCATTACGGACTGTTTTAGTTCCTTCTATTTTTGGATCATCCATTTTTATGCTCTCTTAATAAAAAGTCACTTTCCTCTCTAATTTCCTGTTGTTTTGCTGAATCTAGATGATGATGATCATTATGATGATGATGATGATGATGATGATGATGATGATGATGATGATGATGAAGATAAGTGTCTGCATCATTTATAAAATGGCTATTCTCATCCAAGGTGCCTGGCCATTTATTAGATATATGAGAAGTATCTTATATAGGATTTTATTTTTGTGTACACACAGCCCGAAACAAATCTGATTTGTGTCACGTTATGGCAGAAAATCAGATTTGTGTAACTTTACCCTAGTAATATGTAGAAAGTTCCACCACAGCTGCCAGCACATTTTGCAAATATGTTGCTTTTTTTTCTTTTCTTTTCTTTTTTTTTTAAATACAGAGATTACTTTCATGTCTTAGAGTAATTGCTATTAATTATTAAAGAATTTTAAGGATCACTGAAGAAAGCGCTATTATTATGTCTGAGCTCACTCCAGCTTGGCCAGGTCTTAAAATGGCTGATGTTCTAATGAGAACACTAACTGGGTTTGATGTCTAGCAATTTGAACACAGCCCATACCCTAATGGCAGAATAACTAGAACATTATTAGCACAGTGGAGAAAAGCTGTGAGTTTAAAGACAATATTTTGAAGTCAGATTTGTCTCATTTTCTGAGTGATGTAAGTGTGTTGACTTTGTGATATAAATTACTTCTCCTTAAAAGTCGGCCCAAAACAGAGAGATTCGGCCAGACTCATCAATCGACACTGAATCACTTTTTGGCACAGATATTATTATAAACTGTTGTCGTAATGAAGATAACAGAGGAAAAGATTCTGAGCTGAGAAACTGAATTTACAAAATCTTTGTGTTTATTTTTCCTAGAAGACTTTTCCATGAGATTCAGACTTTATTACTGTGTACACTGCGTTTCCTCTTCACTGTTTCTCTTTATTAGCACCTGATAAATGGAAAGAAGGTGAAAGAATTATACATAATGGTCCTCAGGTGAGGGTGGCACAAGAATAATTAGACAATGAAGTTGGGAGATATTTTCATGCCTTCATATGAGTATATTTGGGTCTCAAGAGGTTGTTGTTGTTGTTGTTGTTGTTGTTGTTTTTGTTGTTGTTATTATTATTATTATTATTATTATTATTATTATTATTATTATTATGTTATTATTATTATTATTCATAAGTATCACTGTATTTAAAGAGTGAATCTTTTCCAGAGACCACAAAGCGTAAAGTTTGCTGTCCAGAAGATGTCAGAAAACTTACAGAACCGCAAGAAAATTTAACTTAGAAAAATCAAGTTACAGCTTCTACATCTGACACTGAGGTACGCTCTTTAACCGTTCCCAGAAATATTAAATAAACATTGCCTTACATAAAAACTTCATGTCAAGCCTTTTAAAATTTGTTCATGTGGCACATCTGCCACACCAGTTCATTTAAAAGAGTTGAAAGTTAGCCTTATGTTAGCTGAGACTAAACAGCTCAAACTGCAAAAAGCAAAGATGAGCAGTCATTTTTTTCAGTGACTGTTAGAATGTTTGTATGGTTTGTGTGTGTGTGTGTGTTTTTTAATCGATTTTTGTATTATCGCAGGGAACAAAAGCTCAGTGTGGCTCAAAGGTTCACAGCCAGTAGGTCGGAGCCGAAGCCTGCTGGGATAATTGGTAGTGTGAGATTAGCAAACCGGGCACACATACACACACACTTATACACACACACACGCACGCACACACACACACACACACACACACACACACACACACACACACACACACACACACACACACACACACACACACACACAGAAGACAGAAGAGCGAGGAGGGATTAATGTGTAACACTCGGCTGCGTGGCTAAACTGCTTCTACAGACTCAGCACTTTGTGTAATCAGTGAGCTGTTAAAATGGCTCTGCACTAATTGTGCATTTGCTATAGTATTTATTTATTTATTTATTTATTTGCAGTATGCATTAACAAGACAAGACCTAAGTACAGCACATTATTTTCCCTCATTGTGCTGTACACATTGTGCCACAAGTGTGAATGGTGTAAATTTCTGTTTGTTTGCAGGAACTCCTAAGTTTTAAAAAACTACTAACTAAGTTTTAGTTATTAACAAAAGTTCAAAATTCTGGACTTCAAACATTACAAAAAGGGCAATGTCCTCTAAAGACACACTAGTGAAAGCTTAAAGCTTTTAAAAAAAATTTAAAGCTTGGGTCAGATATACAGCACTAAACATGAACAACTCATAATCATCACTTAGGAATTCAAGTTTCTCAACTGATGATAAAAAGTGTAAAAATGTTTTTAACTCTTTCATTAGAAAAAGTGAAAAATACATAATTGCAGCTGACACGACTTCACGTACAGTAGAAACAGTATAAGCAGGATAAATTATTTAATATGACATAAGTGCTGTTGTGCTGTCTGAGTGGTGAAGAAATCACATCCGTGCTGATAATCAGCACAACAGCATGACCTTGACTGTTCTGCCATTTATTATCATCAGATTATGAGTTGTTTCATAATCATACCTTACAACCGCATCACAGCCATGCTATATTAAGCAATCTCCCGCTTGTGTGATATTTTTTTTATACAACAGTACAGCAAACACAATTTATTATCAACAAATTATGACTTGTTTTTTTTATTTAACATAGCTGGTGACCACCATTTGCTCTCGCCTCAGTATGGCAGACCTACCTCAGACATGGAGTTATACACACAGTTTAATGTCCTAGTGGTGTTACCGTCCATTATCATCACTCGTGGAATTTCCTCTCGTCCAATCAGATTGCTTGGCCAGACGAAACTTTTATACTCATTATAATATCTTTAAACTGAAGTGATCATATAGTTAAATTTGCCAGTGATGTTATACTCTATAGCAATACTCATGAATTTCCTCTTATCCAATGAAATTACTTGCTTGATACTAACTGTTGTATAATTAGGCATCAAAAATAGGTCATGATAGTATATGGGTGGTACACCCAAAACATCATGCATTATTTTGATTTGGTGGCGTTCAGGAGAAGCAGTTGGTTTGAACGTGGAGTCTCATAGGTAAGGCCATGAACAGTGTGATTTAATTGAAGTATTTTATGATAGTGGAACTGTATTTTTATGAAACATTGTGCAATTGATTAAGTTACCCCAAATAGCTGTTTTGGTAAATTCAGAACAGAATTGCTAGGCAACTGGCTAACATTAGCTGCTAAGAAAAACCTAGCTACTGACTGAGACGTGCATAGCTAGCATGTAGCAGTCCATGTGGAATATTTCTCATAAACCCACTGATTCAGTTTAAGCGTAGCATTATTAGAGTGTCACACTCATTATATGATATTTCTCTGTTATTTTCTATCATCGCCCATTAGCGCATTTGTCTCTTGCATGCTCTCTCTCTCTCTCTCTAAAGCGTTCAACCTCCTGTATTACTGAGCGAATGCAGGTGCGTTGCAAATGATTTTGCTATGTGTTGCTTTCAAACCCGTTCACATTTTTTAATCTGCTGCAAACTCGTCCTTGGAGAAACGCAGACAATGTTCACGCGCTGCTGGCGCTAACAGGTGCTAAGCGGTTGCGTAATGGCGTCAGCATGACCTCCGACCTCTTGTTCCACATACATATGTAGACCACACAAGCTGAATACATGTGTTCCTCTACTGTATCGCACATGCGGGATGATCAGTTGAAACATGTTACATTATACCATGGTACACTAGCAATCAATTTAGTGACATCTGACAGAGAAATAAATAATTCCTGCTTTCACTGTCATTTTAAATATAAGCAGTGATGAAACATTTTGATGGATTATATAAATACTGGTCAGACAGCCATGTTTTATAGACATTATGGTAGGGAATTAAATTTGAATAAATTCCGGTATCATGTGGAGCTGTATATTGTAAAGCGCTTTCCATGTACAGAAGAATCGCTGTACTGAATCATGTTGTATAAACATTGAGAAAGAAACCTCCACTGGGAGTCTGGATCTGGGAGTCTTATATTATTTCCTTATAAAAAGAAAGTGGATTTCAGTTGTGCACTGTTTTTTTTTTTTTGCCGCTATAATATTGAATTGTGTGAGTTACTGTCACAAGCAACGTTGTGAAAAGCATAAAACCTGCAATAATGCCTTGCTTCTTCTGATTTGACTGCTTCTCCTGATTACACCAGTGCTGCATTCTGGTTCACAGTGTACTCTAAACAGTACTCACTGCTTCTTGTCCAGGGAATGTTGTTTATAGGAAATTCCCCTGAAGAATTCCTTCACTCGGAACACCCTGCAATGTCACCAATGCAGACATCACTTCTTTGTGTGTTATCTGTGCAATGCAAACACTTAGGATACCTGTTGCTGATAATGTTGAAAATTTCACAGATGTAAACTACTGAAACAAAGACAATATACAGTATATGGTAGCAGTTATACAGTACTAATCAAAAGTCTGACCTTCATGTCTTAAAATAACTACTGACTGTTGTTTTGCTGTTGCTGTTGTTATTTAATTACCTAACACGTCTTATTTCATAATTTTGAAAAAAAAAAAAAATCTGTGTTGTTCTAGAATGTAGAAAATAAATTAAAACTTGTGTCCAAACCTTTGATTGGTACAGCTGTTCTGGAAAAGTTCATTTAGAGATACCAAAAAATCACAAATTTACCTTATTTCAGATTAAAGCCATTAGGAAAGATTTACAGAGCAAAGTAGTAGACACATCTCAATATCAATTGTTCAGACGAGGAGGAAATTGCATGTTTTGGATGTCTTCAGAATTGTTTCCCCAAAATGTAGGAAGAATTTAAAATCAGGACAGACCATATAATTAGATGGTGTGTCCATACTTATGACTGATAATATGTGTACAGTACAGACGAAAAGTTTGGACACACTTTCTTATTCAAAGAGTTTGAATTTGCATTATGGCATGAAAAAAGCAGCTAAGTAAAGAAAAATGAGTGGCCATCATTACTTTAAGAAATGAAGGTCAGTCAGTCCGAAAAATTGGGAAAACTTTGAAAGTGTCCCCAAATGCAGTCACATAAACCATCAAGCGCTACAAAGAAACTGGCTCACATGCAGACTGGCCCAGGAAAGGAAGACCAAGAGTCACCTCTGCTGCAGAGGCTAAGTTCATCCGAGTCACCAGCCTCAAAAATTAACAGCAGCTCAGATCAGAGAGCAGGTCAATGCCACACAGAGTTCTAGCAGCAGACACATCTCTAGAACAACTGTTAAGAATCCAACTGGGTCTCCTAATTTAAAGCACATAATATTATTCAAAACACTTTCATTTTAATGAAAGTAAAGTGTAGTGAATAAAGCGTTATAGATAGTCTATGTTCTGTAATGTATAATTGAATAATATGATATATTGAGATGTTTCTAAAGCTGAACTCCTAGGTTTTCATTGTAATAAAATATCTATTATTTTATATTGAAAATCACTATTGTATAGTGTATACATGGTGTATAACACACACAGGTTATAGAGAAACTGAGGAACTCAAGCCTGGGCATTGTTTATGAAGTACTTTTGGGTTTGACAGATTTAGGATAAAGGAGCAAATCAAATTTATAATTTTAAATAAAAAAAGGATTTAAGCACTGTTGTCTTGCACCTCCAGGGTCCTGGTTTGATTCTCGCCTCTGGGTCTGTGTGCATGGAGTTTCATGTTCTCTTCGTGTACTCTGGTTTCATTCGGGTACTCTGGTTTCCTCCTAGGACACACAGATTAGGTTAATTGGCATCTCCATTTGCCCGTAGTGTGTGAATGTGTGTGAATGTTTCCTGGATGTCCTACCATGGTCATAAAAATGGGAATAAATACAATGGTCACCATTGGCCTCCTCCCTCCCCTCCCTAGAATACAGAGGTTCCTAGATAAATAGATAGAATACAGATGAAAAAGATTTCACTAGATTTCCCATATTCTGACTGTTACTGTATGACACTTTCTTCTGATTCAACTGTCTCTTCTGCTTTAGGCTATTTTTCTGGTTCTCTTGATCCCAAATCTACTGATTAAACTCATTCTCCTGATTGGACTGATTCTCCTGGAGAGTGTCAAAGCTTCTGATTTGCAATGATCCAAACAGCTTTAAATATATGATCAGTGTTTTGATTAAGGCACAGTGGACACTCCAGTATAAGAAATGTCTTTTTTAATTTATTACAATCCATTAAACATGAGAGACAGAACAGTAAAATGAAGCTGAACTCACTCTGTCCCTCTTTGGTGTTTTAAACTGTTCTGGAAGTCGGTGTCTTTCCTGTGGTCTGGCGGCTTTATTGGGGTTTTATGGGACGCTGTGTTTTCCTACAGCCCTGTTTGCTGATACGGGTGAAATAAATTGTAGGGGTCAAAGTCAGCTGAAGTTTTATAGCCCTCCCAACTAAAAAAAACTGAAAAAAAAAACATGATAAAGAAATCGCAACGAATGAGAGAAAACTATAGATGTAAACAATTTGAATTTATTCATGATGATAATACCATACATATAGAAACTACTTGACATTAAGCTTGGTGTACACACCTGCCCTGATCAACATGAGAGAGAGAGAGAGAAAGAGAGAGAGAGAGAGAGATGGTCTTCATATGTGGTCTAAGTTGGTTTAATGGGAGTAATTTGTAGTTGGAGTAAGACAGCATTATAAAGAAACCAGAGCTCTGGCAACTAATGAGATGGATGAGGAAAGTGCTAAGTATTTTGAGGTTTGTGCTCGTGTGTGTGTGTGTGTGTGTGTGTGTGTGTGTGTGTGTGTGTGTGTGTGTGTGTGTGTGTGTGTGTGTGTGTGTGTGTGTGTGTGTATACATGCTTGTTTTGGCTCATATATAAACTGCAGCACCTCCTGAACTGAGAGGTTTAAACACACGAAAGTTATTTTAAAACTTTATGCAGGAAAAATTGATGTTAATGGAAGTGAAGTGTAGCGAATAAAGAGTTTTATATAGTCTATTTTCTTTAATGTATATTTAAAGGATGTAATACAGAGACATATTTCAATTTCTATGATCAAATGTCTATTTTTTAGAATGAAATTCAGTATTGTAGATAATATACATGCACAGGTCTTTTTGGGATAAAGAACCAAATAAAATGTAATAAAACAAAACAAATAATAACTTTGTTTTACTTTAATAGGTGGCATGGGTGTGTAGTGGTTAGCACTGTTGTCTTTCACCTCCAGGGTCTGGCTTTGAGTCCAGCCTCGGGATCTGTGTTCATGGAGTTTGCAGGCTCTCCCTGTGCTTGGTGGGTTTTCTCTGCATATTCCAGTTTCTTCTCACAGTCCAAAGACCTGCAGATTAGGTTAACTGGCATTCTCAAATTGCCTGTAGTTTGTGAACGTGTATGTGAATGTTGACCAGAGGTTCTACCATGTTCATAAAAATTTGAATAAATTCCATGGTCAGTATTCCATGGCCTTCACCCTCCTCATCCCTAGAATACAGAGGTTCCCAGATGGATGAATGGAATACAACAATGTATTTTTTCTGATTGATTTAAATAGTAAAATCAATGATTACAAATATTTAAAAAATATATATATATTTTTTATTATAAGTAAGAATCATTATTATTGTAATAAATCATTAATAAATAAAAAATATGAATAAACAAGCAAGCAAAAAAACAAAAACAATTTTATTAATAAGCAGACATTAGTTATTAAAACAGATAATACACACTTTAATCTCTTGAGACATTAACATCCTCCTATGAGGACATGACATTTTCTCCTGAGAGCTAAATGAAAAAGTGATTTCTTCAATTTTTTTCTTCTTCAAAAAACGTGTCCCACTTTTCCAGTGTTAACCCTGAGTGATTCTCATATGAAGATTGTTAGGTATTTTTCTTTTGCCAACTTCTTCCTTGTAATTTAAACTTTAAATTTAAAATGTACATTTTGTTACATTTTTTCCATTCACCTCATCTTTACCAGTTATTGGGTTTAGAGTCACAGGGGCCTAAAGCCTGTCCTAGGAAACTTAGGACACAAGATGTGATCTGTTCAGGGCCCTAGGCAGAAATTTGCACACGGCCTCTCCAACCAGAATTCATCACCATGATCTCATAAATAATGCATAAGTTTGCCAGCCCTCAGGTGCCCCCTACAAGCCTTGCCTGCTGAGAAGTAGCACCTCTGGGCAGTTTACACCCCGGATGGGGTGCCAACCCCACACAGGGCACAAGCACACACGTTCACACACTACAGGTAATTTGTAAAGACCAATAAGCCTCTGGACTGTAGGAGGAAATCTGAGTATTTGGAGGAAACCCACCAAGCAGAACATGAGAGAACATGAAAACTCTACAAACACACACACACACACACACACACACACACACACACACACACACACACACACACACACACACACACACACGCACACACACACACACACACACACACACACACACACACACACACACACACACACACACACACACACACACACACACACACACACACACACACACACACACACACACAGACACACACACGGACCAGAGGAAAGATTCAAATCCCCATCCCTGGAGGTGCGAGGTGATAGCTACCATGCTGCTTGTGAAGTTTATTTAAAATTAAACACAAACTTTCCCTAGTTTCCATACTCCTGCAAATTTCATTAGTTTTCGTAACATTTTGCCCCGTACACTTCCTCTTTTTTTGCATAACCATCTGAGCCGCTCTGAAACACACACAGTACGTAAGCTTATCATTTCATTTATTTTACCAAACATGCTTTAAAATATTTGATGTAGCCACATCTGTGCAGTCAGTCTGAGTAAACTAAATAGGTTGGTAATGCTAACTGCCATGGTATCATACAGCGAAACGATCAGAACGATGAATCCGAGGTTGCGAGCTGAATAAAGCTGAATGTTCCAGTTCAGTTCCAGCTCACTGATCCAGCGACACTAAACATAAATGCATTATGGGAAAGTTTAAGCCAGTTAATACAGCATTACATACCTCAAGCTCTGATTGGTCAGAAGGTGTGAATCCACTTTTAAAAAGTATCACATTGAGAGATATTGATGATTTTTTTTTTTTTATAACAACAGCTGTGACAGTAGTAAATCTAAATCACAGCTTTCTAGTAATGTTGGATCTAGCACATTACTGTTCGGTGTTTTTACTGTCCTATGCTCGGCCCACACTGTTGTCTATTGGACTTCATGCAGTATTATGTACCGTTGTGTGTTGCCTGGAGCAACAACATTTTGTTCCGAGCTATATATATGGGAGCTACATATATGTGACATGACACATGTTTTCATAGGAACAGCTCATTCACAGGGACTTTAACCTGTCAGAACAGAAACTAATTTATTTCACAGATGTTCATATATACAGTATATATTATAATATAATATAAGAGGAATAAAACCACTAGGAAACTGTAATTCTGTGTCTGTGTGTTACATTGAGAGATCTGCATAAATCTTAAACACTGTATCTCATTCCATTCCAGATGTGTGTGTGTGTGTGTGTGTGTGTGTGTGTGTGTGTGTGTGTGTGTGTGTGTGTGTGTGTGTGTATTTGTGTGTGTGATTGTGTGTGTGAGGGTGCGTGTGGGTGCACACGTGTGTGTGGGTCACACTCTGTTCAGGAATGTCACACTCACTGGCACTTGACGCCACTGAGCTGTCAGTATAACGAATGGCAGTGAAGTAGAATCTCACACACATACTACACACACACACACACACACACACACACACACACACACACACACACACACACACACACACACACACACACAAAGAAAACACACAAAGAAAACACACATGTGCACACCTATGTGAGCAAATGAGCTCTTTATTAACTGATTAATTTTAAACTGTGTATTGTATATAACACATCAATCTGGTTTGAGTGTTTGACTGATGTTTACCGCTGATTAATACATTAGTACACTGTTGTGTAAACACACACACACACACGCACACACGCACACACACACACCTTAATCGACATGTCTTTTTTTTTTTTTTTTTTTACAGCTTCCTTTAATTTGTTTATCGATAACACATCCTTATACTACTTATAACTTATGCAGTGTGCACTTTCACTCATTGCTCCATGGGCTGTGTCCCAAATAATATCCTACTGTACTAAATAATGTGACAAAATAGTACACTTTAGTAATAATCTACAGCTCCTTCAACAAACACTGTCCCTTAGCAGCTACAATAAGTAATTTGTCCTATTGCTGTGTCCCAAATGACAAAATGCAGTAAATACATCATAGTAATATAACACCCTAGGTACTATGGAGTAGCACTGTTTAGTGACACAGCCTATCACTATTGCAATTAATAGTAATTTAAAAGATCAGCAATTAACATATTTGATTTATGACAGAGCCCCATTATACCATTAGTGTAGTGTGTGTATTGTGTGGTTAGAATGTTATTAATAGTGTACTCTAAGCAACGTTACACACTATGGGGCATGGTAGTGGTTTTAGACACGGCCCGCAATCGTATGAGGTGGATAAGCTGAAGTGAATAAATAATGATGCACTGAGTGCATGTTGATGTCTCTGTGTGGTTGGCAGGCGCTTTTTGATGACATCATTGCAGAGAATCATCAGCAGAACAGTAGCTGATGGAAAGACATTTGGTTTTGCTAATCACACAGCGTTATGAATGAGGAAGAAAATGGGAATGGAAGTAAGTGAGAGAGGTGTAGTGTTACGACTAAAGATGGAAGCGGATTAGTTTCACGTCCTGACAGCTGATAATTTACGACTTTTTATGGCTGTGAGTCGCGGTTAAGTCCCTATCAATAAATCAAATCCGTCTCTGGAGACGAGAGATTGAGCGGCCTTGAGAAATCAATTTGATCCACTTAAAGTGTGACAGAAAATCCTGAGAGTGCAGAATTATTAAACTGATGGACTCTTCGAATGGGAACGTTTTAAAACAAAGAGTAGAGTTGAATCTAAACGTTCGAGTGCATCAATAAAAATCTTTATTTTCTCATTTATCGTACACAGATTAGCACAGATTTTTGTTCATGTGATTTTTAGCAAAGCCCGACCATGCTCTTATTATTTCTAGATTCACTCACATTAATTATATACCAGTAAACTGTTGACAAGCTCACCCATGCATGCAGGGACCAAAGGCTAGCCTGTCTGGCCCAATCCCACATAAAAGCCAATGCAGCACAAATCACCGGAAAAAGTCTATTCTGGCCACAACAGAAAGGCACCAGAACACTCAGTACATCACGGTCTGCCATGCACAGGGCCCAGCAGGCAAAGACCCCAAGACCACTAACCCAGCTTCCAAATTTTCCAGATCTAAATCTAATCAGGCACCCATGGATGCACCGGTAAATCAAGTCTGGTCCACAGATACCCCACCCCCTCACTGGGCATAATGCTTTGCATTTTAATATTATGGCCGATTGGTATTGGCTGATACATACATATATGAAAACTTTATTACTACTAGAATTACATTGATGCAACAGTTTATCATGGAATAGAAAAAAAAGTATTATAAACAGAGATAATTTCATTAACTTTTCTAGATAAATGTTGCATATATGTCAAATGTATTTGTAATATTTCTTATGTTTATGTATTCAATGTATGTTTTTATTTATTTATTTATTTAATACATTGAAATATGTTGAAATACTTAAACAGTTTTTTTTCCCCCCAATGCCATAGTTTCTAAATAAGCAGAGGGGTTTCCTAAATTGTTGATTATCAAAAAAAGAAAAGAAATCCATGGTATTTTCCTAAATAAAACAATAATGTAAGTAAATAATAATGGTCTGTTGGAAATTGCTGGAAAAATGTCTTTCTCTTCAGAGTTGCAATGTAATGCATGAGTACACTTTCAATTCTAGCAACACCCAAATATGAGATTTTTACAGTATATGAATAATTATAGAAAAATCCATATTTAACTAGAGCCTCATGTACGAATACTACAGAGAACTGATTTCTCTGCAGTGCCTGTAGACAAATGTATTTTACTTTTGTTACACATCTAATGTTTATGCTATTCCATCCTACCTAACACAGGAGTACAGTTTTATTTAATGTTAGGCTCTATTAATAAAGTGTGGTCTTTTTTCTTATTAATCATTCAAATATCAAAATTGAAGATACTGTATCAGATACCATGAGTCATTACTGCATCTAAACATGTATGTATGCATCAACAACTTTATCATATATACCTAAATATGAAGAAAGGTACAATGTGTACAAATGTACAAAAATATTACTGATAAATCACACACGTGCATCTATAAAAATAAAGTATATATCTAATTAATGTACAAGTCTTTGTTAAATGATGTAAATTATTAGAAAAAAATTACTTCAAAATCTGAAGCTGACACACAGTCCCATGACGCCTAGCCTTAATGAAGAATCTACTGTTTAAATCCAAGAGCTCTGATGTCTATTAGTGTGAGAAATCGTCATATGAAACTGAAATTCTTTTTTTCCCATTTTTTTTTGTAGAAAGCTGATAGGAGAAAAAGGTGGATTAGTGTGTGATAGCTGATGAATTAAGCGCAGTTCTGAGTCGCTCTCTCCGGCTGTAGGAATGTGTAACGTGAGCAATTTGTCTCTTTCTCCACTCCAGACTTCCTGTCCCGTTTGTTTTCACTGAGACACACATATGCACCCGGCATGCCACACACACACACACACACACACACACACACACACACACACACACACACACACACACACACACACACACACACACAGGATCTTTTTTCCTTCAGTGAATTTGCTGAGAGTCACATAAATACATCAGCACACAGTCTTTGTGTCAGTGTGAGAATGACAGCAACAGCGGAAAGCTGGAAAAGATCCTAACGAGACAGTTATAGTCTCACGCTCACTGTTCCTGTCTCACTCTCTCACTCTCTCTGCCACTCGCTCTCTTTCTAAAGGTGTCAACAACTCGTCACTTTGCGAGTAAGTGAGTCCGAGTGTTTTCGAGCAGCAGTCTCAAGTGTAATGTACCAAACCTCAAGTCTGTGTTGATTAATTTTCTATAACAGCAGCTCTGACAGTAGTACAACTGCAAGTTGGGTTTTTACGAATACATTCATTCTCATACAACATTGTTTCTATGGTAACAGGGGATTATACGGCAAATTTTCAATATGCATTTTAAAGCTAAGGTAAGGAATAAAACACAACACGATGTCACGTTACAGTAAAATACCAAGTGACAACTTGAAGATGATAGTTTTCCTCCAACAACATGTCCACATTTACAATTACAAACGATTAATTGATTAACAAATGAAACATCATACTATCCATTAACATGCACATTTGTTGTTCATGAAACAAGTTAGTTCCTGTTCTCTCTTATATTAAAGCAGGTATAAACAGTTGATCCCTCACCACCTACTTTTATTTCTTTTTCTTGTTTCTAAGGAAGCACAAAGCATAAACTCCTCATAAAGTCAAAAATCTTAAACTTACAACTTTACCTATGCGTGTTGAGACTTGCGACACTTTCCATAAATCTTAAATAAACATCTCCTTACACAAACCTTTGCCATGTCACGGATCTTTTAACCTTTAAATTAACTGTAGAAATAATAACATATTAGAATGTACACATTAATATAAATCTTGGATTCGCAGCTGCACTACTGTCACATCTGCCGTCAGAGAAAAATCTGACAACCAATCAGACACCAGAATTCCAAAGCACTTTGGGATTTTTCTTTAAAAATGTTTTTTTTTTTTTTGCTGCTCTGTTGAAATGAAATGTAGAAATTATGCATTTTTTCCAACCTTGTGTTAATAAAAAAGGGCGGAGTCAGTGCTATGACACGGCCAAGATAACATCGTCCATCATATTGCACCTTTTAAATAAACGAGACATTACACGTAAAGTGAAAAAAAAATCCAATGAATTAAAATGATCAAAAGCAAAATAAAGCATGAAGAAAGGGCAGTTATAAAAATAATCCTAAAGAGAAATATGATTCTGCACACACCCGAGAGAGGCGCAGTGCGGCGAGAGGAAATGTGAGGCCAGAGTTTTATTGCCTGAATGAAGAGCTGCATGTTATTTCTGACTCTTTGACAACTCACTTGCACTTTTACTGTGTTTCTGTTGATTGTGTAAACTCTGAGCTCGTAATAAGACACATGAGCTGAATGAGTGCAGGAGGGCGACTTTAACATCAGGGGATTAGAGAAAAAAGAAATCGGTGAAGCAGAGGTTTGTTTTGGGTTCCTTCCTTCTTTTGCAGCAGGCCGAAGTACAACCAACAGAGCCACAATCCCTTATTACCATGAATACTCCACAGACACACTGGTCTTAAGGTCAGAGTCTTATTTTCATAAAAAATCTTGTTATTGGCCTTATTACACAGTCTTTGGCTTTCTCAAAATTCCAGAGCTTAGTCTTATGACTCAGGGTTGTAGTCTGATTCTTTAAAAAAAAATTTAAAAAATTATCAGCCTTAGCCTAAGTCTTCATAACATATCTTGCCCTTGGCCGACGTTCACATTTCCAGCCCGAAGCGACCCAGTTCTATATTTTCTACCCTTGTGTGACATAGATCAGATTTTAGAGCTGTCTGAATGCACAAATCTGATGTTTTTCAGATTTGATTTGAGTCACTCTCGAACGTGGTCCTAGATCGGATATATATCCAATGCTGTATGTAGTTATGTGACTTGAACATGAACAGGCAGATTAGAAGTAATTCCAACTTTGCCTCTGCACATGATCAGTTAAACTGACAGTGCGGCGATTTCATAGCACTGTTAGAAATACAGCTGTGTTCAAAAATTAATACCCCCTCACTTATTTCTATTTGTTGTTTTGTAAAAATGTAATAAAGATCCTTATTATTAGCATTATTATTAGTATTATGCAATAACAACATATAACCTTTTCACCATGGCATTATTTATTTAACAAAAATTTAATAAAAAAGACAGAGACAAAAAAAAAAAAAAACCATGTGCACCAATACAAGTACCCCTTACTGCTTTAAGAGGGTAAGTTGCAGCCAGGTGCAGCTAATCACCTGCCTTTGATTAATTGATCATCAGGAGGTTGGCAGACCTCTATAAAAGCAGTTTCCTGTTTTGGTAGTTTCCTGGTCTGGAGGACTAAGGTATGTGTTAACAAAATGCCAAGAAGGAAGGACTTAAGCAATAGTCTTATTGAAGCAGTTATTGCCGCACATCAATCTGGAAAGGGTTATAAAACTCTTTCCAAATTATTTGTAATTCAATATTCCAGTCATAAAGTTTATTCCCAAATGGAAAACATTCAAGACAGTTGCCAATCTTTCCAGGAATGGACATCCCAGCACATTCACCCAAGTCCAAGGTCACCCAAAATACACAAGAGCCACATCTCAGACCCTACAGGCTTCACCGAGCATATCAATGTCTATGACAGCACAATTAGAAGAAGACTGAACCAGAAAGGTTTGTTTGGAAGGGTTGCCAGGAGAACAGAGGTTGCATCTGTTTAAAAAAAAACATGGAATGACTGAGGTTCAAAAAACTACATCAGATTGTTTCCCCTTAATGCCCAGCACTATGTTGAAAACCAAACAGCATTTTAGCAGAAACACCTCATACCCCATGTCAAGCATAGCAGTGGAGAGGTGATGATTTGGGGTTGTTTCACAGCCAGAGGACCTGTGCACCTTGCAGTCAACAAGTTGACCATGAACTTCTCTGTGTAATTGGGTAATGCCACAGGACAATGATCCGATGTACACTAGTAAATCTACATGAGAATTGCTGAAAAATAAAAGAATCCTGGCTTTGGAATGGCCTAGGCAAAGTCCACACCTCAACCCAATTAAAATGCTGTGGTGGAACCTGGAAAAAAAAAAAAAACTCAATGAACTGAAGCAATGTTTTAAAGAAGAATGGACCAAAATGATGTACTGTAAGAGACTGATAAAGTCATACAGGAAACAATTTTTTAAAGTTGAGGCCGCTAAAGGTGGATCTACAAGTTATGGAAATATAGGGGGTACTTACTATTGCCCACATGTGTTTTTTATTTTTAGCTTCACTTTGTTAAATAAACAACAAAGCAAAAAAAAAAAAAAAAAGTTATATGTTGTTGTTCATCTGAGGTTGTATTTGCCCAATAATAATGATCTGCTATGATCAGACATTATATAAAACAGATTTTTATAGTTTTTACACAAAAACACATACTGTAGAATCAAAACAGGGGTTACTAATTTTTGAACATGACTGTAGATAGTAAAACAACTGAAATGCTCTGTTCCTTCTTCTGGACCTCAAAAATATAGCCAACTAAATGCTCGCCATCCTCTAGAGCAAAATCAGAAACATATTTTTGCTAAAATCGCATCTATTGTTTAGGAATAAATGAGCGGTTGCACAAATATGATGTGTTTTAACCCAAATGGCATGAGCAAAGACCCATCTACAGTATGTGTGCATGCGTGCTGTTTCAGAGGACAGACACGTCCACATTAGAGTCAGATAAATTAGGAATGTGAACTGTCATGACATGCAAATCTGATCTGACCAAAAATCTGAATTGGGCAATGTTGCTTGTAATATGAATGTAGCCTTGGTCTTGTTATTTGGGTTTTGTCTTGGTCTTATTGCTCGGAGTCTTGGTCTTATTCCTTAAAATCTTGGTTTGTGTCTCAGAGTCTTGGTTTTATTATGCAGAATCTTCCTTTTATTTCTCATAGTTTTGTTCTTTAGGTCAGGGTAATGCTCTACTTTAGTCTTAGTCTTATTAATCAGAGTATTTTCCTTACTACTCACAATCTTGCTTTGTTACATTCAGGTATTTTATAGCTTTTTACATATCCATATTATTAATATTTTACTAAAATTAATTATGTAGCATAATTTAATACATTTAACTTATACATAACATTTTTTATTCTCTCTTCTCCTTTATTACATTTGCTCAATTTACTAATTTTACTTGAGTGGAAATTCTGTGTTTTTTTTTTTTGTGTACTCAGAGTCTTGGTCTTATTATTTTAAATCTTGGTATGGTATTTTTTAATCCGAATTTTGGCTTTAATTACTCAGAATCTTAATCTTGACCTTATTACTAAGTCTTGGTCTTGTTATTCAGAGTCTTGTTCTTATTATTCAGGGTTGCGGTCTTAATCTTATTAGTCAGAATCTTTCCCTTACTACTCAAAGTCTTGCTTTTCTTTTAAATGTCTTTGACCTTTTCTAACTACTTGGAGTCTTGATGTGATTACTTAATATCTCGCTGTGATTTTTACACTTGTTTTATATCTACACATTACTTTTGTACTTTTGTCTTAAAAATACAAACTTACAATAAATGCTGAAAATGTGATGTTAGATAGGTTCCTGCAGCTGAACGGTACAGATCAAAGTGATGTACTGAGAAATATGGAGAAAATGAGACAAAATTAAAAAGTAGAACACTAAAATAATAAAAAAAATCTACATCTAAGATAAATTACATACTTCCTGGAGACGGTGGTGCCACATGATGCAACGGGGTATTAAAAGAATGAGCTGGTATGAATTTCTCAGCATGAAGAATAACGCTCCCCCTGAGATCAGCACTTGACCTGAATTATTTCAATCAATACCCAACATATCACACAAAGAACATGAGCGTACTAAAATCAGAAAATCCGTCCCTGAAGATGAGAACAGAAGGAGGAGGAGTAATGAAGATGAGAGCAAGGGAATTAAAGAGCTCGGATAATGTCAGGTCCAAAAAGCTGAAGTGCGCTAGCGAGACCTAGCGAGACCTCTTTCAACATCAGAGAGTATTGATTTTTATTCTTTAAAAGTAATTTATTCATTACTTAGAATAATGCAGTGCTATGTGGGAAATCGTTAGTCAGAAAGAAAAATGCTTTAAGATTATATCTTTTGCTGAGTCTAATGGCCTGGCCGGTAAACTGGTTCATATTACCATCTTCTTACAGGACTTTTGGAAAAGCCAGCTGTGAATAAGCTTTACAAACCTATCCAACTTGTAAGATTATTGAGAGTATACATTACCAGAGGCGTAGATGATGGAGCACACGGGAATGACGATAGGTAGAGAGAATATTTACATAATCTGTTTGAAATTTCTATGGATTTTGGGAACGGTTCGAATGTATGTCATGCAAGAGAACCAAGAAAAACAAATGGAAGGGGTTTATGAAACAAATGGAAGTTATTGAAGTAAAACTCACTCATCGTCTATACCGCTTTATCCTGTATTCAGGGTCGTAGGGGGCCTGGAGTCTATCCCAGGAGACTTAGGGCATGAGGTGGGGTACAGGACAGGACAGGGTGCCAATCCATCAAAGGGCACACACACACATATACACACACTTGAAGTAAAACTTAAGGTGTTTTTGATTTTTGCATGCTACTTCAACTGTGAAGCATGCAAAAAAAAAAAAAAACAGTCCACATTGAAGGTTTCCAGTGGCCTTTCAGCACCACAGTGAATATAGCTTTTTTGCTAACAAATTTAATTTAATAAAAACATAAAGGCAGTAAAACATGTTTCCATTTTTTGGCACATACTGCAATTTATTTAACCAGAATAAATATTAAATCACATTCCAGAAGGCATCACAGTTAGAACAATTAATAGTAATGTAAGCTAATGTACTGTATGATTAATAGTGTAGGAATAGTGTATACAGTGCCCTTGACATGAACCATCATTTATGCACGTCATAGGTGCACTCGAGTGCTTAAACAAATGGCACTACACCTCTGTACATTACCTTACTCTGTCTGAAATTGGTATGAAAGTAATGCAAAGTAAGGCTGTATAAAAGTAATGCAATAGTTTATTGAGATGACACCACTGACAAGATCAATATATATAGATGGATGAAAAGAGGAAACCAGCACTGGAGACAAACCACACAGTGGGAGGCGAACAGCTGTGACAGAGGGGATTAAACAAAAAAAGGGTTAAATGCATTGCTTATAATAGAGACTATGTTGTATAGTACATTTGTATAAAGGATGACTTACTCCTATTTGAATATTGCCATTTGAATGACCTATGTCAGTTCATAAAAAAGTTATGCCTACTTTTGCATTACTTTTGGTACAGCCTTCATATTATTGTTACATTTCTAGGAATATATATATATATATATAAAACTTCCTAGTTTATTATCATCCTATGTACTTATTATATATAGTATTGTATGTATATGTGCAGAGTACTTTGCTAGTTTGAATAAGCTGTTACTATAGAAATGATAACATGTCCAGCACAATAACATAAACCTATGGTTTGCGGCTGAACTACTGCCGGAACTACTGTTACAGGAAATTAATGACCACTTTCTGACCACAAGTTAACAGCAGCCGTGTTGTAAAGCTGATCAGAGATAATACAATTAGATTAGACACTGTTTACACTAATCTTATAGATGACATCACTGATTAGAGATTTATTTGTGTAACTTGTGCTCGGATATGAGCTGCTCTGTAAGCGAGCTGACGCTGAAGAATTGAGCCGAAGACAGACAAAAAAAGAGAGAGAAAAATGCAAAAGCTGAGAGATCGCAGATTGTTTTTCGGTGAGTTGTCAGCAGCGCTGCTTTGTGCAGCAGGTGTGTTTTGACGCTGTCAGAGCACAGAGCGAATTGGGACACAGCCGCTCTGGGAACCACGGCCACAGAAAAAACAAAAGTAGTACAACGCAGACGGAGAAAGATGGCCGTCTGCTCTGTGTTAGCGATATGCTCCGAGTGCACGACTGAGAACTGTTTTTATTCCATCCGTCATCGATCTCATCAATCTTTTCATTGGCTAAAAGCAACAGAGACGATTCTGTACCAAATAGAGCGAGCAGAAGATTCATATTACACTTTAATGTTCAGATACCTCACAAAGCTCAACTCACCATCTCACTGTTAAATACCTTCACAGAAAAATCATGTACAGTTCACATGTGAGAAACATAATAAGGTGAATTTCACCATAGTAAACAGTGAAACGTACATGTGAAGTCTTGACATCGGGACAATAAGATATGGAAATGTGAAATTAATTATGTGGGAAAACTATAGCGAATGGTCTGTCTGTTTGTTTATATGTTTGTCTAGCCGATTTTGTCACAGCATTATGCAAAACTGGCTAGACAGAATTTAATAAAACTTAGCCAGTCCTTCGATATTGGCCTGAAATGAAATCTGTGCCATAAATGAAATCAAAATGTTGAGTAGAAAGGATGTTATGAGCTGTTATTTGCCAGATTATGTCACAGTAGCCAGCATTTTTTAGATGAATATAGCGCTTTTGCCCTCGAGGTGTAGTTTACAGTAAATACACAAAGTATATAAGACAGAGAAACGACTGTGATGTCCAAGAGCCCAAATTCTTACTTAAAAAAAAAGGCAAGCACACTATGAAAACTGAAACTTAAATGTAAGTTTATTCTACAAGCGGGTAGTTATTAAGAATTTTTTTTAAAAGAGGGAGTGTATTTGGCTGACAACGAAATCAGTACAACTTAGCGTAAACAAGGTGTAAGATACTCAACTTTGCAAAAAAAATTTTCTTTGTATTAATAAGTTAGGCAGTGAGTTCAGTATACATTATAAAATAATGTTTAAATATCATATGTAAATTTAAATACATTATGTGGGAAAATAATGGGCCAATAGTTTAATTGATTTTTAAAGAAACAAGAAAACAAAAACACAAGAAAAAAAATCATTCATGTGTAAGACGTGAAAACGTGAAAACGTTTTCAGGTGTAAAAAATTTCATCAGGTGTAAAAAATTTCAAATATGTTAGAAATTAAATTAGCCATGTGAAGACCATAGAAACACATACACTGCATATGGAAATGTATGAACATCCACATTTGAACTGGCTAATGCCTTGTGAATCCTATGATTATTCACATGTGACATTTATGTGACTTTTCTGTAAGGGTAGCAGATTCTTAAATAATAAATTATTCAATAATAACAGTTCATGGTTGTACACTCGGAGCAAGCAAGGACAGAAAATATCTTCCTGACGGTCTCTTGAGATCTGAAGCTGTAAATTCTGCACATGGTAATTTGTTGGACGTGTCTAAAAAAAAAAGAAGAAGAAGAAGAAGAAGAACCAGAGTTCCATATGAAAGACATTAAGACTCAGGGTTACAGCTCTGGACTGTTCCACAGTAAAGCAGGACAAACCCACGGTGGTTTTCACCCAAGACGAAAATAATCCAACTGGCCATCCGTCTTATGGACATCAAAGCATCCCAATCGTGTTTTTAACCCTCCTGTAGTGCCATGTTCACTACTTAGCAACATTCTCAGCTCTTTCCCCAGGCGTGTCTTTATCGCTTTACATTTTATAGCACTGAAATTCAGTAGGGTTTTTTTTTTTTTTTTTTCTGGGGGGAACTAGGACAAAACATGTCCAGCAGATAAAAGTCTGGAAATATTCTCTTTCAGAAAGTAATCATTTATAAATGGGGACATTTTATAATAACAGAAAGGATCTTTAGATATATTTAAAATATGTTTGACTTTATCTGATTAACAGCCCAAACTGGATCTGCGGGGGAAAAAAATCTCTTGTCCTTTAGCAAGTGTTTTAATTTAAAATTGCTTAAAATAGTGTATCTAATGTTACCTAGTTTGAATGGTTTAGTGCTTTCAACCATCCTCGAGAGAGAAATGGACCGGAATAATTTTGAAAAATATCAAACAGTGGGTGTCATCACAAAATGACTGCAAAATGCCTATGACATTATGTTGTCCATGTTGGTCCTCTGTCTCTATATTTATTTCCTATAAACATGCTAAATGAAGGTAGGTAATTCAGTAATTTATTCAGTTATTAAAGTCAAATTGTTGACACGTTGTGAGCTGAGAATGGTTATTCATATCTCACCCTGCAGGTACCACAAGCACAATTGTGTACCAGCTTGTACTGTATTATCGTTCCTACAAGAGTTTTACAGCTGTGCTGGTGAAGAATCTACTAGCCGATACTACAACATCTAGTTGGAATGAACCTCTAACAGAGAGGGGTACCCCTGTGCACAACTTCGGCTTCAAATTGGAACATACAGAAAATCATCTATGGCTTGCATTGTATTAGTAATGCTAATTTAAACACCTACAGGAAAAATAGGATTTAACAATTTCTTCAGCCATCTAATCTGAAAATTTGAATGGCCGTGACGCTTCTGATAGGAATCCCTTTGAAGCATAGCAATACCTATTCACTGCCTGGCCCATAGATTACAGCAAATAATGTGGTGGCCAGTTCATGTGTGAAAATGATTCCTCATGCTCCCGGAACCAATCTTTAAAATTTTTTTGTCCTGGAATATGCCTGTGCCATCTGAGAAGAAAAGCTCAGATGTAAAAAAAATTGCATGCATTGAAGCTTAGCTAGATCATGCCAGACCAGGCCAAGCAGATCCAGGGGAACTAATCTCTGCTTGAGTAGATAAAGAGTATCAGCTCCTGGACCAGCTCCTCTATGGTTTCCTTTAAAAATGAGGCTGATGGGGAAACCTGGATGCCTTTACAGGTGAGGCCATGCCAGAAACTGACTGGACAGTCATATTAGTCCATATAAATAAAAGAAAGGTTTTGTCTGTACATTGGTTAAAACTTACTCTTTTAATTATATCTTTATGTCACATACATTGGAGGACCCAAAACCAGTCTGGAAAAAAAAAAGTCTGTATGTCTGTCTGTATGCCTGACAAACCAGATTTTGTTACAGCATCATGCAAAACTGTCTGGACAGAATTTATTAAAGACCTTTGCAGTACTTAGGGATTAACCTGCACTATAAATTCAATCAAAGTCTTTTGTGCGACCAAATTATAAACCGGACGTTTGGACAGCATACAATTTATTTAAACTTTTGTAGATCTACATTTCAAGTCCTCATCTGCGTTTCACTCTCCAGTTACAGCACAGGAAGTGTCTTTGGCTGATGATGAAAAAGTACAACTTAGTGTAAACAAGGCAAAAGATGCTCAGCCTTACAAAATTTGTTTTCCTTGCATTACTAAGTTAGGCAGATAGTTCTGCTGTACAAAAAGACATACAGTATATGTATTTGGACTTCAACCTGAAATAATAATTTCATTGATTACATTAAAACTAATCCGCTTTTACTTTTAACTTTAACCTTATAACTATTTCTAAAACTCCTTTCTCTTATTATTTTATAGTAACTGCTTATAGTTAACATATTATCGTTATGTTATAATAAAATAGATAGCTTTGATGAAAATCATTCAATGGTTCATTCATCAATCTTTAGAAAGTGCGTTATCCTATTGAGGGAAACAGTAGATGGAAACATTGGGAATGAGGTGGGAATATATTGCACATGTGTCAAATATCAAATATTATTTAAACCATTTGACCTGATTACAACATCAGCATGAATCACAAAGACAACAAATCCATGTGTGTTTGTACAGGTGATTGTGGAAATAAGGTACACAAGTTCATTATAAGGTATATATAAGGTTATACTACTAACACGACATCATCAGCCCAAACACTCACATACACGCAATTATAGAGAGACTGATACACAGACTAGTGTGTGGTCTGACTGGCAGTGTCGTCATGATGATCAATATTTTTTAATGTTAACGTCGATCTGTCTGCTTTGGTCTGTCAAAGACAAATCTGTTAAACATTCATCTCATCATCACACTCAAAACAGATCAATGCTCAGTCCGGGGGGATGGGGGGTAAATAGTAAATAGTAAAACCTAACCCAAAAACTACAATTTGTGTAAACAGACTAAATGCTACCAGAAATAAACTGCATGACATTAATCATTTACTTATTTCTCATTAAATGCAGTAATTTATGAACTGTGTAAAAGAGCAATTTTTTTTCAATTTGTATTATCATCAAAGTCTTGTTTAAAATGTTAGCAATAGTGTTTGATAACTGATGAAATCAAAACAGTGTTTGATCGTCTCTGATCCGAGTGTATGCAGTGCTTTAATGTGGAAATTCTCAGCATTAATAATGTGAATTTATTAATGTGCTGCAGTAATTACTTGGCTTTCAGAGTCTCTCCTGCATTTGCAATTCTGATTTAGTCAGATCTGCTGATGCTGAGTTTGCAGTGCTGGAGGTCAGGGAGAGAAATGCACTGCTCACCATCACCTTGAACATGCTCGCATTAAAAAAAAAAAAAATTATTAAACACTTTTAAAATTGCCCCTGTTTTACAGATGAAAGAAGCCAAAAGCAAGACTCCCCCCTGCGTGAACACCAGCAGTTTCCTTAAATCTCATGACGTCCTTCTCTTGCTCTTCATTGTGACTCTTACAAAGAGCACACACTAGAGCGTGGAGCATGCTCATTTATTCACCACTAATTATCTTCAGTGGAGACAGAATGTGTGTGTGTGTGTGTGTGATTTGTGCATGCATGTGTGTCTGTGTGTGTGTTTGTGTGTGCGCATGTGCGTGTGTGTGCGTGTGTGTGTGTGTGGGCTGGAGCCTTCACACACTTGCCGCTGGGATCTTTCCTGCTCCAGGAAGAGTAGCACCAAAAAAGTCTCAAGTGGCTGATTATGCAATGCAATTGTCAATGATGTCATTTATAATTACATTCAATAATTTACATAAAACTGTATGTATGCACAACTTTTTATCTTTAAGATTGTATTAGGAAACAAGGGCCTGTCTCAAATTGCATTTTATGCACTGTACATTGGACAGCATCTACTTGTACAGCTTTATCAGTTGTGTTTGGTGTTTCACACTTCTGAATGGTTCCATAACTTCATTTGGATATTATCAGTGCACTGCTAGCTGGTTTGGTCAAGAATAAAGGATGAGTTTAGGATATGATCCAGAATACTGGCGCCTGGTCCATGCAACTACAGTGCTGTGGAGTTTGTTCGTAGTTACCTCAGGTGCTGACTGCCGTGAAAGATCTGGGGCAGGGCCAGACAGTAAATAAGCTGACCGGTCCATAAAGAGATCAGTTCTATTGGAGTCAAGGTCTAGATGAGACAATGTGTAGTGGATATGGGTCTCAAAGAATCTGGTGTGGGAAAGTTTGCTCAACAGGAGTCAGGTCAATGGTAGTCATGTTTAGAGGAATCAGGTGTAGAGGAGTCAAGTGAAGTAGAGACAGGAGACAGGGGATGCAGGTCTACGGGAGTCATGGCTGAGTTGAAGTCAGTCCGGATAAAACAATATCAAGATCAGAACTCCATCATACCCGACATCATTAGATGTGACCTTTCTAGAACATACTCTTCTAGACCCGACTCTCCTTGCCTCTCTTTGAGGCAACCTGCCTCTGAACAACCCTAGTCAGCTGAACTGTCTTTAACTTAACTGACCTACAACTAATGCTCTCTGGCTCTCTCAGTTGTCAACCAATTAATTCTGAACTCAGAATCTTCGTTACCACCTTATCCTTGACCCAAATCACCTTGACCTGACTCTTGTCAAACTGACTTGCTTCGACTCTTCTTGATGTGACAATCCTAAACCCTAGCTATTGCTTTTTTAACACAATTTTCTCTACTGACACATACCAACTCAACTGTCCTTAACCTGACCTCCCTCAGCCTGACCCTCATTTAATGGTTCTTACTCTTTTAGACTCAACTGTCTTTGATTTGACACTTCAACCAACTTGACTTGACCTGAGTAACCTTGATCCCCTTCTTTTTAATCAGCCCAACCTCCTGATCCCAACCTCCACTGACCTGACTCTCCTTGTGCTGAGTTTCCTCGACCCGACTGTCTTCAGCTCTCCTCTCTCCTGAGCCATAATTGGAATTCCTCTCAGTTCTGGGTGAAGGACAGCCAGTGACGGAAAACACACTCCACTGGCAGAGCTGTCAGAGCACCACACACGCCCAGACAGACAATGAGCTGTGTGTGTGTGTGCCCGCTGTCAGAAGTGAAATGTTGGTCCTCTACTTTTGAATAGATGAATAGATTAGAAACAACCATTTATTTCAACTTCTATCTATCTATCTATCTATCTATCTATCTATCTATCTATCTATCTATCTATCTATCTATCTATCTATCTATCTATCTATCTATCTATCTATCTATCTTGAGCTCAATGTGGATTTCAAAAATCAATGGTCACACGACTATGTGCATTTATGGAATTGAAGTGGAATTTGTCCCTGGCTTCAAATTTGTCCCTGACCAAATGTCCATGTCTCTGAGGATCTGTCCTGCCACCATGTCCTGTCCTTTGGAGACTGAAAAAAATAGTTAATTTGTCTCCCCAGAATACTAGATAGAAAGCTTTTATTGTTGCGCCATTGAGAGCATCCTGACCAACACAAATCACTGTCTGGTATGGAAGATTAGCATTGTACTGTATGTATATTCATATTTGTACTTCTGTCAGATGCTAAACTGCATTTAATTGTTGAGTACACACACTATGCAATGACAATAAAATTCTATCTATCTATCTATCTATCTATCTATCTATCTATCTATCTATCTATCTATCTATCTATCTATCTATCTATCTATCTATCTATCTATTCGTGTTTAGGTGCAAGTGAATAGTCAGCGCTCAAATTGCCTTTGACAAGCCCCATATTTTGCAAGCTAGATAGTGTGTTCTGACGTCTTTTTATCAGCGCCAACATTAACTTTTACAGTATTTGTGCTGTAATAGCTCTTCTGTGGGACTGAACTAGGCAGGCTAGCCTTCACTCCCCAAACACATGAGCATGATTTGTGCACCCATGACCCTGCAATCGGCTCACCTCTTATCTTTCCTTGGACTAATTTTGATAGGTCTTAACAGCTGCTTATCAAAACTTGCCGTTTTGGAGATGCTCTGACACAGTACACCCCTTCATGCCAATGATCTTTCATTAGAATAATATATAATAATAATACTTGGCCTCCAAATTCCCCAGACTGCAATCTAATCAAGGATTTGTGGAAACCCACCTTGCAATTTACAGGTTTCACTTCTAGATATCACAACACACCTTCAGAGGTCTTGTGGAGTCCAAGCAGGACCTACACTATATTAGGCAGGTGGTTTTAATGCTATACTGTAGATGATAGGTGTAGCATATTAGCATATATTTAGTTATTGTTCTGTGGTGTGGTGTGTGTGTGTGTGTGTGTGTGTGTGTGTGTGTGTGTGTGTGTGTGTGTGTGTGTGTGTGTGTGTGTGTGTGTGTGTGTGTGTGTGTGTGTGTGTGTGTGTGTGTGTGTGTGTGTGTGTGTGTGTGTGTGTGTGTGTGTGTGTGTGTGTGTGTGTGTGAGAGAGAGAGAGAGATATGGGTCAAGTGTCTCAAATCTGGATGAAGTAGGGGTGGAGGGAGCATGAGCACTCTATAGGGAAAGAATGGATAGCGTTTAATGATTTCAGGGTTTGACACACAGCCAGGCCGAGTTGCTGTGCGCTGTTTTTTCTGCAGTCTGAGTTCATATCTGTCAGAGTTGGTTTGAGAGAAAAAGTAGAAAATGTGCGCTGCCAGGCCTCAGAGGAACGACACCATACACTCGCATGCTGGCAGCTTTTCCATGTTATTGTAAATGTAGACGTCGTTGTGGTGTGTGTGTGTGTGTGTGTGTGTGTGTGTGTGTGTGTGTGTGTGTGTGTGTGTGTGTGTGTGTGTGTGTGTGTGTGTGAGATCATATTACAAATCCAGACCGAGTCCTGCATGCCCCAATAACCAACATTTTAAAAGTAATGTATTGGAAAGCATGAAGCGTCTCTTTCTGAGCTGTCTCAAATCTCTTCATCTATTAAAACAAAATGGGTGGCATTCCTGCGTTAAATAGAACCCTAGACCGCTGCACAATAAAACACTGATCCCTTGGTCTCTTGCTAACTAGACTGATCTATTACCCTTGCTTTTTTTTATATACATTCTGAGTTTAGCACAATTGAAATATACACAATGTCCTCAGTGCAAAAGCATTTGGTCTTTAGAGTCGCACTGGCTCTCCTCAGCTAATCTTGCTAACAAGTAATGAAAGCTTATAGCTACAGACATCTTTGTCTAAGGAAGTCTCTATATAAACACATTCAAAAAGTGAACAGACTAACGCAAATGAAATGTGGACATTTCTGTTTTGTTTATTTTGAATGAAAGCCCCACCCACAGGCTTTTGGTCACACCCCATTCCTGACATGTTAGAAATGGTTGAGTGATGAGATTACACTATGGGGTGCACATTTATTCTACCATGATGATAAATTGGGTTCATAGACTTTTTCATATACTTCATATACAATTACTTGTTAGTAACTTTAGACTCGCAGCTCCAGTGCAATGGTAAAGAAGCAGATGACACACACCAAACAAATATTATTTAATCTATTGCATTAGGATTTAAAAAAAATAGAAGAAAAAAAAAACATGCTTCAGACACTCTCGTCTTTAGAGTTAAACTTTAATTCCTGTGGATGTAAAAATCGAACAGATTGCTGTGTAGCAGGAACCTTCACCTTCACAACCCTGTCATTTGTAACACCCCCTTCTCCTGCATGCCTTTTAAACTCTCTGCTAAAGAATCAAAAATCCATTGAAATAAAATTACCCATCATGCAGTTATGCGCACCAAATAGTGCTTTTGCTCTGTACTTTCTCTCTCTCTCTCTCTCTCTCTCTCTCTCTCTCTCTCTCTCGATGTGCTCTCTCGCACCTGTACTGACAGAGTTTTTCTTCTCTTTGTGTTGGCAAAAGTGACATAAAATGGCAAGAGTGTGACAGTGATACTTGGAGGTGAGCTGCAGGGCTTCGTTGTAGTGCACCAAAAGAGCTGGAACAAAAAAAAAAATCACTACTAATTCACCATGGAGAAAAAGTATATATTATATGATACCTATATATAAACCTAAACCAGACCTGCTACAAGCTCCAAATTCTCTCTCTCTCTCTCTCTCTCTCTCTCTCTCTCTCTCTCTCTCTCTCTCCACAAATACTGTACTTGCATGATGAGTGTGCATGATAAGTATTCCTTTGCTTATTTGATAAGTATTCATTTGCTTATTAAATTTGCTCCATAATTTCATTTTCATTGCTGTCACTGCACACATCCCACTTTACGAAAAAAGGTTGCTGGAAATGGAATCAAAGATTTCAGTGTTTCATTTGGCGATTTCGGGATATTCCACTTTAACTTTAATCGGCAGAGTTGAAGTTATCTCAAACATACTTTTAAGGCCACAACTATTTTACAGAGCGGGCTTAGAACATGTGGATCACCTGTTGTGATAAACCAGTAATTTATGTCGGACTTTAAATGCAGCTTTATTTTTTGTTGGCAGTTTCAAAGTCCCCTCTGCCATGTTATCACTGGCTATTTGCCCTTTTTCAAGCTCTCCAGGGGCATTTTATTATTTTATTTTTTTTACTTATCGGGTATCAAAACCAACAGAGAAAAGTGTGATGAAGCAAATGAAAAATTTCCTGATAATTTTTTAAACACTCTGCAGAATCTCATGGCCAATAAACTGGAAATAAATTACATATATTTAATTCTTTCAATGCGGCCTGGTAGCAAATCATCCACAGCCTGGTACCGGTCCAAGGCCCGTGATTAAGGAGCACTGTTCTAACCTTACAGAATCCAGTGGAATACTGTACATCAGACTGTCCAAGACTCTGTGCTCCCAGAAATGAGACAGAATCACCTGAAAGCTCAACAGTACTGTGATAAATTACTCACTCACTCACTTGCTCTCACACGTGCTCTATTCCGCTTATCCATCATGGGAGGCCTGGAGCCTATCCCAGGGGACCTGGGGAAAAAGGCGGGGTACACCCTGGACAGGGTGCCAATCCATTGCAGGGCACACAAGCGCACACTCACATACTATGGGAAATTTGGAAATAAAGTGGCCTTATCTGCTTGACTTTTAGCGGGGGGCGAGGACCAAAGTACAGTACCTAGAAGAAACCCACAAAAAACAAGCAAACTCTTCACGTACAGCGGCATGAATCAAACCCTCTACCCTGGAGGTGCGAGGCGACAGTGCTAACCGCTACATCACTTGCCATCTGTCATAAATTACTGTATGAGTAAATTCACTCTGTAATTAACAGGAGCCATAACATACTGAGAATCAACACTGTCTCATGACTCATAAGCGTATGGAAAAAGTGGTTAGAACGTTTTGAATCAAAATGACTAGGGTGAGCATCCGTCTGAAATGTTCTCCTGAACTCTCACCCTGTTCACTAAATAAGGCTCACGATCTCATGTCTGTGTGGGGAAAAAAATCCTTTTGCACAACAATAGGAGTCTCTATTTGATAACACACACACACACACACACACACACACACACACACACACACACACACACACACACACACACACACACACACACATTAAATTCTTAATCTGTTAGCACCCTGAATCATTGCTATGGCGACCTGTTCACTCTCATCACTCGTCCTGGCTGTGCTTTTCATTTCAAAGTAACGAGGATAAGCTTTAATTTCACTCCTAACTTAACAACATGACTCTCTCTCTGTCTCTCTCGCTCTCTCTCGCGCGCGCTTGCTCTCGCTCTCTCTCCCTCTCTCAAGAGTAAAGCGCAGAGAAAGCGTTATAGAGAGAGAGACGGAGAGACAGAGCGATGAAAGGGTTTGAAAAATTAATTTAATAAGATAAGAGAACAAGTGTGTGTGTGTGTGTGTCTCTCTCTCTCTCTGTCTCTCTCTCACTGTAAATCTGTCTGTCTGCCTATCTTTGTCTCTGTCTGCCTCTGTCTCTCTCCAGGGGATTAAAACTAAATGCACCTCCACATTCTGCTGATGAGAAAATACTAAATTGAATTTATACACACAGTTCCAGCTTTTATTGAATTTTCACCCCCTAATCCGATGGAGCGTGCGTGCATGTGTGTGTGCGTTCTGACATCTTTAATCTGAAATTGAAATTAAATCGATGTTTAATGGGTTTTTCATGTTTTGACTCACACCTTCAATGTCGCCTGATTTAAGTGGTTCCTGGAAAAGGGAGCAGGGCTTCAGGCCGACCTGACACGGAGGTGCGGTAGCTAACATGGTCTCCTCATTTCCCCAGAGTTCCTGCTTGAAGCCTGATCATGGGTTACTGTCAGGGTGTGTTTCCTCTGGGGCTTTTTGGTTTCCTTCTAAAATGTGCGTACAGGAAGATTGTCTGTGCTAAATTACGCACAGGCGTGAATGAGTATGAGGCCGGGTGCATTACCACCTCACACTCGGTTTTCCTGGGACAAACCCCGGATTCGCCGGGACTAATAACGAAGAAATCAGTGAAAAATAAATAAATAAATAAATAAGAGAGAGCACTGATGAGAAACAGGACAGAAATGACCAACTATCCGGACAATAAATAACTCTTTTTCAAATTGTTTTTTTAAATGTCCTCAGCAGGGAACGAGGTAAAAAAGTAAACTGTTTCATTGTGTGTATGTGTGTGTGTGTGTGTGTGTACAGCAGCTGTAGGAGCAGCTGCTCTGGTTTTCCTCTTGTTGTATACAGAGCGGTTCTGTCCTATTTCACCTACACTTATTCTGCTGTAATGTTAATGCACACTCCAGCCTGTTACCTCAGGGGGCTTGGGGGGATGGGGGGGGGATGGGGGGTGGATGTTGGATGGTTGTAAACGGGGGCAGGAGGCATAAAGGGAGGGTGGTGGTGGGGGTTTCTGAGTAATTGCTGTAGAGATTTAGGGAGAGCCATTAAAACACCATTATACACCAACAAGAGTCTTGGAGATTAGCAGCAGGAGCTGAGTGGAGTGAATGCGGAACACCCATCTTAGCCACATGGAACCTTGCGCTCTATCCCGTCTGTTCTAACACATGTGCTCTATCCTGTCGGCTCTACCACGTGCGCTCTAATCTGTGTAGGCCGTATAAATCAGATTAGAAATGCCATGACTGAAAGTGCCACCAAAGTGCAAACAAGAAGTTTTACTCCAGCAAAAAATGTCCTGAACACTGTCTACATAATAGAACCAGACAACTAGAACACACACACACACACACGCACACACACACACACACACACACACACACACACACACACACACACACACACGCTTTTTCACTGGAACCCAGTGCTGGCATGTTTCCTGGTTCATTTCCACCAAGCTGGATTTAACCTGTAATTCGAGCCTCAGATCGAGTTCTGTCCAACGAGCATGGCTAAAACCATACGCTGTGGTTCCCTCTGTGGTGCCACGGTTCCATGTACAGATTAACGAAACGTTTAACCTTTTCCCTCCTACCACCCGTCAGCATCGAAAAAGTCGAACGAGAAGAACGTTACACAGATCCACATCTTCCGACGTGGCCCGAGGTTCCGGCTAATTTTGCGTTTTCCGTACAGCTTGGAATTATGAAGTAAACATTCCCGAGGTTGACCTGAGACCCATTCTTAATTATTAGACACAGGAAGACATTAAAGAACGCTACAGAGGGCTAATGGTCCCTGATGGTGGCCGCATGCTAGTAAGTGAAGCTTTAATGTTGCTTTAATGGATTTAATATCCTTGTCTGATGTTTCCGTTCATATCAGACTCATTAATCATTTGATTTGTAGATAATTAAAATGAATCAATCTGGGGAGGATCATTAATGAATACATAATAAATGAAAAAGCAATAATAATACAGAGAAGATGAAATACATGGGCACATGAACAGTTCTGTGGGTTGGAATGATGATTGTGTAGCGTTAATAGAATGCTGAAAGAAATGTGAGAACTAAACACTTTCTACTCTTTCAAAAATCAGGAACTCAAAAATCATTATACAAAGCTTGAGGAATTCCCTCATTTCATGAAGGCAGTGAGATCTTAGCAGGTTGAGCCTTTGGGTTACTGATCGAAGGTTTGGTGGTTCAAGTTGCCCATGTTGGACCTTAAGTTCCTTAGTTGTTTCTGCTCCAGGGGCACTGTATCAGAGCTGACCGTATGCTCCAACATCAGCTTTCTACCTGGGATACAAGAAGAAATTATTTCACTGTGGGGAATGCATATTTTATGAATAAAGGCTTCTTCTACTTCTAAATTTTAAGGAGATCATAATGCACTCTCTTAAAGAACATAATAACACTTTATTTTAAGATTTTTCAACTTCAGCAGAAAAAGAACAACAAGAAAGAATTTTTAATGGATCCTATATACACAAGTTTGGACAGACCTTCTAATTCCATGGTCTTTCCTGATTTGTATTTTTTTTCCTACATTGTAACTTTTTGATCCTGTATACTGAAGTCATCCATAAAATGCAATCATCTCCTTTACACAGTTGATATTGAGATGTGTCTGCTACCTATTCTCTGTAAAGCCTTCATAACGGCTCTAATCTGAGCTGCTGTTAAATGGTGATTTTTGAGGCTGGTAACTCTGAATGAACTTCTCCTCTGCAGCAGAGGTATGTTTTGGGAAGCCAGGAAGTTGTACAAATGCTCTTGACGATACTGTTCCAGTATACTATTACAGAACAGCTGACCTTCATGTCATAAAATAACAACTGACTGTTGTTGCTGTTGTTACTGAATTACCTAATGCCATATGTGTTATTTCATAGTTTTGAAAAAATCCAATATTGTTTGGGAATATAAATACATTTTTGTGTCCAAACTTATGACTGGTACTGTACATGTCATCTTTTTTTTTTTTTTGCCAAAACATTGAGCGAGTAACACACTCAGCTTTATTTTTTTTTTGTCTTTAGATGTTCTCAAAAGGCTAAAAGGGATGTATTTACCTGTTTTTGTGGGGACCTTTGTGCCTCACACATACACCCACACCCACACACACATGCACACACAGCTGGATCAGCAGGCATTGTGTTTTCTCAGTGAGACTGTGTTCTGTATAAGTGGATTATGATGATGAATTCTAACACACAAAGAGCTGGAAACCACAGACAACCACACACACACACATGCACACACACACACACGCACACACACACGCACACACACACACACACACACACACACACACACACACACACACACACACACACACACACACACACACACAGAGTTTACATTCCCACTCATACACTCAGTCTTTTCCCGTAACTCCTCTATGAAAAAGGAAGCAAAAATGCAAAGTTTGAGAAATGAGTTCCACTGTATACGCAGTGTGTGAAATGAAACAGAACCAGAGAACCAGAGAACCGGAGAGCTGTCTGCAGAACACAAATAAACTGTCCACTTTCACATTCTGCTCTCACGCTCAGAAAAATTTAAAGTTTGTTTCATACAGATCGACGCTATCTCAATTCTGGTTTTAAACTTATTTTAAAGATAGATAGATAAATAAACAAATACATTCCTAGACTACATTCCTAGATGTTTAAATAGAATGCTTTAATCTGTGACATCAAATGACTTTTTTTTTTATTTTTTTTTTAGAATTTTCTTACTTTATTCCATTGCACTTCCAATCATGACACCATAGTGTATTTACAGCACAGAGGGAGGATTACTGTTTTTCTCCACACTATAAATCACACACACACACACACACACACACACACACACACACACACACACACACACACACACACACACACACACACACACACACACACACACACTGTTTGAATAAATCAATGTGAACACTGAGTGAAATACGTTTAAAAATGTTTCACTCAACATTTCTCAAATGCAGTTATTCATTTCATGCAACATTTCATATTTTTTGGGTAATTTGCTTTTTCATTCAAATACGTAAAGTAGTAAAACACACACACACACGCACACACACACACACACACACACACACACACACACACACACACACACACACACACACACACACACACACACACACACACACACACACACACACGCGTCTTCTTCAAGTTACACATGATAGAGTGTGTGTCGAGTGAAGAAACTCTTTGAAAAAGGTCCAGAAACAACAAAAGTGTAATTAATAATGTGAACTGGAAAAAGGTTTTAAAGATAAAAACAGCAAATAGTCCATTTGTTATTATGTGTTATTATTACACCTACTGAACTTCACTGCACCAACACTCTCTTACACACATTTACAATTTTATTTTCATACTCAGTACATTATTTTTATTCTCTTGAGTGTATATCTGTATAAAATACACATCACTCACTGCCCTAAAAAAAAAAAAAAAAAAAAAAAAATTATTGGTGACAAAGCATAAACAATAATATTAACATTTAAAAAGTGTTTTTTAAAAAATTAAAATTTACATTTATTTCATTTCATGTTCTTAAAAATAACCCAAAGTAATTTTTATGTTTAAACCTGTATATACTCTATACTGTATATACTGTATACTATATAAAATCATTCTTAATGCACATTCCTGCTGCAAATGCTGGGAGAATATGTGGAGGAATGAAATAAGAGGTGTTTCACATTTGCACACAGCAGGTGAAACTGCTCTCGCACAGTTTAAGACGGACATTCTTCTTCTTCCTCAGCATCCAGTACATCCTGCTCTGAGGTGAGTGTGATTACTCCCAACACTGAACAAGGCCATATGTGGGACAAGATTCAGTCTTTAATAAATGGGTGTGTTCTGCTACCTCATATAACAGCATTTTTAAGGAATTCTGCTTTTGTGATGATGGTAATTTGGTAACGTTACGGGTGCTAGAACCTGTAAAGTTAGAATTACTTTGAGGAAATGGAGTTAGAACAATGTTCAATTCAATTCAATTCAATTAAATTTGCGCATATAACAATGTACATTGTTGCAAACAGCTTAAAATATGTAGATAAATTAGAAAAATGTAAGAAAAGGTTATATTTAGCAATGTTGTTTGTAGCAATTTTGACATCTTGATGATGGAATAACATAATGTTGCAAAAATGACTTTAAAATGATATTAATACCAAACTGATTGCCTGAGCAGGACACAAACTCTTGTCATGGCAAACTTTTGTGAACTGCACCAGTTTTCCTAACAAAAACTCAGCAACAGCTTTAGTATAGAAAAAGCAAAGAAGTTTATTGCAACCAAAAGTAAATGGACAGCTCTGGACTGGCCAGCCAGAAAGACAACAGACACCCAAAGACAATTCCCCAAAATCTTTTAACTTCCCCAATTTTACCTGGTTTATATACCCTTACTTAGGGCTTACCTCATAATTACCTCATTGCTCACTCCTCCTTAAGTCAAGTAGATACTTAATATTCATTAGATATATGTTAAATTTGTTAAGTGCGATTGACTGGCACCTCCCAATTACATAATTTTCCCCCTCTCATCTCATATTTATTCATGTCTGGGTAAGCCTTAAAAGATCTTACATCATCCTTTTTCAGAGAGAGAGAGTTTGGTTTGTTCCTCTTTTCCTAACCAGAATATCAACCACTAGCACTGATCGCTTAATTTTTCATTGGCGAGCTTTTTCTAAGATGCGTAATAATCCAATTCTTATTTTCCTATTTTCCCATTCTTTCCCCAACAGTAAAGCTTATGCTTGAAAATATTAATATAATTGATTTGTTAATAATTTTTCTTTATATATTATACACTATTTATGTATTATTTTAGGATCTCAAGATTATAATGAATTATGGACCTTAATTACAGTTAAGGTCAATAAGATTCATTTTGTCAGCTTGATTGCATTAGATTATATTATTTTAACTATTATTATTTTATTATTGCATAATTATTATAATTATTATAATTATTTCCCCTTATTTAAAAGACTGATCAATAATTTTTTTTTCTTAAAATAATCTATTTTTAAACCACAATTTGATTATTAACTTATATTATTTTAAACACTGACGTTTAATAATATACATATACATTATGGATCAGTAATAATAGTTATATGAATTCACGTAATTTATTCATTAATATTCAAATATTACAACCTTCATTGATGAATTTTGGTTGTGTAGTGTAATATAGAGTGTAGTAATGGATAGTAATTTACTTGATTATTAACTATTGATCCCTTTGTTTTTTATCTTTAAAAATGGGAAGTCTGACCATTCTTGCACTCTGTGTGTACGGGTACCAAAATATTAGATTGAAAAGCAGTTGGGTTTAAAAAGTAAATAAAAATGCTTAGCAGCTGAGATCTGTTCTGGGAATGACTGAGTTTGAACACTGTGTAAAAAAACATTCTGAAAGAAAATGAAACAGATATGGTAGGTAACATGGCAACACTGAGACATGCGTCACGTCAGATACTGTCGTGTCCTCCCCGCTCTTTAATTAGAATTGTAAACCTTGTTAGAAACTTAAGGACCAATGTGATTGGGTATTGGGTTAATTGCTCTAAATAATGTTTGCTCTTCATCAACGTCTTTCTATCATTCAAACAGAAAAATATATCATGGATTGAGATCTGAAATGAAAAGGTTCAAGCTTCAACAGTAAATGACTGATTTTAAGTTGTTGGAAAAAATGCTGCGTAATTCATTCACTAAATCCAGTTAATCAGATAACTTAGGTAGTTTCCCACATTCCTGATTTTTTTTTTTTACATACCAACTACAGTATGACAAACTTCTCACTGCATGCCACAATTTGTTATGAATTGTCAAGTCTTTACAATAATTTCTCACAAGTGTGGCCTGAAGACTGGGACTTAGAGGAGCTATGAATCTGCCATGCACTTCTGTAATAGATGTCACCATGTGCAGTATTGTATCTATTAGAGCATACTATGTGCACAGCTGGATTTAGGGATGGATTTATTAGCCAGTTGGAAATCACATTTCTCACAAATTTTTCAAGCATGGTTGAATAAAGAGGATTTCGTTGACACGGTGATATGCCATGCTGAACTCTGATGAACTTCCCGATGAAGGCCCTTCAATTTAATACAATTTTGAGATGGCGCTGGTTGCAGGATCAGATTCAGGACAATGAGAAAGGTTGTTATTATATATTTTTTTCGAACAAGATTGCATAACTACCAATATGTTTCCAAAATGTGTCTGTTAGTGCTCCAGCTGTAATACATCTCAGATCCTATCTTCTGCCATACTTCATTTCTTTCGGCTATACTTTTCCTTTTCCTCTTAGAAATGGCGCATAGGGAACAGCAGAGCTGGGCAGAACTGAGCATTGAGCTTGGGAGGATTTCTTACTATATGAGGTCACAATAGGGGGAAATCTGATTCACTTGTTTAAGTCCAAGCCAATAAAAAACTGGAAAAAGGACAAACAGCTGGGATTTTTTTCTCACTTCTTTGTGTAGTTACACGAACTAGACATCTATCTGAATGTCTAAAATAATAATTCTCCTTTTAAAAAATACAATTTATGTAATATAGTAACTCAGCATTGTGCTGAGAAAGACTGGTAAAAGAAAGGTGCCAAGAAGGCGAGATAAACCATATGCTTGGCATGATCATTGATGTCTATGCAGTTATTGTCATGCCATGTTGCACTATAACTGATATTTCAGTTGTTGAAGTTGATTTTAAGTTGGTGAAGGTTTTAAGTGGCACAGAGCCCATGAGTAAAATTCTCGCTGGATTAACCAACTTTATGAAATCGTGTACTGTCCGGTGCTAATGCATGTTTAAAATATTTACAAAAATTCACACATATATATCAGTGTGCAGAAATGAAAGCTCTACATCCAGAAATGCACTGCCTGTCATGCTTTTTGTGTTAAATGGAGTGGCTCATGAAAAAATTACACAATGCATGAATCTGACTAGTCATACTAGCTAAACATTCAGCTAGCTATTCATTATTTGATCTAGGGTTCAGTGGAGCACAAGCTCAGGACTCTCATGCTCAGAGTGCATGCATATAGTATACACACTTTTACACACAGTTTGGCCTGTAATTTCTAATAATTATTGGTGGTGGTGGTGGTGGTGGTGGTGTGTGTGTGTGTGTGTGTGTGTGTGTGCGTGTGTGTGTGCGTGTGTGTGTTTGAAAAAAAAAATGTCGTCAGCTCCTGACACAGAAGCTGTAAGTCAATTTGTCATGAGTTCAGATGGAGATTAACTTTGCAAATAAGTGAAAGTGCTAAGATGAAACATGGAAAATGAAGTCATTTTAAAATCAAATGAATTAAAAGGAAAGTAAACACTCTGACTAATTCCATTTCCCTTTCTAGTGTCCTTAAGGAACCAATTGCTTCCTTTAATTAACTACTGGAATGAGAGGAGAAGTGTGTGTGTGTGTGTGTGTGTGTGTGTGTGTGTGTGTGTGTGTGTGTGCGTGTGCGTGTGTGTGTGTGTGAAAGAGAGAGAGAGAGAGAGAGAGAGAGAGAGAGAGCTGGCACATTTGGCCCGTTTTCCCATCACACCCTGGTGTAATGTGTCCTCATTGTCTCTCACAGGGACAAATGGAGACAGTGTTTAATGCAGGATGTGTCGCTGAGAGGTGTGTGTCACTTCCTGTGTGTTCAAAGGTTCATCGAGAAGTCTAGGTGTGTCCTTATGCATAAAATGCTCCATCGGTATAGACACACACACACACACACACACACACACACACACACACACACACACACACACACACACACACACACACACACACACACACACACACACACATACTGTACACGCACAGATTTATGCATGCTTTATTTCTCTGTTTCAACTGAGTTGAAAACGCAGTCAGCCATCTCCTAGGCAACTGAATGGACGGGATGTGTTCAGAAAACATTACACACACACACACACACACACACACACACACACACACACACACACACACACACACACACACACACACACATGCACACACACACACACACACACACACACACACAGAGATTCAAGATTTTTTAATCCTCTTTTAGTGTGCACTTTTTAGAGTTGGTTTAGATTTTATAGAAATATATGAATAATAATGGAGCCCCAAAAGACCCCTATGGAGGAACAGGGGATAGGGCAAAGGGAATAAGGATTATGACATAGAGTATTCCACTGTATAACTCTTGCTTTTTTCTTGGAATGTTTCATCAGTATTTTTGAATCTCTCCCTCTCTCCTTAGCAGCAGATAAGGAGTTACGAGTCCTGAAGAGAGAAACAGATAAACAGAGAGAGTGAGACACACAGGAACAGCGAGAAAAAGAGCGCGCGCGAGAGAGAGAAGATGAGCTGAGTGAGGAAGCAGCTGAGATGTTGCCAATAGGGTGTGAAATTCCAGCAGAGACCTCAATCTGGCCGGAGACGCGTCAGAGTGTCTACACACACACACACACACACACACACGCACGCACGCACGCCCACACGCATACACACACACACACACACACACACACACACACACACAGACACTCTGTGTGTCTGAGAAAGTGAGACGCCTGTGATCTGTGAGATAAGCGCTGTATTAGGTGTGATGCTGTAGAGAATTTCCTTCATTTCTTTCTATGTCAAGACCGAATACCACTCACACACTACACACACACACACACACACACACACACACACACCACATGCTGCTTACAGCACACAAACCCAACAGCACACATACTGCATACCGCACACACTCCACACCCCACACACTTCACACCATACACACACCCCTGACTGCACACAGTCCACACTCCACACACTCCACCCGGACCCATACTCAATACTCTACATTTCACACA
>QNUK01000036.1:3205000-3297500 GCA_013621035.1 Clarias magur
AGAGTGCAGTTCGGAGAAGTTTGCTTGTTTCCTCAACTGTTAACAACTGGCCCATATATAACAGTCTACGTCTGTCAGTCTTTCTCTCTCTCTCACTCTCTCTCTCTCTCTCTCTCTCGTTCTGTCTTTATGCCTCTTTCTCTCTCTAGGCACTTTCACACAGAAATAAAGCACACGTTTACGTCACTTACCAAACGCTCCGCTCTGAGCTCGCTGTTTTCCCAATTCTCTGCTGTTTTCCACTAATGAGGCGCTTAACTGCGCTGCCTTTAATTCCCACTTCATGCTTTGAGGTCGGCTCTTACGTCAGAGATAAAACTGACACAACCAGTCACAAATGGGATCGAATTCCTGTAAACAATGATAACAATGAAGGTGGGATTATTCAGGAAAAAAGTTTTATCTGTATCTATTAATGCTAGAATGAGCACACTGCTATTAATTGTACTTTGACACACTTATATTGGGATATTTTTTTAAATTAGATAAAAAAGACTGATCGGTCACAGGGACAGCTAATCCTTCAGTTCATTGTTTTAGATGTGTCACTGCTTTAACACTAGGTTTATGAGATATCTGTGTGTTAGCTGCTACTTTTTCACTGCCAGTGTGTTGTACACATCACACATCTCAAAGCATCAGACACACATTCCAAGATAAAGTGCTCTGCCTTGCACACAGATCTCGACTCGCCCCATTATCAATGTGCAACGATTAACAATGTGCAGATGTTAATAGTAGTAGTATTAGATATTATTAATAGAGTTATGAATAGAAAGATTAATAGATTATTACATGTTCAAGGCAAACTGATACTTTTGCTTTTTTTACTTTTGTTTTTTGTGAATGAAGCCTTAAAAATCTATCGACATTCAGAGAAGACTTTAAGCGCAGCACAGTAACTCTGAGCTGCAGTGAAACATTTGAAGGGTGCAAAGAAGATCACATGTCCATGGGAGTGACGATCCCAGTTAAGGTGGCTCTGAGCCCACTGCAGTGGTTCCCATGAACATTCAGCGAGTGGAGCTCCCGATCCTTGAAAAACAACAAATAAACTTGTCGCCAACTTGCAGAAAAGATGCATCTGTCTGCATAAGGAGACTGTACGCACAATCATTCATAAACATCTCTTGCACATTACAGAAACTCAGGTGGGAGTTATTGGCACATCTCACGTACAGTCCTGACCTTGTTCCAAGAGGTTTGTTGTATATGTTCGGGCCATTAAAGGAGTTCCTGGGAAACCAGCGTTTATGTGAAGCTGGCAGTCTGATCTTGACTCTGGTGTAACGGAGTACACAGGGATAAGTGCGTGAGTGTAGCAAGGGATTATATAGAGAAATTAAGGTAGTTCTCACTCTCGTAACTGTAAATAAATACGACAGCTAATAAATAATATCATCCATGGAAAGTTTGTTATTTTTTCACAAAGAGGACATCAGGGGAGACATGGTGACATGGTGAATTAGCATGCAGTATTTTATTTCTTTAACAACTTAACATACAGAGCCAAAACTGTGATTACTGTAAATCTCCTAAATCTCACAAACCCACATTATTACTTCTTTGCTCCCTTTTTTTATTATTATGTGGAGTCATTAAATTGTGATCATATATATTACTGTATACATATATTATACTGTATATATATATATATATATATATATATATATATATATATATATATATATATATATATGAATAATGAGTGTGGAGGATATACTGTATTAGTAAACTAAAGCTGTGATTAATGGGAAATATTACAACTACTACATATACATGCAGAAATATCTTCACTGCATTCCAGACTCCAGTTAGATTTTTTTCAGTGCTCGCCATGGTCTCATTCATATTTCACTTTATTAATCTTTTTATTTTTCACTTTTAAATGGCTCTTTGTTTTATGTTACATTGTATTACATTTGACAGGTTGCATTGTCTCTGTCAGAATCACTTACATTGATCACTCTGATAATGAAGTGATGATACACTGGGGATTTATGTCAAAATTGTTCTGGCATAGCATGTGATGGACAAAACACCACTAAACAGGAAACAGGAGACACATTTGGGATGACCAGACATAACTGGAGACTCTGGTTCCTATTACATGCTCCTGCATGGTTTGGGAATTGTGGGTGGTTTGATCACACTCTCTCGCTCACTCTCTAACACACACACAAGCACACGCATGCATGCACACACACTTAGGGTTTGTGTTAGAAGTAACTCAAACAAATGTAAACCAGGTGCATTTATGGTTAGCAGTAAAAAAGAAAGTAAAAAAAAAAAAGCTGAGGTGATTGAACATTAAACATGCCCTTTGGGTCGGAGTCGCCAGAGGGGCGGAGCTATTAGAGGAGCAGAGCTGAGTTGTCACTGAGTTGGAACCATAAAATGGAAGGAACTGCCAAGAGTTCAGGAGGTGGTGACATCAGGTTGACACATCAGATGGGTGGTGCTAGCAGAGATCAAAGAGATGGTGCCATCTGAAGGGCAGTAACATCAAAGGTGGAGCCATTAGATCAGTACAGAGGTATTAAATGGAATGAGCCATCAGAGGGGCAGTGTTACTGGAGATGCATCGTCATTGTTCAGAGCAAATGAAAAAAAAAAGGCAAATTTGTATTGTGGCTTCATGGCATTTGGTTCTATTTGATGATATCTTGTTTCTGATTTTGGGACTAAGAGAACAAATAGTATGCAATGTAAAAATAAAATTGCATATAATGTAAGAGTATAAATGATGTGTAATGAAAGAGTACAGGTAATGTGTAGTGTATGAGTACATTGTAGATCATGTATAGTGCAAGAGTATAGTTAGTATGTAGTGCAAGTGTAGAGGTAGATACAGTGATCAGCGATAACTTTACAAGAATTGACATTACACCCACCTAGCTTTTAAATCAAATCAAATCAAATTCAAATTTTATTTGTCACATACACAGTCATACACAGTACGATATGCAGTGAAATGCTTATACGACCGCTCCGTGACCTTAAATAATTTTTACAAAAGGAACCTATAAAACAGATTCCAACAAAGTTACAAAATATATATATATATACATAAAATCTGAAGTATGAAAAAATGTGCTCTTGTCAGAAGTGGGATGTGATGTAATATATTGCGACTATAGTCTGTGAAAACTTGAGGTAGTTTTTTAATGAGATGAGGGGGGTGTGAAAAGAAGTCCTTGAAGTGTGCAAAATGTGCATATGTGCATATATGTGCAATGTGCATTGACATAATTGTCCGTTCTGTTGTGTGCAAGAAAATGCAAAGGTGTTTAGTCCAGTGTGTTGGTTTGATTGAGAGACCGTATCGCCTGCGGGAAGAAGCTCCTTCTCAGTCTCTCTGTATTGGCCTTGAGGGAGCGGAAGCGCTTCCCAGACCGCAGCAGAGAGAACAGTCCATTGCTGGGGTGGCTGAGGTCCTTCATGATCTTCCTGGCCTTGGTCCAGCACCGCTTGCTGTAGACAGAGTGCAGGTCAGGGAGCTCAGTTCGGATGATGCGCTCAGCTGATCGCACCACCCTCTGTAAGGCTCGTCTGTCCTGCATGGTGCTGTTCCCGAACCAGGATGCGATGTTTCCCGTAAAACATCCCTTTTAGGTTCCCTTTATGGCTCCACAGGGCCTCTCGGAGTATGTTATGGTGTCTGGTACCACGATGTTAGCAATGGATTCTTGGGGTCTGTGATTAGCGGGGTGGGGACACTGTGGGTTGGGCTTGTTTGTGTTGAGCATCCCATGGGTGCCCAGTACAATGAGATCTGGTGAATTTGGAGGTCGCGTCATCAACCTTGAACTCCTTGAGTGTCTAGTCCTAAGATATGTTGGATGATCAGATACCTTTCTGTCATAGCGTGAATTTACTTTTTTCCAGGTGTTTGTGCGGCATTTGCTTTTCTGTGGGATTGGGCCAGGTGGGCAGACCTTTGGTCCCTGCTGGTTTACATGGGCCATGGGTGCCCATGATCCTGTTGCCAGTTTATGCTGTATATAATTGATAATCAATGTTAATCAGGTAACTAGGGGGTGATGTTAGTGTTATCGTTGATCAGTGTAGATAATGTGTACAGTGTAAGAGTATTCTGTAGACCATCTATAGTGTATAGTGTAAAAGTTTACTGAAGATAGGGTGTAGAGTTAGAGAACAAATTGTCATATATATGTGTATTGACAGTGTGTGTATTGTAACAGTGAGAATAGTGTGCAGTGATGAGTATAAACAGTGTGTAAGAGTATAGTTATTGTAGAATGTATGGATAGTGTGTAGTGTAAGAGTACAGGTAGTGTGTACTGTATGAGTATGCTGTAGATAATGTATAGTATAAAAGCTTAGATAATGTGTACTGTAACATTTCAAGTACTGTGTAGTGTTTGAGCATACTGTAGATGCTATATAGCTATTGTGTAGTGTAAGAGTACATGTAGTGGGTTGTGTATATGTATGCAAGATGTGTATTGTAAGAATCTAGATAGTGTGTGGTGATGAGTGTAACAAGCATGTAGTGTAAGAATACAGGTAGTGTATAGTGTAAAGGTGTAGATAGTATGTAGTTTAAGAGTATAGGCAATGTGTAGTATATAAGTAGTGTGTAGTGTATAGATACTGTACAGTGTAAGAGCATAGTGCAGATAATGTATACTGTAAATACAGGAAGTGTATAGTGTAATATGTGTATGTAGAATACAGTGCAAGATGGTAGTTAGTGTAAGAGTACAGCTTGTGTGTGGTGTGTGAGTACAAATAGTGTACAGTGTAGAGTAGTATGTAGTGTATGAGTATCCATAATGTACGGTGTAAATAGAGGTAGTGTGTGTTGTAAGGGTATAGGCATGGGTATAAGCAGGAGAGTATAGTTAGTGTTTAAGGTAAGAGTGTGTGAGCCCTGAGATCAACATTGTATATCTGATAGTGAATAAAAGGTTTCGTTTTCTTCTGATTTTATTTCTCACACACTCGGAGTCAAAGAATTTCTCAATAATGCAAATTGGCTGAAGAAGCTGTTGGATCAGATCAGTGTTTGATAGTGTTAGAAATGAAATGTAAAGTAATATCCTGTTTCTGTGAGGCAAATGAACGCAGTGTGTGTTTGCAGCTGGAAGCTCAGGAGGAGCGCAAGGTCAAGATGAAACACAGAAGACGACACATTCATGTTTATTTTGTGTTTGGTCTCTTATCCAAATATTGATTCATACCAGGAACTATTAATCATCCTGACGGCACCCATTTATCATTACATACATTTTCCGTGTCTGTGTGTGTGAGTGTGTGTGAGAGAGAGAGCAAGGAAAAAAGAGAGAGAGAAAGAGACGAAGAGTAGAAAGGTAAACTCATATCTTTTCATTTCGAATTTCCTTATAACATCCGCAGAGTTGTGTTCTAGGGCTCTTTGTAGATTGTTGAGCGCTGCACAATCTTAAATCAGTGGTTGTGTTATGTTGTGGCTGTTAAGTTCTGTTTGTATTTTTTTTTTTTCGTCTTATTAACTTTAAAAGGGAAAAAAGATGGGCTGGTGTTGAAATAGCGGATTAAAGCTGCTACAACATTAATGAGAACAAAAACGTTGTCTTTCCTCAATATTAACTATATACACTATAAACAGACAATAAGAGTGATTTGGTAAACATAAACGTCGTTGGTAAATTACTCTGGTATAAGAGGAACAAAAAAACAAAACAAAAAAAAAGATATATTGCCATAGGAAAATAATCAAATTACCCCCCCCACCCCCCACACACCACACACACACACACACACACACACACACACACACACATATTACTTACTTGCTAAATACACTGTTTGGCCAAAGTAAAAGGCGCTGTTTGGATTTAAATAAGCAAATACTTAAGAGCCTTTGGTTGGATATTTACTGAAGTGATTAATGTGTTTCATCTGCAAAATTCCTTTTAACCCTAACTAATGCAGTGAATAGCTTCTAAAGGCATGTCCCATGGTCGTGGAAAAGACATTACTGTTCCTGAAGTATCAAAAATTTGGACTGAAAACAACTAAGGAGATTTCTGGAACTGAATTAAAATGCATTATTAAAATCTGGAAGGATAGTGCTGAAACATCAACCTTATGGAAGAAGTGTGGTCGGAAAAATAATCATGATGGACCGAGATCACTTAAACGCTTAGTGAATTTCATCCTAAAGACAACAGTAGAAATATGTCAGCTACACTGTGTTGCCAAAAGTATTCACTCGCCTGCCTTCACATGCATATTGAACTTTAGTAACATCCGATTCTTCCAACATGACTTACACATTACTGCACAAAGCAAGGTCCATAAAGACATGGATAAGCGAGTTAGGTGTGGAACAACTTGACTGGCCTGCACTGTTGAGTCCTGACCTCAACCCGATAGAACACCTTTGGGATAAATTAGAGCGGAGACTGCGAGCCAGGCCTTCTCGTCCAACATCAGTGTCTGACCTCACAAAGGCGCTTCTGGAAGAATGGTCAAAAATTCCCATAAACACACTCCTAAACCATGTGGAAAGCCTTCCCAGAAGAGTTGAAGCTGTTATAGCTGCAAAGGGTGGGCCAACATCATAATAAAAACTATGGATTAAGAATTGGATGTTACTCAAGTTCATATGCATGTGAAGGGAGGCGAGCGAATACTTTTGGCGATATAGTGTATGTTTAGTAGAAAGAGCATTTCTATGCAGTGTCATTGTCACAGGACTGTGACTAAACAGCTGTGTAGTCATTAGTCATAGGAAAATCACTTGTTAGTAAAGGTAATCAGAACAAAAAGCCTTTAATTTGCGATTTAAATTTAAGATTGGACATTGGAGCAATGGAAAAATGTCGTGTGATCTGATGAGTCCAGAATGCCGTATTCCAGAGTGATGGTCACACTGTACAAGCCTCTGGAGGCAGTGGTATGATGTGGGGTTACTTTAGTTGGTCAGGTCTAGACTCAGCAAGGTTATCTGGCAATAAAATGATGTCAGCTGATGACCTGAATGCACTGAATGACCAGGTTATTTATGGAGATTTCTTCAATGATGCAGAGGCATATTCCAGGGCAATAGTGCTATGATTCTTCTGACTTAAAGCGGTTCTGGAAGCATAAGGAATCATTTTCACACATGAATTGTCTACCACAGAATGGTTTATTTTGGAGTAACCCCATTGAAAGTCTTTAGGATGTGCTGGTGAAGATTTTATGGAGTGGTAAGACTCTCCTGTCATCAGTATACGATCTCAGCCAAAACTTATGCTATTGTGGATGGAAATAAATGTTGTGACAAAACAAATGTACACATTGATCAAAGCTGAACGCAGTTAAATCTAATAGAAGAGTGTGTGACGTCTATTTTGGTCAGGCAGTGTATCTCAGAGCAGTCGATTAATATATACAGTTTTTTTTCTCTTTTCATAAGGTTTCCTTCCTTTTGGCCTTGGAATAAATAATAATAAAAAATCTCTGGCATTTAAACACTTTGGGCTGCTGTGTTTGATAAACAAAATGATAAAAATGCCTATTATATAAATCAGACGTGTTTAGGCAGAAGATAAAGGAGATGAGTGAGAGAGGGAAAGTGGTGTGAAGAACAGAAATGCTGAGTTGAAAGAAATGCACAGTGAATGAAAGAAAATGATAGAAAAGAGAGACAGACAGACAGACAGACAGATGGGCAGGCAGACATACAAACTCAGCTCCTCTTTCATTGTGTAACTTAAACACACACAAGACATTTTCATATCGTAGTATGATCTGACACCTCAGAGACACAACACCACCCTAACTGCACACATCTACCTTGGGAAAGATCCACACACACACACACACACACACACACACACACACACACACACACACACACACACACACACACACACACACACACACACACACACTTGTGTTTACACTGTAGAGATGTCTCTGATGTCTCCAGGTTTGTTTTTGTGAGTGTGCCTTGTCCTCCTTGTTTTAAAGAAACAGTTTTTTTTTTTTGCATTTTATCAAAGAGCGCTGTGGATAAAAAGTGGACAAAAAGTCACTATAGCTACAAATCTAATATTATTCATATTAAATTATTATGATTATTATTATTATTTATGTTAATCAATATTTATATTAAATATTAATATAAAGAAAGTTGTCATTGTGTTCTTGTCAAGTGTTTGACTGCAGGGGGGATTTCGGAGGATCAGACTCTCACCACTTCTCCATCCATCTCACATTCAACATGGCCTTCCCACAATCCTCGCATCTCGACATTCCGCCCACAGTCCCCCTGTGTCCGCACGTCGTTCCCACAATCTCCTGCATCTCCACATCATTCCCACAATCCCCTGTGTCTACACATCATTCCCCCAATCTTCTCAATCCACAAAAAATTCCCACAATCCTCTGCATCTGCACATCATTCCCACAACCCTATGCATCTCTACATTTTGCCCACAATCCCCTGCATCTCTATATTTAAGCCTCTGCATCTACTCATCTGTCTCATAATCCACTGTCTTACATTTTCCCCATGATCCTTTTTGATTCTACAATTTAAAAAAAGTAATTCTTAGCTATGTTAAGCCCCGCCCCTATGCACCACTAACCAGTTGTTAAATGCTCGTTACCATGGTTACTTATCAGAGGTATTCACTTTTATGTAAATACAAATGAGGGTAATTATTAATTAAATGGCTATTTATCCTTGTTGTCATGGTTACATTACACTTATAAAAGGTGGCCAAAAGTATTGAGACAAAAGTGAAATTCAATGTTTTAATGACATTCTATTTTTTAATAATGGCAACCAAGATAAGAATAATTATGCCATGAAATAAATTTATACAACAATCAATATTTATTTTTCAAAACCTGCTAGTCAAAAAGTCGTTCGTGTCACTTGTTCAATCCATATGGTTGATTGCTTCCTGGAGATCCTGGAGCTTCCTAGAAATCACTTCCTGGAGAAAATTTACCACTGACGTTGGCAATTCATGTGAGAATTGCCTAGTTTTAGTTATTTTTGTGCAGCAGTGGACACCAGGGCTTCAGAACGTAAAAATCCTCACATATTTGTTCCATCCAGTAAATAAACCAGCTGATTCTTGTGAGCATCTTCAACCAGAACTAATTAGTGACATCACCTGTTTTATTCCCAGGGGGAACTACAATACAGGGCATGTGTTGTCGTTATGCATTTGGCCACCGCTGTAACATAATTCTGCTTAGAACAAGAAATAGGATTAAACTTTTCAGACAACGTTTAATATTAAAATAACAACAGACCCGTAGGCCAATCAGAAAACAGTATTCTCTGTGATCATATTATGAGCAAAGCACAAGAAATAAAAATACAGGGATGTGTGTCTTATGTTGTGAACAGAGACCAGGAAGTCAAAGTCGTGTTTGTAATCAAGGTAAATATTTAAAATAATCTATAAATTAAATAAATCAAACCACACGTAGTTAATTGCTTTGCAGATATTTCAAATAATCCTTTGTCTCTTTGAATGATAATTTAAAGATTGTCTAGAAAACAAGACAGGTTTATAAACTAATGAAAATGTGTATGGGTTTTTATGAATAAAATATTTATAATCTGAATATAAAGTGAAATAAGGTTTGTTTGTTTTTATGTTTGCTTGTTTTATTTGTTTAGCCTGCAATAAACCGGTCTCATTATATTATATTATATTATATTATATTATATTATATTATATTATATTATATATTATTATATTATATTATATTATATATATATTTTGCAATTGTGCAGTTGTTCATTTTATTTAATATAATGTTTCTTTTTAATTAGTATATTTATTATTAATAGTATTTGGCAATGTCATGACTGAACAAACATTCCAATAAAGAACAAGTTGAACTTGAAATTGGGGGGCAAGTATGTGTGTGTGTGTGTGTGTGTGTGTGTGTGTGTGTGTGTGTGTGTGTGTGTGTGTGTGTGTGTGTGTGCGCGCGCGCGTGTGTGTGTGTGTGTGTGTGTGTATGTGCATGTACATGTGGGTGTGCGTGTGTGCACTTGTGTAAGTTTGTGAAATTTCCATATGGCAATAAAACGTCTGCCACTTTAGTTATTGAGTTTCTAATGCATGCCAGGTGTGTGTGTGTGTGTGTGTGTGTGTGTGTGTGTGTGTGTGTGTGTGTGTGTGTGTGTATGCACGCTTCCATAAAACTCTCCATAGCCTGATTTTTTTTCAGTGGGTGTTTTAGTGAAACAATCTGACCGCGTTACAGAAACCAGAACCACAAGGACACAACAGCCGTCTCAGTTTCCGTTTCATAAAATCCAATAATAATCACACAAACTGACTCAAATCTAATCTCAATAACTAAATAAATCCCCTGGAAAGAAGAAGAAAAGCTTTTGCTAAGTATTACACTTCAGTGGATTAATCTTGAAGTGTACTTTGCTATTTATTTGAATTATGTGAGTGATGATGGTATATGAAAAGAACCGTAATGTCAAATACAGAGGTTAAATTTTAAAAATGCATCAAAAGTAGGCACTTAAAAAAAAAAATCTCTAAATCTTTCTCTAACTCACCTCTATTCAATTAAATGGCTTTAGATGAAATATGCAGTATGATGCATTTATTAAAACCTTAAAAATATATATTTTGAATGAAATGATTCAACAAATCATTTGAAAAATAGAATACATTCCTGAAATCTTTTTCACCCATAAGAACAAGACATTATATTACTTATTCCTAAAAATGTTGCTGCTTGTTGAGCAGAAATAGTTTAAATTAATCTCACACTTACAGCAAACAATAAAACTAATGGCTTTGTTAATGCATTGGAATTCTGTTCTATGCATTATGTGATTTGCCACCATTAATGGTGTGTGTGTGTGTGTGTGTGTGTGTGTGTGTGTGTGTGTGTGTGTGTGTGTGTGTGTGTGTGTGTGTGTGTATAAGGAAGTGAAACAGACAAAAAATTATTTCACCCTGGAGTGTCAACCAAAACACACAAAGAAAGAAAGGTCGGAGGCTGTGATGCTTCCGTCCTCACCTCGGGAAAAGCAGGCGAGAGCAAGCGTATGCTTATTTAAAAGTTTTGGCACCCCTGTGTCATTAGGTGGAAAAGATCACAATGGCAAGATTCTGATGTGGACAAAGGTTCATTCTCAGCAGCAGGAATAAGTTAAACATGAAACTCCACCCGAATGTTAATTCCACACTTTATTTTATTATTCATTACAAGTCATTTTAAATCTTTAAATCTTAGATACAGTACATGTTGTATGATTTTACAATCCAGGAGAAATTCACTTGTGTGTCTAGGTCTTTCCCTTAATCCTCTGTTGCAACGGGAGTTGTTAGCAACATTTTATGTATGATGGGTCAGTAATTGTATTTTGTCACAGAAGTGGAAAACACAGCAAACATTATTAGCAAAATTATTATATTTATTTTTCTGTTTCTGTAAATGTGTTGGTATTCAGTTTTTTTTAGTGTTTAGCAGAGTGATGCTGTGTATGGTGTCTATCAAAAACATCCTCATTCAAGCTCTTTAAAGTGAAACCCTGTTAGAGATGAGTTTAGTCGCTTGTCCTGTCACTTGAATATAGTTTATATAGAATATAGTCATCCATAGGTAGATTTCTGGGTGGAAATGAAATGACACTCTCCCTCTCCAATAAATATTCAAAGTATGAAATTAGGTAAATATTTGACTAATAGGATCATGTTCATGTTCATCCCTGTGAAAGTTATTTACAGTTATTATTACTGAACACTCTCCCCACACACACACACACTTTTATTATCTTACAAAATTGTATTGAAGCTAACTGGAAAAGATAAACAATGTAACAATTAAAACAAAAGAGGCACATGATACAATTAAGCATATATTATAGAAAATATAGCAATAAATAAACAAATACTTAACAACATATTTATATGAAAGATTACATTTTGACCCCTGAAACGTTAAGACATTATGAATACAAATTCAAATTATACACATTAATAACTTAATAATAATAATAATAATAATAATAATTATTATTATTATTATTATTATTATTATTTCTAGTCTCATTTCTAGTTTTCTCGTGCTGTGTAAATTTACTTACATGACATAAATAAATTCAGTTTAAATCCTGTTTCTTTTTTTTCTGTTCCTTTAATCCGGAGTTTATTTCTCCTCCAGCTCTGTCTCTGTATGAACACATCTGTCCTCAACGTAAGGGGAAAAAGTTCCCTTTAATCCACAAACACGAAAACAAAGAGGCACTTCACAAAATCTAGGTTGCCAGAGTGGATTTTTTAAAATTATAACCATCAGTTAGAGTTAACTACATGCATTTAAACAAAACCCATGCAATAAAAAAAGAATCCAATAAATATTAACTATATAAATATTGTTTCGAATAATATGTTATGTGTACATAATAAGGAGAGTTTTGTAATAAATGTGTAGAAGCAATAGCAAAAGAAAATTGAACAAAAAATCAAGTCTCCATTAGGTGTGTTACGATCTGGCAACCCGACAGCGTAGTTTCCGCTAGGAGGCGCTGTGACACTACAGACAGGCAAAGATGATGGGTTGCCAGATTGCATCAATATTAAAATAACCCTAGAATTATCCAAAGTGATAGAGAATAATATGCTGTACTGTATTTCTTTGAAGTGTTTTCTCAGAGGAGGTTTTCTCTTATAAGAATTACTGGGGAATTCTGTGTAGGATCCGGAAACAGAAATGAAAGACAATTTCCAGAAATCCCGGTTTTAAATATACATTTATTAATCAAGTAAACATCCAGTGGAAAACTATTTTTCCTAAATATTTATTTCATTTTCTGAATAAACAGATCAATTTCTTAGTTCCCGTGAAAATAAAAATCAGGAAAGGGGTAAAAGGAGTCGATCTGGCAACTAATTGAGCTGCCCTACCACCTCTCTCTCTCTCTCTCTCTCTCTCTCTCTCTCTCTCTCTCTCTCTCTCATTCAGTCTGGCTCACGCGAGGTTCAGTTCAGTCAGATGAGCTCGCGCAGCGCGCAGAGATCCCCGCATCACACCGCACCGCACTGCTCACGCGCCTGGGGGATTTTTTTTTTTGTATGTGTGACTGACTGCGTGTGTATGTGTGTGAGACTTGTGCAATGATGTGTGTGCATGCGCGTGCGTCCGTCTGTACACAGAGAGAGCGTGTGTGTGAAAAGCGCGAGCACTTATTCCGTTCCTGACCCAGTCGCGCGCGCGCGCACAGATACACCGGACCGCAGGAGCGGCACACTGGGATACGGAGATAACTCTCTCTATCATATTAACACACTCAATGGTCTTTCCTGAGGCACGGACAGAACGCACGCGACAGGACATTGGAGAAGTCATTCCCGGGATGAGGTTCGCGCGCCAGAGCGCTCCGGGATTCTTACGGATTGAATGAGGAGAGCTCGAGAAAGATTTCAGAGCGCGCGCACAGGAGTCACAGCCTGGTGTTCCGAGGTTTTATACTTTGGGGATTTAATAGAAGAGCGCTCGCGCTGCTTTCTCTATGAACAAAGTTATAACAAATTTAGAACTCTTTATAACTAATTAGTACTCCTCTGCACGTGACTTCTGGATTACAGGATCATTTTAAATTTGCCTTAATTGATTTTTGTCCCGGTGTATGGAGGTTTTGTCCCGGACTAAAGCTGCAGGACTGTAGGCTCGGCTGTTCCCCCGCTGCGCGTCTCCGCACTTCAGAAATGGATTATTGGCTGATTTTTTGCTGCTTTTTGCTGCGCGTGACTTCCGCCGTGGAAGGTAAAAAACTTTCATTTAATTTCCCCTTCATATACAAAACTATATTCGAATATAAATATATTATTCCTTCGTGTCTAGTGTATTATTCTGCTGTTCTTTTTATTAGTGCCGGTGCGTGTGTGAGTGTGCGCGCGCGCGTGCGTGCGTTTGAGTGCGATATCGTCTGTGAGAATTCATTTGAAGCACGCCTATTTATTTATTTATTTATTTATTATTATTAAAAGTAGAATACTTAAAAACTGCATTACATTATGCTATACAAACAATGATTTGTTTCAATAACACAGACCGAATGCACAGAATCATGCACAAACACACACACACACACACACACACACACACACACACACACACACACACACACACACACACACACACACACACACACACACAAACACACACACCCACACACACACTCACAAAGGTCTGTGTATTATTGGTACTTTTTCTTTTTCTTTTACATACCTCATCTTATCTTATCTTTTAATTCTAATGAAGGGGAACTGAGCGTCTCCTTTCCAAACACACACACACACACACACACACACACACACACACACACACACACATACACACACACACAGAAGGGGGTATATTTACCATTAATTTCTGTGAAACTAATTTTCTCTAGACAATTCATTCTGCAGTTTGATAATGTAACAAGGTGTGTGTGTGTGTGTGTGTGTGTGTGTGTGTGTGTGTGTGTGTGTGTCGCGTGTGTCGCGTGTGTATATGCTCGGAGAGCCTTGTGGATAGATTTATTTTGAAATCAAAGTATTTCTATTTGATCATTTTTACTGAAGTGCTTGTTCAAGCTCCTCAAGGTGAAAAATTCCACAAAGTGAAAGATTTTTTCTTTTTCTTCTCTCCGTCCCACATCCTCCTTCACTGCCACTTCACTCAGGCCTTTTTCCTTTATATATATATATATATATATATATATATATATATATATATATATATATATATATATATATATATATTGCCATGTTTATTCTCTGATGGTTAGCGTATTTCAAGGAAATACATAGTGTATACATGTGAGTGTATCACCCCTTACACCGTCACTCTTGTGATTATTCCTGGTGAAACGATTTCTTTTGGGTAAACACTTGCTCTCGGCATGAGAACGAGATGCTAACAGTGTAAGACTCCTTTTTGTCACACACTTTTCATTTCCAGTCCAGTGTGTCTCTTAAAAATTTTCCCCGTTCCTCCGGGCTTGCGTAAAATGCATTCAAATATTTATTTATATACAACCAAATGTCATTTAATTATTCATTAATTATTTAGTACTTTTTTTTACTATACCCCCTTTTTACTTATTACTTATTATTTTTTAAGGGAAGGGAAAGTGTGATCGAGCAGCACGGCAACACACTCCATATGTCGCACTTTCTCCTCTTTAATCTCGAGCTCAGACTCTTCTCGACAGTTAAACCCGTATCATGCTGAGTATCATAATTCCTGTATTTGTAACATAAGAATTAGATTTCAATCATCTGATAAATGCATCCCGTACAAGTCAGGGTTACGTACACTGTGATGTGTTTTATTCCACTTATTGCTCTTCGTCATATCTTTTCATGATGATTAAGGGCAACTATGGGTTCTGTCCCAAATCACTCCCACACCTTTTTTTTTGTTTTTTCCGACTGCCACAAGCTGATAAACGTCTCTTTTTTGTGATTGATTTCTGTTTAATAAGCTTATATTAGATAGAAAACTCCTGTCTGAGGAGTTTAACTGTCCTTGAAATGTCTATTTTTAATTTTAAGAACTCGAGTGTGTATATCGTGTAGAATAAAACAATATGTGTATCGTGTAGAATAATACAGTGTGTACACATAATGTGTATATCATGTAAAGTGTAGAATTTTACATAATCGTTTCTTTTTCTACATTTTTTAATTTAAAAATTCTATGATGGTAAAAAGAGGTTTTGTTTCCAAACACACAATCTACAATATACACACACTTTCAGATTGAGCTCCATGTGCTTCTGTTGTTATCAATTATTATCCTGTGTAATTGACGTTAATTATTTAACGTTGTTAAAGACGTCCTGTTCGACACAGAGACACACACACACACACACACACACTTTCTGCTCATTCGCTTCTGTTTATTGCTGACTGATCCACTCGGCACTGACTCATACATTCTGCTCAGTCATTACGTTCATTAACATGATACTTTATTAATTCATCATGCTTTCATATTTTCCCCTCAGAGCATTTTCATTAGATTAAACACTGGAGTGCTCAGTCCTAAGTCAGCTGTTTTCTTACTTAATCACTGGCTTATTTACTCGCCCTGGACCTTGGTTGCATTATGAATATTAAAATGAGCCAATGTGTGTATAAAAGATCAGATAGCAGTGCAGTTTTGGTGCCGTGTTCTTTGCTGAGCGTCAATCCAAGGCCGTTCCTGACACACACGCACACACACATGGCCCTGTTTACACACATCCTATTTCACATTTCACACTCACATCACACTTTAATGCACTTTCAGAGATTCTCTTTCTACACAATAATGCTTTCTTCATGCATGATAATATTTATTTAGAATCGTATTTATTTCTAAAGTTGAACTGATCTCACTAGTGCGTTTCTCAAACTCAAGGCCAGTTTATCATTTTGGGAAGAGGAGCACAAACTTTTCAATCCAGTCTGACGCCTGTGGACAATAATTTGCGATCTGGAGTAGAAAGTTCTGAACAAATTATTATTGTTTGAAATAATTCCAGGTTAATCTTTGTTTAATAACAAGTTCAGGTTTCAGTTATAACGTTTTACGGATCTGAAAGTTAATGATGCGTAGTCAAATGAGATTTGAGTCTAGATAAGATGTCTCAGATGGTTTGTGTTTGTGTTTGTGTGTGTGTGTTTATGATCCTGATTTTTATTCTTTTATCATTATATTTGGCTGTAAATCCACTCATACATGGCTTTATAATGCAGGTTATTAAATATAACGTTAAAATTTATTTTAGTGTGAGGAAATTAGAACACCTAATATATCGTATATGTGTGTGTGTGTTTTTGTTGGTTGTGCTGGTGTACATATAGCGTATTATTAATACTGTATCACATTCATTAGCGTTTTATACTTAGTGTAGATACACTGGTTATAAAACTATTGAATTTGCATTCCAATAATATTCATTTATTAAATGTAACTTTATGATTAAGAAATTAAGTAGTTCTGATCTATATTAGCGCTCTGTAATTAATTACATAGTAAATGTGTAAAGTTTTCAGTGAAATCTAAATACAGTTTTATTATTTGTATCAAATCCATTTAAAACACTAAATCATCAATTCCAAGATTTATACCCATATTTATCCTCATATCAATTTGTGTGTGTGTGCGCGCTACTGCCACGTTTCACAGAGTAAAAACCTATAATGTGTGTATAATCTGTATGTTTATTCATAGGTCTGTACAAATTCCTATTATGAATTATTTTATGATCATACACAGCATTTATTTACTTAAACAGCATTTTTGGAATGTCTCTCGCAGGAGAAGGTGCTATTTCCACACACACACACACACACACACACACACACACACACACACACACACACACACACTATATATGTATATATATTTCACGCGTCTGTGCTGAAGTTAAAAGAGCGTTGGTTTTTAGCGTTCTCTGAGCTCGTGTTGTGTTAACCTCCGAAACTGCAAACTCTTTTACATCACACGGCTCATTTAGAAAAGCATGTGCACAACATTACAGCCTTTTTACACCAGTCCAGACGTATTCTGTGTCTTTATCAGTAACGCTGGAGTCGAAATTATGAGCCGCTCCATTTACTTATCACATTTCACATGGAGCCATCTGCTGCGTTTTAATACTGCATTTCTTATTAAAGGTCATTTCCTGATTTTGGGCAATCTGATTTAGCTGATTAGATCGATCGGTTATTACGGATGAAATTGGTTTAGCTTTTAAAGAAAAAAAATTGAAGTAAATGAAAATGTTTTCTCGTGTGTATTGTCAATACTTTAATATGCTCAGTACAGTCCTGTCTTTAGTCCAGTGTTCTGGAGAGATAGACATAAAGACTCGCCAGTGTCACAGGTTGGATTTTAGTAGGTTACACACAGGTTTACAGTGAGACTGGCTGCAGATTCATTATAAGTCACACTTTGCAATGCATAATACAGAAATATTATAATTTTTTATCAGATTTTTTTTTTGTATCCCTGTGTATATGCACTAGAATTAATTATGTAATATGTAAATACATAAATATGTAAATGAACTGTCAAGTGTCTGTTTCATCCTCTTTTTAAAACTTTTACAGTTTATGGATTAACCCGCTCTATGCGCGCTGAGTGCCTGTAGAGACACCGGGCGCCGAGGCTGTATGTCGGGCAGCGAGATCAGGTCATTCAGGTTTAGAAAGCAGTTGTGACGTCAGCCATCTGATAAAAGACCATATTTTTGGATACGTTATTAAAATTTTAACAAATTTCCATAATTCTTTTATCTTTTTTTTCTATTTTATCCTGGTAATCAATGTTCCTGCGATTACATCATTAAATGATAGAATAATATGATTGCCTTTATACATATAACAGAAGTTGCAGTGCTGTTTTTAGCTGCCTGTGTCCCAGGACAGTTTTATCCCTTATCTGGTAAGGTTTTATTACTTTCTCTTTTTCTAGTTTTATCCCTTATTCCAAGAGATATTTTATTCCTTGTCCCAGAACAGATTTTATCCCATATTCTAGGACTGATTTTGTCTTTTATCCCATGACAGATTTTATTTCTCATACTGGGACAAATTTTTACTTCTTATCCCAGCACAGATTTTTTCCCCCTTATCTGATCAAAGCAAAAAGTTTATATATTATATCTATAAAATCCTGTAATATGCTGCTATAATACATATAATATATTCTATAATATACTGTAATAAAAGCGATGTGTGTAAAATATCTAAACAGGTTTGTTTAGCTTTACGTACAGGTGTTCATTTGCCTTATTAAAACATTGAACTTTACTATGATACATTTAATATGATTCTACAATACACACATACACGCACACACTTTCTCTGTAAACGTAATCTTTGTAAACAGATGATAGGATCTCTTCACTTTTACTGCCGAATAATAAACGAGTGCAGACGCATCACTCGCAGTTTACTGCTCTAATTAAACATCAGCACTGAGAGAGAGACAGCGAGAGAGAGGTTTACGCTTCATTTTAACACAGACCCATACTGTGAATAAAACTGATAACATCACACAATTTTGTGTGTGTGTGTGCGTGCGCGCATGTGTGCATGTTGAACAGATGTCCGCTGAGTGCAGTCAGCCATATAGGGGCTACGAGACCAGTCATGTGACCTCTGACCACACACACACACACACACACACACACAATTTTAGACTGCTGCTTTTCCAGCTCAGTGCTAACAGGAGCAGCAGCGAGTGGTTTAGCGTCTGCATGGACTGCATACTAACTCGCTATACTAGTGTATTAGGAAGGTAGGCTACAGCGCTGAAGTGCTGCTCTGAGTCGTTGTTTAGTAGATTAGCTGGTTATTTGGGACACAGCCCAAGACAGAGCTAGCTAACATAGCTTGATTAAGCCGCTGCTAGTGTGTCACGATACACACGACTGAGCACTGAAGTAGCGTGGCGGTTTAGAACACAGCCGTGTGACATCATGCGATTGGCTGGCCCTGTTTTGATGACATTGTTTTGTTGCTTCAGTTCAGCGTTTTATGTGTGAGAACTGTGTTAAAATAAGCAACTCAGCTAATTGTGTGTGTGTGTGTGTGTGTGTGTGTGTGTGTGTGTGTGTGTGTGTGTGCTTGTTGCTGATCTGAATATACAACTTGCCTTTTTCAGCCTTTTAACACTCTGAACTGGCAAAAATCCCTGTGTGTGTGTGTGTGTGTGTGTGTGTGTGTGTGTGTGTGGGAGAGAGGGGGTGGAAAGAGAGAAAGTGAGAGAGAGAGAGAGAGAGAGAGAGAGAGAGAGAGAGAGAGACCACCCGAGCAGAATGACAGATAGGAAATAACGACAAGAGAGACAGACAGTAAGAGAGAGGCAGCAACAAAGGGAGCTGGGTGTCAGAGTGAGACAGTTGTTTTGTGTTGTTTTTGTTTTGAGGGAATTTAGGGTGTGAGGCGGGCGGTTTGGGGTGTGAGGCGGGATGTTAGGGTACAAACAAGTGGGAGACAGGTATTTGGAGCTGGGACAAGGAGTGTTAGGGGTGGGAGATGAAAGGTTTAGGGAGTCAGTCAGGTAGTTTGTTAGGTTAGGGGTAGGGTTTAGGGGTGAGGGAGGAAGTTAAGGGTGGTAGCTAAGTTGGTTATGGACGCGAGATGGGAAGTTTATGGAGTGAGACTGGTGGCTTGGCACCTGAGACAAATGGAGAGCATTCAGTCTCTCTCTGATTGTGTCTCAGTGTATTGTCAGGTTGTGACAGGGAGGCTTAGAGCGGTGTGTGTGTGTGGTTCACAGTGCGGATGTGCTTCTGTACTCTGCGTGACACCACACACACACAGGTCCTAGACAAAAGTAACAGTTCAGAAAATAGCATTCAGACTTTTATCTTCCTTTTCCTGAGCGATTCTTTCAGGTTGAAGAATCGCGGTGGAGCCGTTCAGTGATAAATCGTCCCAGACTTTAACTCTGACTCGGGTAAAGATCAGCCGATAAAGTGACGTTTGAGAGGAAACAGAACTCGAACAGGAACATGTGGCTTTCTCCCTGTGGACTTGCTCTCTCTGAAGATTCAAAGGGTGTCCTCTCTCTCTCTCTCTCTCTCGCTCTCTCTCTCTCTCTCTCACACACACACACACACACACACACACACACACACACACACACACACACACACACACAAAGAGCTGTAACAAGACTCAGACTGATGTGTGAAGTCCTGCCATGTTTCTGCCAGATGACCAGCACACTCTTAACAGATTCAACACCACAGTGGAGTTTCAGAGACCAAACAAAGACCCCCCATGAACACACACATATGCACACACCTCCCCCTAGTCTTTATCTCATTAATAATCAAACCGTTTCATCTGTCTTCATCTATACAAATTCAAATTCAAATTTTATTTGTCACATACACAGTCATACACAGTACGATATGCAGTGAAATGCTTATGTCAGTTGCACAGCCTTAAATCAGTAAATAAAATAAAATCAAGTCCTAATTTGACCTATATGCTCTCTCTCTCTCTCTCGCTCTCTCTCACACACACACACACACAAATATCTCCAGGCTATAGTAAATGATTGAGTGTTGTGGCTGAGGAGGAGTGAATGTCGGTTGTGATTAGTGACCTGATCACGTGTGAAAAGTGCTTAGAACAGCTACTGGACCTCCACATGGCCATAAAACCTCACCTGCTGTTCTCTCTCTCTCACACACACACACACACACACACACACACACACACAAAACGCAGACATGTGCATGTCCACACGGTCACACGCACACACATTCTCCTATACTGCATGTCCCTCTTTCCTAGCTCCTGCATCTCGTTCCCTCTGTAGTGTCTCTGGACGTTAGTGAATGTCTCGTTACCTCTGTAATGTCCGTGCGCATTAGTGATGGTCGTGTTCCCCACTAAACGTTAGTGAGCTTCCCGTTCCCTCTGTACTGTCGCTGAGCGTTAGGGAGTGTCTTATTCCCTCTGTAGTGTCCGTATGTGTTAGTGAGCGTCACGTTCCCCTCTAAGCGTTACTAGGCGTCTCGTTCCCTCTCTAGTGTCTCTGAGCATTAGTGAGCATCTCGTTCCCTCTGTAGTGTCTCTGAGCATTAGTGAGCGCCTCGTTCCCTCTGTAGGGTCTCTGAGCATTAGTGAGTGTCTCGACCCTTCTGTAGTGTCTCTGAGCGTTAGTGAGCATGTCCTTCCCCCTGTAGTGTTTCTCTGAGTGCGTATGGACCTCTCATTCCCTCTGTAGTGTCCCTCCTGAGTGTTTATCGTTTGGTGTTAATTTAAGGAGAGACTCAGGGAAATGAGACAGGGTTTTACCAAGTAGAACACACCACAGGAGGGGTAATTATAGAAGGGCATGAGGTGTGAAACAGTAGAGTGTATTATCTATAAAACACACACACACACATGCGCGCACACACACACACACACACACACACACACACACACACACACACACTCTATCACTATCACAATGTAATTCCTACTTTTAGAGATAGATTCTATATGGAGTTATATTAGTGAACAGTGATGGAGTCTTGTGGGAAAAGTATAAGGGTCACGCTGTCTCACACACACACACACACACACACACAGGCTGAGAGTGTGTTATTAAGGGGCAGTGGAGCTGAACAGCTCAGACGAGAGACAGGCAGCCTGAGCGTGAGGTGCTGAGAGCAGGACAATAGGACAGACTGGTGATTTGGGACGAAGCCGACATGCTGCAATGAGTTTAGTGAAGTCCTCGAGAGAAGGGCACATTCTCTATCTCCGATTTGGAACTCAGCCACACAGACATCGACATCAGTCAGACGAGTTTCATCAATCACATGCTCACCTCGAACCAATCTCTCTCTCTCTCTCTCTCTCTCTCTCTCTCTCTCACTGTCTCTCCTTCATTTTTGTGTCCCTGCAGCTTGTTGTCGCTGCTTACTGATAAGATTTGACAGTGTGTGTATGTGTGTGTGTGTGTGTGTCACTGAGTGTGAGAGAAAGAGAGAGAGACAGAGAGAGAGAGAGGGAGATGTGCCTTTTTATTGCCTTCTTATTGACACCTACATGATAGGTGGAGTGTGTGTGGGTGAGCGAGTGTGTGTGTGTGTGTGTGTGTGTGTGTGTGTGTGTGTGTGTGTGTGTGTGTGAGTGTGTGTGTGGTTGACTCACACAGCCGACATGTCACCAAGTCTTAGCAGAACAATGCTGATGTTCCAGTTCTAGCAGCAGTACACTGTTTCTCTCTCCCACACCGGCTGTGTCTCAAACGCAGTGTGTGATAAAACTCACTCTGATAACTAACACGTGTTTGGGATGTGGGTTAAAGCAGTGTTACTGTTACTACCACCAAGCTGTTTTTTTTTTTTTCAACAGCGCATAGATCTGCTTCTATCATAGCAAATTACTACGCGTATTTATTTATTTGTGTGTGAGTGTGTGTGTGTCAAAAAATTACTCACAGTCATACAGTTATAATTACATTTATTGTTCACAGAACAGGTCTTTCCTGTTCTCACTTCGCTCGTAGCAGCCATTTCCTCAACCAGCTCTTTTTTTTTTCTCCCTCTGGAAATTAGTAGTAAAAACTCATCCGACACTGGAAAGTCCTTCTAGAGCTTAGAGAAAACTTCAGCACAAATTAATCAATGCTTTATTTTCATAAAAGGATGTGTAGCGTCTGCTGTACGAGTCCCTGTGAGTGAGCTGGTCCTATAGAAATGGTACGATACACAAAAGTTGCAGAATTTTTTCCAGTCACCTTTAGGTAGCCAGTTCATGTGTGGAAATGCTTCCCCATACATCCATAAGCACTCGTTCACACTGTGTGTCCTGGAATATACCTGCGCTGTCACGGAGGACAAACTCCTTTAATGTGATAAGCTGGTCATTCAGTAAATTCAGGTCATCAGCTGACTTCATTTTATTGCCACATAGCCTTGATGAGCCTAGCTAGACCTGACCCACTGCAGCAACTCCAGATCGTAATACTGCCTCCAGTGGGCGCTATGCATGATGGAGCGATGGAAAATGGTCATGTGGTCTGATGAGTTCAGACTGATCCAATTCCAATCCCTAGCAAATTGAGACAGTTTTTTTTTTTTTTTTTTTTTTCTCTTTGTGATTATAGTTGATAGTTCAGCACTATCCATCCAGGTTTCGCTAGCATGTTTTGACATGTGCAGAACCGCTTTGGAGGACATTTTGAAGCATGGAAGCATGTTTGGACACAACACCAGCTTCTAATTTGAACAATAGGTTAATATTAGAGCCTCGGGTTGAAGGTGATCTCAGTCTCGGTTTCATTGTTAAAATCAGAAAGAAAGAAAGAAAGAAAGAAAGAAAGAAAGGGAAAGGCTGGTGAGTTAGTGGCTGTTTCTTGCAGCTCTCATGTCGGTGAGAATGGAAAGTTATCTAAACTCTCAGGCTCTGATAAACTGTAAAAATACATATAAATATATACCGATCAGCCATAACATTCTAATGGTGCAGTAGGGCCCCATTACGCCACGACGCTCCGGGGCATGGACTCCACTAGACCTCTGAATGTGTGCTGTAGTGTCTGGCACCAGGACGGTAGCAGCAGGTCCGGCACATCCAATGGATGCTCGCTCAGATTGAGGTCCAGGGAATCTGAAGGCCGGATCAACGTCCTTAAACGCTTTACTCATTACGCAGCAAGCTGTGAAACACAGAGTGTTCTCATAGCTTTTATAGCCAGAAATCATTGATTTCTATTGCATTGGTTTTTCTGTGAGATTGGACAAGCCAGGGACAGACGAACCAGTGAGACAGACACTTTCCCCATCAAAGTTAGAGCGAAGTCTATCACGTTTTTAAACCGTTAAACTATGCGTCATTCATTATTAAATGAAGTTTTGTAACCATGGGCACAACGCTGTGGTTTTTACGTAAAATACCACATTTCTGTGCTTAATCAAGACCACAAGACCAAACTAAATCCAGAAATCATCGTGGCGCTTTAATTAATACTCAGCAGGGGCACGGAGCTAGCAGAGTTAGCCAAATTCCCCGAAATGTTCGACTTCCTGTTTCTGACTGAACCTCTCTCTGTCGATTGTGGGCTTCCGTAGTTAAATCAGACATTCAAATTAATCCATCACACACACACACACACACACACACACTTAAATTTTTTTTAAATGGCGATTAAATCTCCAGCGTTCTCCTGCGGCTCCGTCCCAAATCGAGCCGTATAGATCGACCAACAGCTCCAGACTAATTAGCCGACCAAGTGGCGTCCGATCGAAGCAAGGTCTCATGAATAAGTAAGGGGAGCGGCAGGCTGCCTGCTTAATTAACCACGGAAGTGAATTCCGCTCCCTCGTGGCCTTCGCCCCCCTCCCCTACGGAGTGTGTTTATGTGGATAGGAACGCCACCCGGCCGTCCAGCATCGATTGACGGGGCGCTAAATCGAATCGGGTATCATCGCCATGCGCTTAGCCGCTAATCCCACAGGGAGAGAGGGGAAGAGAGGAGAGAGAACGATCTGCTGTCTCTCTGACACTCCTCATGTAAAATAATGCAGAATATTACCCACATACACACACACACACACCATCTGGTGCTGCGTTATCCGACTCCTCTGTTTGTCTGCGCTGTCTTTTCATGTCAATATGGCAGCTTTCACACCCTTCTGTGGTTTTTTCGCACTTCAGAGTCTCTGAAGATTTTCCTGCGCTCTGTTAGAAGCCTGCACAGCATTCGGCTCCGTCCCAAATCCACAACGTCACGTCTTATTCACCGTATTACAGCTCGATCAAGTTGCTAGAATGCACGAAATGTTTTATGGTGGTTAACTGATGTGGGAGAGTGTGTGTGTGTGTGTGTGTGTGTGTGTGTGTGTGTGTGTGTGTGTGTGTGTGGACTGTCAGGGTGTGGAGGCCCAAACTTCTGTAATTACATCAGTAGCTGCCAGACCAGCTTCATGTCTGATGGGTGTGAGTGTGAGTGTGACCTGTCATTATCTCTCTACCTGCTGATTCTATTCTTCGCTTACACACACACTGGCTCTCTTTCCTGTGAGAACCTAAGAATCTCTTTGTCCTTTGACACATGTGCTATTCTTGTCTTATATGTTGCCCCCGTCAATACACGCACACACACACACACGGTTTAGTTTATCAGTAAATGATTTACTGCATTGCTTTGACCTTCTGCTTATCACGTAGTAACAGCGCTTACACTTCCTCACCCCTCTCTATCTGTCTGGCTGTCTGCTGGTCTCTTTGTCTGTTTGTCCTTCTGTCTCTCTCTGCCCGTCTTTCTGTCAATGTCTAGGAAATGCTTAAGTGAATAAAAAGTAATAAATTAATCACAAAGCTTATGTTAAATAATAGGATCAAATAAAACAAAGAAGGTACTGAACGAGAACTCGACCGATAGGCGTCCATGATTCAACTGATGATCTCACAGATGTCCAATCAGCATCCTTATTTCAACTGATGATGTCCCAGTGTGATCAGTCAGCATTCTTGATTCAACTGATGACCTTACAGTCTGGCCAATCAGCATCCTCGATCCAACATGATGATCAGACTGTGCGACCAATCAGCATCCTCAGTTCTATTGATGATGTCACAGTGCATGATGAATCAAGGATGCCGATTGCTTGCAGTGTGACATCATCAGTTGAATCGAGGCTGTTTTTTGGTCACACCGTGACATCATCAGTTGAATCAAGGATGCTGATTGGTCGCATCGTCATTTCAGAAATTAGCTACATTTATTTCCTTTTTGCAAACATTTACGTCCATCTTTTGAAATAAAAGTAAGTGGGTTTGAGAACTGCGAGCTAAAAAAAAAAAAAAGGCAATGAACTAAAGCAATGAATGAAATAAAGATGGAAAAGTCAGCTAGGGCACATCACAGTGCACTTGACACAAAAGTAATCCTCATTCCTGTCATTCACACTTTTTTTTTTCTTTTTCTTTCATAAAGCACTGGAAGTCATTTAGCGCGGGGTCTAACGAGTCGTCATGTTAACGCAGTGTGAGGTTAATGAAGTGTGTGTCGATTAAATAACACTGATTTATCAGCGTCTGCCATTCAGGACACAAGCGAAAATACACGCACGCACAGGCATGAATAATAATAACGATTATCCTCCTCCGAGTAAACACATGATGAGTTGATGCTGTGCAGTGTGTAGCACTTGGTAGCGTTCATCAAACACTTGTAATATCAATTGGAAAAAAAAAAGCAGACACTCGAAGACTCTTTGGAGACATTCGTCAAGTCAAGTCAAGTCAAGTCAAGTAGGCTTTTATTGTCAATTCAACAATATACAGTTGAGTACACAGTGAAACGAAACAACGTTCCTCCAGGACCAAGGTGCTACATACATGCAACGACATAAATTAACAACACAACATAAATTTAACAAGGCAGATTTTTTACATTTTTAAGTTAACCTAAAAATCTATTTCTATACAAAAAAGAGACAACAAAGACAGCAGACAACAGACAACAAATTGCACGTGCAAATGTGCAAACGAAGAGCTACATGACAACACAACAACGTAACACGTTACAGTTAAGAAATACCTTTTTAGTGATAAGGTATGGGTATGAGGTATTACTGCACTAGCGTGTGGTTTGAGACGCAGCCCTCGAAGAAACGGTCTTGACGTGACAAAGAGTGCAATTGTCTGGTGCTTTACGATGATGTCATAATGTTGATCTTGATTGTTTATTAGAACACAGCTTGTCTCATTCATCCCTGGATGTGTGTGTGTGTGTGAGTGTGTGTGTTTTCCTTAACAAGCTGTCATGAGAGTCAGCAGGTGAGCTACCCAATCAGCTGGAGATCGTTAACAAGGGAAGTACGGCTGGGATAATGACTCTCGAGTGCTTTATTCGAAATGAAGCTCAGCGATCGCGGAGATTACGGCTGTGTCGCCAATCCAACTGTTTGATTGAAATCATCTTACGAGACAGCAGGAACATGTGGTTTGAGACAGGACACAGACTGTGTGTGACAAAAAGTCGGTAGCACTGAGAGCTAATTAACTAATTAGTGTGATTGAAACAGCAATGTGTGGGAATCAGCGCTCGGATCAAACGTGACAGGGACAGGAAGCGCGTCTCGACCCGGGTCTTTGTCTCCTCGCATCCGGGACAAAGCCATAAAACTTTCTAATAGGAATTCTAATTAGATGGTAAATGTAGCGTTTGGGACGGAGCCGAGGTTTGTAAAGCTTAGATAATTAAAAATGTGGCAGCTGTGCTTTATTGTGCATGCACTGTATATGTGTGTGTGTGTTTAAACACATTGTTGGGAAACATGGACAAATGTTCAACACTTCAGTTTTCACACCCTCGCCAAGGTGTCTTCCCTCTCTCTCTCTCTCTCTCTCTCTCTCTCTCTTACACATGAACACCTGGCAGCGTGTGAAGAAGCACGGAGGTGTTATAGCACTGCCATATAGTCAGGCTATGTGTGAGCTGCGTATAGTGTGTGTGTGTGTGTGTGTGTGTGAGAGAGAGAGAGAGAGAGAGAGTGAGACAAAACCAGCAGGCCGAATCTCGACCCTTTAATAATGCAGGAAGAGGAATCGGAACACTTAAAAAACCGACTGTAGTAAGGATGTGTCTATCATCATACGCACACACACACACATGCACACACACGCACCTATTTTTATTTTTTATTATTGTGTTCATGCAGGAGGAATGTCGCTGAGGGTGAGGCCTCAAGCATTGTGTGTGTGTGTGTGTGTGTGTGTGTGTGTGTGTGTGTGTGTGTGTGTGTGTGTGTGTGTGTGTGTGTGTGTGAGAGAGGTAGATCTACAGACAGGTAAACATTGTCTCCTTTCCTGATCAGCCTGTATTCACACCTTGAGCTCCTGATGGTTTGCTGTGACCCTGGATTCGGTTCACACACACACACACACACACACACACACACACACACACACACACACACACACACACACACACACACACACACACACACACGCACGCAACCACACACACCTCTTACCTACTGTTACACCACCATCTGTGTGACCTGGGTGGGTTCTAAAGCTTTACAGCCGAGATGCCGTCCTGTAGCACTTCCTGTCTGGCCAAGCAGACGGTGTCTCAGGTCACAAAAGTGAGAACATGGAGGTTAGAAAGCGTTTCACCATTTGCTCCTTCGCCTTGTTCCCTTTCAGGTGCGTAGGTGTGAACACTTCCTGTAAACACATACACACCACCTGTCCTCATGTCATTAACCCCCCCACACACACACTTTAACATGGTGTGTTACAGGGCTCAGAAGTGTGAAGTCGGGGTGAATGTGTGTGTATGGTGAGAGAAGGAGAGCTGCTGAGGAGAAATTTCAAGCTTTCTCCAAGTTTTTTCCACCCCTTGGATTAAGATTGGAAATTTCAACCTTTGCTGCAGTTTCACACCTTCTTCTTCTTCTTCTTCTTCTTCTTCTCTCCCCTTAATGTGAGGAAGGAGCTGCTGAACAAGTCATTCTTAATACGCACTCGTCCTGTGACCAGATGAAAGACTAGATGGGGCGGTGGGTGAATGGATGGATGGATGGTTTGGGTGGACAAATTGGTGGGTTGATGTTAAGGTCGGTGGGTGGATGGATGGATTGACGAATGGGTGGGTGGATAATTGGATGGATGCACTGATGTACAGATAAATTCATTTAATCTTAAGGCAGATTTACGACACGCAGTGAGTCATAGGATATTAATGGAATATTCTAAGTAAGCTGCGAATTTTAAGTAAATATTTCCTACAAATTTAAGAACCGGATACACTGGTGTGTGTGTGTGTGTGTGTGTGTGTGCACGTGTGGTTTGCGTGTGTTTGTTGTGTGTGTGTCTGAATTATACATTGGCATCATGGTGCGATTCATATCACTATGACCTTTTTTACCCCAGCATACTTCATGCAGTCTGTCTGTCTGTCTGTCTGTCTGTCTCGCTCTGGCTCTCCTGCTCTAACTCACTGTTTCTGAGCTTTGGGGCATTTAAGTTATTTATACATGTTGGCTTCTCTTTATCCTGCCAGACTGGGTAAGCTGGAGGGAACCACAATAGAGAGAGAGAGAGAAATGAGGACAGGAAGAGGGATGTAGGAAAGATGAGGAAAAAGAAAGGAAAAAGAGAAATGAACGAGAGGAACAGAGGACTTATGAAAGCGGGTGAGAGAGAGAGAGAGAGAGATTAGAATGAAGATAGTAATATTCATATCCTGGTTACAAGCTTGATCATACCGACACAGATCAGTGGCAGGCCTGGGTTAAGAGTGTGATCACTAAATGATACACTCCAGCTTGTAAAAATGCTGTGTGTGTGTGTGTGTGTGTGTGTGTGTGTGTGTGTGTGTGTGTGTGTGTGTGTGTGTGTGTGTGTGTGTAAACCCACACCACGTCATTTAGTGAAAGCCATTCATAAACACAAGGCTGAAGCTCAGTAAGTCTGTAATCTGTAATTAAAGTCATGCGACGAAACCACTGTGAATCAGATCATCTTTCTCTCTCTCTCTCATACACACACACACACACACACACACACGTTTATATTTCTGAGATCATACCGCAGATCTAAATGGCAGTGTTACCTGTGTCATGTGACATCTGGATGTTGTGTCAGGATAAACATAAGGAATAAAACACTGGGGAAATGCCGCTAGTGGAAACTAATCTACAGTGCAAAGGTGTGATGGCCAGAGTTACGTTTTCTGAACGTCAGAACGTGGTCGAGCGCTGACACTGGACACTCCTTCAATAAATGTGAAATCAATTGCACCTTACCATATACAGTATATCTTACCCAGGGGCGTTCAAGTCAAACCGGGACTTCTGAATGTGCGGCGTAAAAGAAGAAAAACGACCTGTATTTCTCTCTATATTCCCCTACTACACTAATGCACTAATCACAGAGTTTCACTAAACGCTGGCAAGGTAGAAAGTTTGCTCAGTACGGCGGAGGCATGATTGGGCCGCCTGCTTCACCTCCGAAACGCCGGCCTCCTTTCATGTGGACCAGACATGTGGAAATTGCTTGGATCAGGCTGTGTAGGGTATGTGGCAATAACTCCTAGCCAAGTTCCTGTAATTTGCGCCACTGTAAAGTGGCGTCGGTGAATGATTGTGTGCACAGTTCCCGAAGGCAGATGCGTCTTTTTTTTTTCACAGGTCGAATTTTTATCAGTGGATTTTCAAGTATCAGGAGCTCAACAGACGGACTTCTTTAAAATGCAGCTAGGAGTCTCATCACAGTACCGACACCTTTTCATCATGAGTCCCAGTTTGACTTGAACACGTCTGGTGCTATAATAATAATAATATCTGCATATTGTACATGTGGCGTCTTCTCTGTAGAGCTCCCCGTGAATGAGCTGTTACTATAGAAACCATAACATAGTATAATAAGTGCATTAATATAAACCTGTGATTATCAGCTACATTAGCGTCAGAGTCCATGACAGCTGACGAGATGAGGAGCAGCCCCAGAGAACAGCGCCGCAGCGTAAGCGCTACACGCGTGGACTGTGAACGAGCGAGTTCTGATTTCATCATTACGCCGAATTACTGTGAGAATTTCAGACAGGAAATGAAGCTTTGATGCCACGTTTCATTTAGGATTCTGCATCAGTGAGGAATTCCTTCATCTCATCATTAATAGTGCTGAACTATTAATGAGCAGTTATGCCAGCACTAGCACTAGCACACTGTGTTAACACGCACATACATACGCACACACACACGCACACTTCATACCCTGAGAGAAAAGAACATACTGATACTGCGAAATCAGGAGCCAAGGTGCTAAACTATTAATGAGCACTTAAGCTAACACGTTAGATCACACGCGCACACACACACACACACACACACACACACACAGATTGTATTGCCAGACAGTCTCACTGCAGGAGTCCAATTTCACTGACTGTGGAAAAAAAAATCAAAAGGAAACTTTGAAAGTATGCAACAGAAGTGCACTTAATGTCGAACATTTTTATTCTTTAGAGATGATTAACTAATGATGAACAAATGCGTGCGCGCACACACACACAAACACACACAAAACAGAGAGTTTGTAATGAGTGATCAGTTGTGTGTTCAGGCAGTTTTATGAAGCAATGTTTCTGACATCATACTCTTACTGTAAGGTTTGCATGTCACTACTTAACTATGTGTTTGTGTGTGTGTGTGTGTGTGTGTGTGTGTGTGTGTGTGTGTTAGCCTAAGTGCTCATTAATAGTTCAGCTTTCCAGATCTTAATTTCACAGTGTCAGTGTGCCCTGTAGTCTTGGGATATACATGTGTGTGTGTGTGTGTGTGTGTGTGTGTGTGTGTGTGTGTGTGTGTGTGTGTGTGTGTGTGTGTGTGTGTGTGTGTGTGTGTGAGACCTAAACGGATGGTACACAGGCACCATAACAAGCTGGAACACACACAATCATATATACACACTGATTCATAAGCACACCTGGTACACAGACATCCCCCCTTGAGGCTCCTGGTAGTAACATACACACACACACACACACACACACACACACACACACACACACACACACACACACACACACACACAGAGCGAGTTCTGTAATTAGGGAGAGAGAGAGAGAGAGAGAGAAAGGGAAAAAGAAATAATGAAATACAGAGGAAAGAAAATAAGAGCGATGCAAGACAAACACACACACACACAAACACACGCTACCACACACACAAAAACACACTCACATTGTGTTTTTTGATTAAGAAATTATTACCAAACACATAAATAACTTATTGCTGAAAAAATAATAATAACACACAAGCGCACACTAATTGATACATTGTGTGTGTGAGGGAAACAGTATTTTCCAGCCAGACACAACAACGTTAAGTTGTAACTGTGGTTGCCACGGTAACAGTGCTGTGTACTCCGTTTGCCGATTGTCTCACAGCCTTATCTTACGTTATCATCTCTTTGATGGACAGGTCACATGACTGTTTTAAAACACTGCCCACATGACACATTGATTCACTGATGATGTTGAGAAAAATGTTGAGAGTGAAACCGAAAGAGAAAGAAAGAGAGGAAGAGAATGGCAGGCCGAAAGAGAGACAGACAGACTTGGAGTCTTGATGGACACCTGTCTCTGCTTCTTTGAGATGGTGGGATTTTGAGCAAGGGATTGTTTCTGTTTAAGGTTTTCTCAAAGGAAATATTTCAAAAGCCCCCCCATGTCTGCCTAACTACCCTCTGAGCCACCCCATCCCATCTCAGCCCCCTCCCCACCCTCCCCCTTCCCCAGGGCCAATAAAAGCAGTAACAAAAGCTCTAAGGGTCCAATCAGGTTAATGGCCTTTAATAGATTTAATGGAGTGTTTTCTTCTCTCACTGCTGTTGACACATCTCTGTGTAGTGTGGCCAAACACTGCTTGAGTGTGTGTGTGTGTGTGTGTGTGTGTGTGGGGGTGGGCGTTGCTCTGTCTCTTTGCAATGTCCCAACAAAGCACAGAGAGACGGGAAAAAAAATCAATTAAGCAAAGAATAAAAAGGCGAAGTCACAGTGAGCGCCGGAGTTATCAGCTTTTAATAAAGCGGGCCTGTTTGTGTGTGTGTGTGTGTGTGTGTGTATGTGTGTGTGTGTGTGTGTGTGTGCACGTACATGTCAGTTAAGATGATGAGCATTAATTTAATTGTCATGGAGCACAGTGAGGACATGGAGACAGACTCCAGAGTTTAGATCCCAGAGCAAGCTTTATGTTTCCATAGAAACAATAAAGTGCATTATGGGTACTTTAAGCTGTAACTACTATATGCATTTTCTAAATGCTAAACAATCAGAGTGTATTATGGGCTGTCATGGTTTTGTCAGATGTTAAACACTGTGCTTTCATCCAAGACTGTGGTTTGATTTTTAGCATAAATATATAAAATATTTGGCATTTTTTGACTGATAATTGAATGTTTAAAATTTTGTAGTGTTAGATGTTTAGTGCTTCATGTTTTATGTTTAGTTGAAGTTCAGTCTTTCATGTGTGGTGTTTAATAAGTTGTTGTTTACAGTTTAATGTTTGGTTTTGTGTTTGGTTGGAGTTTAGTCTTTGATGTATAGTGTTTGATTTTTTTTTTGACTATTTCGTGTTTGATTTGGTGTTTCATGTTTAGTTAAAGTTTAATCTTTAATCTGTTTGTCGGGGGTTTTTTTTTTTCGTTTGATGTTTTAGTGTAATTGTGTGTTTTGTGACTGTTTGGTTTTTAGTATTTACTTTATCACCATTTGATTTTCATTTAGATATGTTTTCTGTTTGATTGGATGTCTAGAGTTTAGCATTTACAGTGCTACCATTTGACTTCTAACAACAGTTGGTTTTGGTGTGTGCTGCCTTCTTGTCTATTGTTGGGGGGATGTAGCATGTTTAGCTCATGACATTCGGTTTTAGTATTTGGTGTATTTTTGTTTGTTGTTCGGCACGGAAACTAAAACCAAGCTCGTAAAAACGTTTGGATAAAAATCTTGAACTAATCCCACCTGCCTCCGAGGCAGCCATTAAAGGCGAGTCATTAAGTCCGTAAAAATTCTTCTAGTCTTAATAATGGTGTTTTTACACACACACACACACACACACACACACACACACACACACACACACACACAGTGTCTTTACAAGGGTTGCTTGTTGGAACAAAGAAATATTTTAAGAGGTTTGTAACCTTAAGCAAAGTGTGTGTGTGTGTGTGTGTGTGTGTGTGTGTGTGTGTGTGTGTGTGTGTGTCGGACACTATGACTCTCTCTGTTATTAGGTCTGGTCTGTCATTATCGGATTAGAGAGCATGTGTGTGTGTGTGTGTGTGTGTGTGTGTGTATTTATGTGTGTATGTGTTTGTGTGTGCGTGTCAGCAGGTTTTTTTCTTTTTAATGTCTGAAGCAGATTGATAATGAGCGTGTACTCTACTCGTTTTAGTTGCATGCCACAAACACAGAAAAGAATTCTGGGAAGCGGAAGTTTAAAGTCGTGCGCTGGTACTCAGTGTGTGATGTTTTTACTTGCTGCCTAACAAATGCTACTTATACGCTCAGTCAGTTTCTGTGACCTCATATTCGCTAGCCGTACATCCTGTTCGGACATCCAGATTTCACTTTTGACACTTGATGACATCATCGAAGTCTTTTTGTTTGAGGTGTGTAAAACTTTAGGCGGGACTAATATTAACTACTAAGTTAGCTAAGTGTTTAGTTGCTCTGACGGTAAGTTCTGAGCTTTATTCTAGTAAAATGTAGAATCACACACAGAACACACACAGCTAGATTTATCTAGAACTTATTGCATTAAAATAATATTTAAGGCAACAGAATGTGTGTGAATTTAATTGAAATATTTTGCTATATTATGTAGTCAGTTGCACTAGAGTGTGTTTATGTGCATGTTTGTCTTTTCCCTCCTTGTCGAACATATAGTTAGCATGACTTTGCAGTTTTTAGGCCTCAGCTAGCAAAGTGTTCACAATAGCACAATAGAGAACAATGTAGAACTCGCACACATCATTCTCTCTCCTGAACATTCTCCTGTTTTTCCACTTGAGAACACACACACACACACACACACACAAACACACATATATATATATATATATATATATATATATATATATATATGTGTCCAAATTCCAATACAAGTATTCAAGGATTTTTTTTTTTGGAACAATACGTCCAGAATTAGGATTGTCAACTTTCAAAACGATGAAATAACATTTATGGCATTAGGTAATTATGTAATAACAACAACATTCAGTTGTTATTTTAAGACAAGAATGTCAGCTGTTCTGGAATAGTTTTTGCAAGAATCGTATTGTCTAGTGAATTTTGCAAAACCCGTCAAGCACCATGATGAAACTGGCTCCCATGAAGACCATGGCAGGAACACAATACCAAGGAGAAGTTCAGGAGATGCTTAGAGTTACCAGCAATTAACAGCTCCCCGGATCTGAGGCATTATGAAGGCTTTTAGAGTAGCAGACACATCTTAACATGGTCACAGCCATGGTCAACCATGATACCGCTCCACTGGAGCAGGTTTAATTTAAGGGGTGTACAGTGGCTGCGTGGTGGTGTTGTGGCTTGATATTGAACCTTCAGATCAGTACCTGGCATTGGCCTTCACCAATGAGCCATCACTAACCTATGCAAAGTAAGTAATAGTTTGTCTATTATTTGTTTACAGAAACATTAATGGACAGCAAATGGGCCACAACAGAGCTGGCATGGACCTCACATCCTGAAACAGGGGTAAGTGTCTATCTCTGTGATTGTCTACATATCTGTCTGTCTTTATATTTATTTGTATGTCTCTCTGCCTGATTCTCTGTGTCTTTTTGTATGTCTGTCTTCCTGCATCTCTAGTATATTTATCTCTCCCAGTTTGTTCATCTTTCTGTCTGTCTGAAATTGATGAATTCACTGCCGTCCGTAGTGAACAGGGAGAGGGCACTGTTTCAAACACAAGCAATGTTTTTCTAATATTATCCTGTCTCTCTCTCTCTCTCTCTCTCTCTCTTTCTGTCTGCATCTCAGTGGGAGGAAGTGAGTGGCTACGATGATGCCATGAACCCGATCAGGACGTACCAGGTGTGTAACATCCGCGAGCAAAACCAGAACAACTGGCTGCGCACTGACTTTATCCCACGAAAGGATGTCCTGCGCGTGTACGTGGAGTTGAAGTTCACTGTGCGGGATTGTAATAGCATACCCAACATTCCCGGCTCCTGCAAAGAGACTTTTAACCTCTTCTACTATGAGTCTGACTCTGACTCTGCCACCTCCACCAGCCCGTTCTGGATGGAGAACCCGTACGTCAAAGTGGACACCATCGCTCCGGACGAGAGCTTCTCCGCACTGGAGTCGGGACGGGTCAACACTAAGATCCGCAGTTTTGGTCCACTCTCCAAAAGTGGATTCTATTTGGCATTTCAGGACCTGGGAGCGTGCATGTCGCTCATCTCCGTACGGGTGTTTTATAAAAAGTGTTCCACTACCATTGCCAACTTCGCTGTCTTCCCTGAGACTGCAACGGGAGCTGAGGCCACGTCACTGGTGATTGCCCCTGGGACGTGTGTCCCCAACGCTGTAGAGCTGTCCGTGCCTCTGAAGCTCTACTGCAACGGAGACGGGGAGTGGATGGTTCCTGTCGGTTCATGCACTTGCATGGCCGGATTCGAACCCCCCACTAAAGAAAGACAGTGCCAAGGTGAGTGGCAGTGATATGGACAGATAAAGAACAATAATCAAGACTCAAAGGGAATTTTTAATGGTGTGTTTTGTTCAACAGAAGGGTGTTTAAAGTACATAGATTTTAGGGTTAAAACAGGTTGCTGAAGAACCGTGAGTGTGCGGCAGTGAGACATGGCTTACACACTAAATTGTTTCCTAACAGTGCAGGCCTGCCTTTATACTGTAACTGCATATTAAGTTCGAGTTGTGAGGCTTTTTTTACACAGGAGACTCAGGTAGTTAGCCTCAATCTGAGCGGAACGAGGGAATGAATAAGTAAGCGACAAGGAGGGAGAGAGAGAGAGAAGGTGAGAAAGGTTAAAAAAAATGATGGAAATCACCATGATGTGAATGTAAGTGAAAACACCGGTTACTCGACAGGTCAAAGGGAGAGACAGAGCGGAAATGTTCCGGTGAAAGTATTAACCCTTATTCCTCCGTTCGGGTCAAAATGACTTCCATAAGTGTTTCGAAGAATTCTCACATATGTATTATTTTTATTATTGTTAGTTTTAAAAATTCTATTTTGGGAAACATCTCCATCCACTCAACATAAAAATGAATGTTTTCAAGGCTGCGGCCTAAAAATCACTCACCGACCAAGTGAGTGTGTGTCGGCTGCAGGAATTTTGTCGAGGTATGTCCACTTAACCGACGTTACTTAAATATGGAGCAGGGATTAGGAGTACTGTTTATGTACAATGTGGAAAAGAACACAGCTAATCTTATCTCTGAGTACTTAGTGCTGGTGTTTAGGAGTTGAACTAGAAGTGCTGCTCAGTGCTGATTGGTTATCCAGACGCACACAAACTTAAATAATAATAAAAAAAAAGTCGGGTTGGTCCTGATTTATTTTAAACGGTTAAATGTTAAACCTCAAACTATGTCTAGTTGCGAATCATAATCTTTAAATGCACACTCAGCTGTAACAGTTGTCCTTTTCAGGTTATACTGAAAGGATTTATTTTTCCCACTTTGTAAACAACATTACAGTGCTGCTTTTATTTCTGGTTCTTCATAATTTTTTTGACAAAATTTTTTTGACTTTGGAAACTTTCTAATTTTATATCGGTCTGTTTTCTTGGTCATGTTTTTTTTCATCTTTTCATTACGAACTCTTCTCCCGCTTAATACTGATGCATTTGTTTTGACTGTTGTCATGGAAACCGCTTCGGAAGCCGTAAAAGTTAGCTGGGGAAAAAAACTTCTGGTTCCTGTGGTTCATCTTTTTAAACTTCTTCTGGATCCTGTTTGTACAAATGCAGTGAAAAAAAAACTGCCGCTGACATAATGGGAAAATGAATTGCAAGGAAATTTAACCGGACAGAGTGAAGGTGATGTTAAGTAAGCTGCGTACACTACTTTAGGGTTAATGCAATGAGGGAACATTAGCGTGGACTGCGGCACCGAGTTTAAAACCTCATTTATTCTCTCGGAGCCGCTGAAGGTGAAACCGGCCGGAGACCGGAGCTGATAAACTCTCACTAATCAAACAAGCAGAGAGGAAAAGAGGAATAAATCTGTCCTTCTCATGCGCTCTCTCTCCATCTCTCCTTATCTCACTGTTGCTCTCTCATTCCCACATTAATCTTTAGTCATGTTAACACTCGACTGAGCAACAGCGAGACGCTGCCATGAATATTAAATTTATGTGCTTCTTTATGCAGCTTTTACTTTATTTACTTCTGCTTTCAAACTTCTGTTGTTAAAAGAAATTCTCGCACCCTCTCTCTCTTGTGCTGTCTTTTTATTATTGTCTTTCATGCCGTCTTTTTCTATCTCTGTCAGACTGTCTGTCTTTCTGTCTCTCTATCTGTCTGTGTTGCTGTCACTTTCATCCTAATTCCGTCTGTATATTTGTCTGTCTTTCAGACTATCTGTGTCTCCATCTGTCTATGCGTCTCTCTGTCTGTCTGTTTTTATCTGTCTTTCTCTCCATCTGTATTTCTCTCTGTTTATCTACCTATCTGTTTCTCTGACTGTGTCTCATCTGTTTTTCAGTCTGTCTGTCCTTCTCTCTCTCACACTTATATCATGTGTATGTCTCCATGTATCTCTCAGACAGGCTTTATGCTTTCCCCTCTGACTGTCAGCCCTTTTAACTCTGTATACCTATATGTCTGTCTTTCTGACTGTGTATCTTCTCTCTCTCTCTCTCTCTCTCTCTTTCTCATAAATAAAAATTCAAAGGTGCTTCATTGGCATGACAAAAATGGCCACGTGTATTATTCATATTCATATTGACCGAAGAAAACAACAAAAAAGTCGTAATTAAAGTGATTAGAAAAATAAAAACAAAAAGTAGAATAATATAAAATAGGATCCCCAGCGGCTGGGTGCAGTGCCGGTCCCAAGCCCGGATAAAATGAAAGGGTTGCATCAGGAAGGGCATCCGGAGTAAAAACCTGTGCCAAGCTTGTACAGTATGTACAGACCGGATTGTCCACTATGGCCACCCCTTGCCGGGAGCAGCCGAAAGACCACCAACCAATATAAAATAGCATAATAATAATAATAATAATAATAAACAAACAAATAAATAAATAAATATGTCACACCCTTTTAGCTCTGCAGTCAAAGATAAAGTGACACTTGTGAAAACCTCTCTCTCTCTCTCTCTCTCTCTCTCTCTCTCTCTAAGGTGTCATATCAGTGCTGCTTAAAGAAATGAAAAAGAACTTGTGGAAAAAACCTAGCTTGCTTTCAGAGAGAAAAAAAGACTCATTTTTCTCCTCTTCAGGGTTTTATATCGATCGTTCTGTGCTGAGAAATGAAAGCAGGAGGAACTCAGTAGACTCAGTAGAAAGTGTGTTAACTCTCAGCCTTGAAGCTGCTTGAACCTCTGATTAATGGATGAACAAACAGGAGCACTGCTAACACTGTTAGCTTTAGGCGCTAATGTGGTGTAGGAGCTTGTGCTAATGCGTTATTCCGTCAAATCCGAAAGTCAGGAATCACAGACAGGGGGGTTTAAAACCCTCGCACACCAGTAATGCTATTAGGCTTCGATGCTAATGGAGCATTTTGCTAATATGACACACAGCCAGGTTTAAAAGCGTGTTCAAACAGTTTTTCTGTACCGCCTTATATATTCCTGCCTTAAAGCCTGGGAGCTCGGAATCATGCTAACAAACACGGCTAATCATGCTAGCTTTTACTGTCAGCGGTGGAAAAATGCCCCATTCATACACAGTCAGGTTCATAAAGATGTGCGCGCGTTATTATTCATACACCGTGTTTCTTGTGTGTCAGAGCAGACCTTTGGACTCTGAGTGTGTAGTGGTGTTTTTTCAGAAGCAGACATAAAGATAAAAGCGGCTTTATCAGAAACTCATAAGCGCTGCCGCTAATAAAAGCACCGCCTTTATAAAGTGGAAAATCATTAACGTTCAGGTTTCTTTGAACGAGCGTTCCGATGAGAAATGTCTCCTACACACACAATGCACAAATAAAGCAGTTTAGCTGAAGCTACATATGCATGTTTGTTAACTCTGCGTGCGTGTGTGTGTGTGTGTGTGTGTGTGTGTGTGTGTGTGTGTGTGTGTGTTTGTAGCATGCAGTCCTGGGCTGTTTAAGTGGAAGCAGGGTGAAGGGTCGTGTACCCCGTGTCCTCCAAACAGTCGCTCCATTTCTGCCGCTTCATCTATCTGCAGCTGCAGGAATGGATTCTACCGAGCCGACAGTGACACGCCTGAAACAGCGTGCACCGGTGAGTACACGCACACACACACACACACACACACACACACACACACACACACACACACACACACACACACACATATGCAAAGCCACACAGTGGATTCTCACTGTGGAAGATTTATAAGGCTCCTCTACTAAAACTTAATTAGCCGTGTGGTTATTTGCACACACACACACATTCACACACACACACACTTAAGTAGTATAAATGCAGCCATAAACCAACACTTAAGCAGTATAAATGCAGCCATAAACCTCAGTAACACAATCAGAGGATGAGCGTACCCCACTGCAGCACGGCACACACACTGACACTTTCTATTCCCCGAACATATGTTCCTCTGTCTGTTTGTCCGTCTCACACACGCTCGTTCTCTCCCTCCATTTATTTATCTGCCTGTTTTTGTCCCTCTATCTGTCTGTCTATCTCCATATGCCTGTTTCTCTCTCTCTCTGACCTCTTGTCTGTATTTCTGTGTGTCTGCCTCTGTCTTACTGTCTGTCACATTGTTAGTTCTCTACCTCCCTCTGTGTGTGTTTGTGTGTCTGTCTGTTTGTCTGTCTGTTTCTTTCTCCGTATCTGTCTTTTTGCTCTGTGGGGCAGTCTAACACAGTTGATAAATGAGTCCAAGGTGGTTGGGCTTGTTACTACACACTCTCTAGAAAGAGAGATGCTCAGTACGCACATTCAGCATGTACATACAGAGAGAATTAGATGGATTCATTTCTGCACACATAATAATAATAATAATAATAATAATAATAATAATAATAATAATGGGTGACTTGGTGGCACATGCAGGGTTGATGTTGTGATTCTCGTCTTGGATCTGTATGTGGAGTTTGCATGTTCCCCCCGTGCTTGGAGGGTTTCCTCCACGTACTCTGGTTTCCTCCGACAGTCCAAAGACATGCATGTTCGGTTAATTGCCGTTCCCAAATTGTCCGTATTTTGTTTGTGTGTGTCTATATACTATATATGTGTGTGTGTGTGGGATAGGCATCAGGCCCTCATGACCCTGCACAGGTTAAGTCGTATGGAGCATGAATGAATAAATGATAATAATAACAACCTCTCTCACACAGCGGTGCCGTCTGCTCCCCGTAACGTGATCTCGAACGTGAACGAGACATCTCTGGTGCTGGAGTGGAGCGAGCCGAAGGAACTGGGTGGTCGCGATGACCTCCTCTACAATGTCATCTGCAAGAAGTGTGTAGCGGAGCGCGGCGCATGTACACGCTGCGACGATAACGTGGACGTGTCTCCGCGACACCTGGGACTGACGGAGCGGCGCGTGGCCATCAGGAACCTGCAGGCGCACACACAGTACAGCTTTGAGATCCAGGCAGTCAACGGAGTGTCCAACAAGAGCCCACATTCACCACACTACACCTCCGTCAACATCACCACCAACCAAGCTGGTGAGAGAGAGAGAGAGAGAGAGCATGAATGTGTTTATGTGAGAGACCTGTCTGTCTATCTAGTTGTTTATGTCTTTGGCTTTTCCTCTTTGTTTGACGGTCTTTCTTTCTGTTTATCTCTCGCTGTTTTTTCTCTCTCTCTCTTTGTCATTCTGTCTTTCTTTCTCTGTTTTTTCTCCCAGTTCTATTCTTTGTCTGCTCTGTCATTCTCATTGTGTCTCTGTCTTTCTTGCTCTTGCGCTTTTTCTTTCTCCGTCTCTGTCGCTTTCTTAATTGTTTATCTGATGATGTCATGAAAATAGTTCAAGGAAACCACACACAGCGTTATGGGCTGCGTCCAAAATGCGAGTTCATAAGCTATAGAAGTGTTCTCATTAAATGAGTAAACCAAGTTTAGGACAGTGCAAAAACATACACACACACACTGCATCAGACCACAGTAATGTGTGCTGAAGGTCGGTGGGTTTGGGTTAAGATTTGCAGAGTTACTGAGACTTTAGGGCATTTGCGTTTGAGATCATTTCTGATTGTTATTCTCACACGGCCGCCGCTGAATATTCACACGGCTGATCCGAGCCTGTAAGCAGAACAGCAAACAGAGCAGCGCTAAGCCGTGGCAGACATCTTTACCCCCCAGGAGCATCCCGGGGTGAGGGAAGAGTCCCCGCACTGAGCTTTGTCCTCTAACGGGGGAGGAGTTACATTGGGAGGGGGTTAACAAAGGAAAAGACAGAAGAGACACATGATCAAAGATCTGAGGATTAGATAGAGAGAGACTTTTTATTAGTACTTTTTATTGCATTTTTTAAATTTTAATTATGACTTATTTCTGAGCTTTACCACTACAAATGTCCATATTTGTCATGGCAGTAAAGCACCTTTGAATCTTGAGAGTGAGAGAGAGAGAGAGAGAGAGAGAGAGAGAGAGAGAGAGTGGGAGGGAGAAAGATAGTAGAGAGACAGTAGAGAGAGATAAGCAGAGAGATGTGGGGTTTAGGAGAAGGGAAGGACAAACGACAAATACATGCAGGAGAAGAGAAGGGGAGATATGATATGAAGGAAAATAAAGCAAAGGAAAAGAGAAAGAAAAAAGAGAGATGAAGTCAGAAAAGGGTAGAGGAAGAAATGGAGGTTAGAAATACCAGAGAGTGCAGAATGAACAGTTGACGAATGACTAGATAGGAGCTGTGTGTGTGTGTGTGTGTGTGTGTGTGTGTGTGTGTGTGTGTGTGTGTGTGTGCGTGTGTGGTGGGGGGGTGAACTGAGCTTACCAGTTTGTCATTTCTGTCTCACACTTGGGATTTCAGAACCCATATTCTCCAAAGAAACACACACGCGCACACACACACACACACTAATCCTTTCTCTTAATCCCAAATCTGAACTCCGTGTGTGTGTGTGTGTGTGTGTGTGTGTGTGTGTGTGTGTGTGTGTGTGTGTGTGTGTGGTGTACAGGACGTGTTTGTGTTTAAAAGGAATTGTTTTGTGCCAGGTGAATTCTGTTTGTTTATGGTTGAATGTGTCATTCTGTTCATACTGAATTCCTGCACTGTCATATTAAATCCTGTAGAAATTATACTCGATTCAATCACTGAATTGTGCTGAATTGTGCTGTTTAAAACATTAAGCAGAATCATTTTTGTTCGTGTTCATAGTTGTTGAAGTTTCATCTAAATGTTCAATTGTTTTTTTGTTTGTTTGTTTGTTTTTCTGTTCAGCTCCATCTGCAGTTCCTACAGTACACCTAATGGGGGCATCTGCAAGCACCATGAGCCTCTCATGGCTTCCACCAGAAAAACCAAATGGAATCATTTTGGATTACGAAATTAAGTATCATGAGAAGGTAAGTGAATTACACAGGCGAATCATTACGAATAAAAAGTAATCATTTGGAATCACTAATATATATATATATATATATATATATATATATATATATATATTTTTTTTTTTTTTTTTTTTTTTTTTAACTGTACAGTTAAATGATGATGAACAGTAACTGTTGATGTTGATGATGATGACGTATGTGTGTGTAAAGGATCAGGGTGAGGCAATCTCACACACCATGACGGCTCAGCGCAGCTCGGCACGGATCGAGGGGCTGAAGGCAGCGACAGCATATGTGGTGCAGGTCCGAGCCAGAACGGTGGCTGGATATGGTCGCTATAGCAACCCAACACATTTCAGCACCAACCACCAAGGTGCACATACAGTGATACATCAGCTTTAAATCCACATGTCCTACAAACACACAAAATAACAAGAACAAAAGCGTTTTATTTTCTCTCACTCTGTCTCTTCATGTGTCTCTCAGTGGATCCAGAGAAGTCTCTGCAGGAACAGCTCCCTCTGATTGTGGGCTCTGTGACAGCCGGTCTGGTCTTCATCATTGCCGTGGTTGCAGTCTCCATCGTCTGCCTCAAGTAAGAACTCCAGTCTTCATTCTTAGCACCCTTGTTTTTTGGGGGTGTATTTAGAACACATTGAATGCTTGTGAGTGCGTGTGTGCGTGCGTGTGTGTAGGCTGGTATGCTTGTCATCCCAAATCATGTTGCACATTCACACATAGATTGATTGATTGATTGATTGATTGATTGATACAATAGGTTGTAACTTGCACACTGTATATCTTCAATATATTCAGTATACACAGTATAGTGTGAGAACCGTCTGAAGTTTCTAGTGCAATGCTAAGAAAAAAACTACAAGATATATAAGAAAAATATAAATAAAGAATATAAATCACAAGTTTAAAAAAATAGAGAAATGAGGTTAATTGCAGTGCAACCACTGATATATGTTCTGTATATGTAGATTTTATATGTGACAAAGTGACAGTACAAATTATACTAATTGTTCAGATACTTAAGTAACTGTGCAGCGAACAGCATCAATGAAATTGAGAATGTTTGTAATGGCAAGATACGCAATAGTGAGAGTAACTGAGATTCACATTCACTATTCCCCAGCTGTACACCACTGCATGCACCATTAAGAACTCATTCTTGGATTTAAAAAAGTTGCTCACTCGATGGCCTGTGGATCGAGGCACAGCCGAACCCTTCCATGTTTAAATAGTATCTGAAAGTCTTTGCACGATTGCCTGAAATTATTTGAATTGCAAATGATATGCAAATTAGCAGTGGGTATTCCTGCCCTGGTTTGACAACAAAGGAATCACATTAACATATAACTTCAACACACACCCCCTACCCCCCCGCTGGGTTCCATCCCAAATGCTACAGCTCGAGTCTATTTTGTGTGCTGGAATGTCAGTCGCTTCAGTGGATAAAGAGACAGATAGACAAAAAGGCAGACAGACAGACAGACAGGCACACGGACAGGGAAGCAGACAGTCAGTCAGACAGACATGCAGGCAGGTTAATACCACTTACTCTCTTTCGGCTCTGTGATCCCATTGACATTGTGTTGATCCAGTGCAGTGAATTTATATGCTTCATAAAGAACCCATCATCACAGTGTAAGGTTTTATCACACACATACACTCACAGAATCTCTGCTCTCCACACAGGAAACAGAGGAACGGCTCTGAGTCTGAGTACACTGAGAAACTTCAGCAATACAGTAAGTTTCTACTGATAACCTAGACAAATAATCATTAAAAAAGAATCTGATGTTTGTTGCAATTTTTTTTACGTTTTGTAACATTCCAATAATATTTTGTTCGTTTCTGATTGATGGGCATGTAGTTTATGCGGTTATTTGTCACTGTTGAATCCCCAATAGTAAGCGCCGGAGCGAAGGTGTACATTGACCCCTTCACCTACGAGGACCCTAATGAGGCCATCCGTGAGTTCGCTAAAGAGATCGACGTTTCCTGTGTGAAGATCGAGGAGGTCATCGGCGCAGGTACATCATAACAACCGACCACCACATGCAAGGCTAATCCATTTCCCTTCCTCAGATCTTTAAGACGTAGTGTACTTTTTATACCTGCAGTGTTACAGTTCAGCTTTTAGTGTTTAGCTTAACTCCTCTCTCTTACTTTTCACCTACTTACTCTGATTTACACTGAGTGTCATTTCAGCTTGCAATGACTTTAGTCTATGCTTTCCCTAACCCACACTTTCTCGCTAGACTATACACGCAAACTTTCCAGCCGTCCCAAACTCCTGTCCCCTCCGCTCTGTCAGAGCTCCCACAATCCGGCCTTCAAAGTTTAGTGCACCACTGTCCCTGTTTTCCCTTCGTTTTACCTCTGGACTCAGGACGTTGGTCTTTCACTCTTAGTTTAGCTGCACTACCCTTCACATGCTGCCTACTACAGATGCACCGATGGCAGTTTTCTTGGCCGATCAGAAGCCTAATCTGCCGATTCAATTTAATTCCCTTCTAAGAACTATAATTCAAACACAAACACTTGTCTTTACATAAATATCAATTGTATTTTCATAATAAAAATATGGACTATTAAATGATGAACAGTTTTTTTCCCCAAACTGCAGTCCCTCATGACCCTGCACAGAGTTACGGGGTTTTCTCTCACTCAAACAAATCTTAATTTTAAAAAAGTGCTTCAGGTTACAGGACAGATCATTTCTGTACAAATAAAATCCAACTCAAAATGAGGTGACAGCTGAGAACCAAGGAGGATGAAGGAAATCCACAGAGACACGTGACTCTAGCTGACTACGTTTTTTTTTTTTTTCAAACTGCTGTCCACACATTGTTAGGGGATAGCATAACCGCCTTGCACAATAGCACTATCAAGCTTACAACCATGTAGGGTTATCTGCCATGTCTCCCTCCTGAGAGCATGACCACTCTCTAGACATCTGGGAACTTTTCCAAACTACTTCCCTTTGCTCCACACAGGAGCCCTTGGGTGTCAGTTTGACAGGCACATAGCTGGTTGTATTTGAGACTGATCGGCCGGGCACAAAGTCAAAAGCCAATTCCGATTGGTGCATCTTCACTTTCTGCTTACTTCATGCTCCCCACTTGTGCCTTTCCTGGTCTCTTCTCACAAACATCCTCACTGTGTATCCACTCAGTGCTTATTCTCTTCAGCCTCCCGTTTGTGCACTCCCTGCTCCCTTGTTGTACAACTCTTTCCACGCAATTGTCCACTCCATGCTCTCTGCATGTCCACTTCCTGCTCCCTAGTTCCTCGTATCTAACTAGTGACTCTCCCTGTCCTGTCTCTCCTCCATTTGTTCCTTCTTTCCCTCTATTGCTGTCTCGCTAGGGGAGTTTGGTGAAGTGTGTAGGGGTCGTTTGAAGCTCCCGGGGCGGAGGGAGATCATTGTGGCCATTAAGACGCTGAAGGTGGGCTACACAGACCGACAGAGGCGGGACTTCCTGAGTGAAGCGAGCATCATGGGACAGTTCGACCATCCAAACATTATCCGGCTGGAAGGCGTCGTGACCAAGAGTCGGCCCGTCATGATCCTCACCGAATTCATGGAGAACGGCGCACTCGACTCATTTCTACGGGTAAAACACTCTATACACACTATGCACACACTCATGACATGTTGTATACACAATTTACAAGCATACAGTCTATCACACTATGTCCTGTATTTGATTATGTATTTTTATCTCTTTGTCTTTCTTTTCCTCCCTTTGTATCCCTGTCTATCCTTCCTTCTTATTTAGATTCAATGTGTATATCTGTCTCCCAGCTTTTCCCTCTTCACATCCATTTATCTTTGTCTCTCATATTTTTATTTCTCTCTCTGTACACATGGGTATCATAAGCAAGTATCTGTCTGTTTTTTTTTTTAATGTCTTTATGGATCTGTTCATCCCTCTCTCCCTTTCTGTATAGCTGAATGACGGACAGTTTACAGTGATCCAGCTGGTCGGAATGCTGCGTGGAATAGCGAGTGGGATGAAGTACCTGTGTGATATGAACTATGTACACCGGGACCTTGCAGCCCGTAACATCCTGGTCAATAGCAACCTTGTGTGTAAGGTGTCTGACTTTGGCCTGTCTCGCTTCCTGGAGGATGACCCCAATGACCCTACATACACCAGCTCTTTGGTATATATATGCACAAACACATACACACACACACACACACACACACACACACACCCTGATAAACTGTCCCAATTCTAATCACTATGTTTATATTTTTCGTTAGGGAGGAAAAATTCCAATCCGCTGGACGGCTCCAGAAGCGATCGCATACAGGAAGTTCACGTCGGCGAGCGACGTTTGGAGCTACGGAATCGTCATGTGGGAAGTGATGTCATATGGCGAGCGGCCTTATTGGGACATGAGCAACCAGGATGTAAGTTTGTCCTGCGTACATTCAGATTCAAATTTGGGAGAATGCTTTTGAGCTTCAGAGTCAAGTGAGTGTTATTTTGATGTCTCTTACCCTCCTACAGGTAATTAACGCAGTGGAACAGGATTATCGCCTGCCCCCGCCCATGGACTGTCCCACAGCTCTGCACCAATTAATGCTGGACTGCTGGGTTAAAGAAAGGAACCTCCGACCCAAATTCTCCCAAATTGTCAACACACTCGACAAATTAATCCGTAACGCTGCCAGTCTCAAAGTGGTGGCCAACACGCCGTGCGGGTAAGAAATGCATCAAACACTCGTGCATTCTGATTGGCTAAGAGTCGGTTATAGAGCAGTTTATGGATGACAAACCAGGAAGTTCCTGCATCGATTCAAGCGCAATGTGATTAGCATTAAATTGTTAGGATGTAATTAGTCTCTGTGACAAAGTGATATGAAATACTGAGGTCTTATAAAGCAAGTGTGTCTCAGCGGCGCTGCATTGATCTATACTGTGTGACATGATTGAGGAAATCAATAGGAACAAATCGTTATATGATGTTCTGCTGTGTCACTGTGCTGATAAACGCTAACTCAGCATTAGCTGCTGTTGTGTTTGTTTAAATACAGTCAACTGACTCAATGTTTTCTAAGTTACGTTGGTGATATTAGGTTACTAAAAAAAGTAGCTTTGCTTATAAAAACTGGATACTGTAGTATGTTAGCTAAACATGAATAACGAGGTAGCTAGATGAACAGCTAGGTAGTTAGCCATTATCTTTATATAATAATACGTGTTAAAGAATAATAGCTCAACACATTGATATAGACATTTAAATAAATATTTTCCATTAATAATAATAATAATAATGTAATAATAATAATAATAGGTATTTTTAATGTTCAAAGATATCCTGTTTAATTTTATGAATGTTTGTATGTGTTAACTAGCAGTTCACATCTGAGAAGAGTCACTGGCAGCAAGCTAACTAGTGCTAGTTAATGTTAACTACTGGAATATAGGACTAGCAAGGTTTTAACGGCTCCACAATAGATTAAATAGCTTAATACATCGTATGATCTGTTTACCTAACAAACAGAATGTGTACTACTATCTAGCCACAGTTTGTTAGCTGATTCTTAACAAAAGTTAAATAATAGAATAAAAATAGATCATGGTCGACTCTGACGCAGCTCTGACGCAGTCGCTCTGAACACTCAGGCAGTAGTGGTATGAGAAGATTAATGATAAGTAGATATATAAATTCAATTAAGGCAGTGTCATGATAGTCCCATGAGAGGATGGGTTTTAGTTAGCTGCTTTAAACAGTCTAGAATAGAGTAGATGTCCTGCTGAAAGAGACAAGGAGGGAAAGGAGAGAGACTTAACCTCAGCAAGGTTTAGATGAGAACATGAGTGTGAAGGAATCAGGAGAACATCAGTGTGAGAGTCAGGAGCAGCTCAGGATGAGGGTTACAAGAGAGTGTTAGCGAACTATTATGTCAGAGTGAGTGTTGGAGGAGACCATCAGTGTGAATGTTACAGGAGAACGTCAGATTACAGAAGAATAGGTGAGCGTGTGGAGTTACAGGAGCACATCAGTGTGAGCTTTACAGAAGAACAGTAGATTGAGGAATAGAGGAAAACAGTGTCTGAATATAATAACCTCAAGATTTTAACTGAGGAACATCAAGAGCTTATTAAAGTCATTCCTACATCCATCTGCTGTATTCCTGCTGAATAGAACCTCTGTGTCGCTGCTCATAGCGTTTTTCCTCCTCAGTTCTTAATTGTTAATTAATCGAATGCCGTCAGGAGCAGACGGCCCTCAGCGGAGCGTAGAGAAGGAACACAGGGAGCTCTTTGCTCTCGGTGTGACCTCACTGCCCTCGTCTTCATCACGCTGCGTTATTAAATATCCCATCGAGGCCTCGGGAGCTGTTAGAACCTCAGAGTGATGATGTGAGAGCTGAGCTTAAACTCAGTTTCACCCGGCTCTGAAAGAATCATCACAGATGTCTCATATCACACAGTAATGGTTTAGCTTTAAAAACGACATCAGTACGCATCAGTACCTCACACAGGAATTGAACCAAAAAACCAACAGAACCAAAAGCGGAACAGCACGAGAAAAAGATTACAATCGGAACAAGACAGAAGAACAGAACCATGACTGAATGATGGACAGAATAGAGCCAAAAAAGAACATGACACGAGCAGAAATTAAATCAGAACAGAACCAGAGCAAGACAAAACAGAACCTGAACAAAAACAGAATGAAAAAGAACGTCTGACATGGACATAATATTTGACTGAATATAAGAAGGTAACTAACTTTCGCTCTCTCTCTCTCTCTCTCTGTGGTGTAGAGCGTCTCAGCCCCTGTTGGACCGCAGCGTTCCTGATTACTCCACCTTCACCACAGTGAGCGATTGGCTGGACGCCATCAAAATGAGCCGCTACAGAGAGAACTTCCTGAACGCCGGCTTTGCCTCCTTCGACCTTGTCGCCCAGATGACATCAGAGTGAGTGAAGGATAAAAATATACACATGATAAACGATTAAAAAAGCACAGATGATAAACGATAAAAAATACAGGCGATAAAATAAGAGAATGGAAAAATAAAGCACTGCTTTAGAAAAATGAGCAGGCAGACAGACAGATATGTAGACACTGTTAGAGTCAGACAGATAAACTGATAAACAGACAGATGTAGACAGGCAGAGAGAGACAGACAGATAAGTATGGAGTGACAGAAAGACAGGCAGACAGGTGATTTGTAAACATGAAGTCAGAGTGCAGGATAAAGTGCACTTACTGGAAGAATAACCAGACATAGTGAGGATAAAGTGGGAATGAGGGAACAGTAGAACATTAAAGGCAACCAAAAAGAAAAACTCAGTCAGCTCCGGAGGGACGAAACAGAAGACAAGACAAACAGGACAGACTTGTCTCTGAGCCGTAATTAAACATCAGGAACAAACAGGCACAGAGAGAGATAGAGAGAGAGAGAGAGAATGCACTAAACACTTTCGAATGAGACACAGCTGAGGATACGCTGAAATAATAATCGTACAACACGAAGATCGGCTGTGGTTACACCACACGTCTATCACACTTCTGATACTCAAACAGGGTGAGCGCTACGGCTCCAGTCCAAACGCTACATAATGTATCCGGTTAGCCATTTTTTTGTATTAGCTACTGTAAATCGTTATAGGTTAAGTGCAAAGTCCCAAGTTAAACTATTATACAGTATCTTATCTAACCTCAGCAACATGGTGGACTAATAAAGAGCGATTAGAGGTCGCGGCTGTAACCGACGGAAATGAACGAGGTTGTCTGAGATCAACAAACGATTACTGACGATAATAACAGACATTAATCACACATTAATCACAATCAAATTTTTCTAAAACACTCATTTATATCAATCTGGCAACCAGACAGGTGGAGACCTGCTGTTAATTCTGCTAATGATCGTCATTTATTATCCTTTTCTCCACTGCTGGTGGCGGGGCACACACACACACACACACACACACACTCTTTAATCTCCCATAATCTGCAAAACTTTCTAAGATGCATTTAATAATAATAGAGAATATAATAAAATAAAATATATTACCATCCTGATAATTAATTTAATTATAAATTAATTACTGTTATCAATTTCATTATTATTAATTATCAACTGATTCAATATTATTAATTGATTAAATTATTATTATTATTATTATTATTATTAAATGCATCTTAAAGAACTTAACAGGTGAGTCTTAATGAGAATCAGTGTAATTTTTAATTCGATAATTATTCCTATCATTAACAACGTGTTAAACTCAACGATGTCATCACGCTGCAGACCTGCTGACTTAAACGTTTTTTTGTGTGGAAGCTCTGTAACATTTTAACATGGCCGTACACTTCTACGAGTTACTGCTCAAAACTACACCTCAGCTTTATAGTCTGCTTTATTCCCCACAGTGAATGCACAGACGAGCCAATCACCATGTGAGTCTGGAATGATTGACAGTTGTGTGGGTGTATTAATTTCTCTGATATGAAGTGGCCCTCAGAAGCCCCGCCACATCACTATTTTAATAATCACATTAATAATCCCCGGAGGTCGAGTGAGATTGAACGATGTGATGTCGTTGAAATCCAATCAATCATTTAGTGTTCCACTTTCGCTGCACTTGTATATAGCTAATAATGGTTAAATCAGTTTGGCTTATCTGTATAAAAGCAAAGCTGGATTTTTTACTCCACACACACACACACACACACACACACACACACATACACACACACAACATATGTATACCTGATGTTGATGTGTGTATGGTATCACCATCGCCTTCTCAGTAGTGAGTACACACACAAAGCCCCCACTTCCTGTCTGCCAGATAAATAAACTAAGCAGAGACAAGGATAGAGTATATGTAAGTGTGTGTGTGTGTGTGTGTGTGTGTGTGTGTGTGTGTGTGTGTGTGTGTGTGTGTGTGTGTGTGTGTGTGTGGTTTTACCTGTTTGTGGTGTTAAACAAACACAGATTAGATTACACAGGAAGCAGGTGGAGGTTTTTTTACTTTGGATAATTTAATAGCCGATTCATCACCGGCTACAAACTCACATCCACACACACACACACACACACACGCACATTCACACACTTAAAACTCTCCCTACTCAGTACTTTTGTGTGTGTGTGTGTGTGTGTGTGTGTGTGTGTGTGTGTGTGTGTGTGTGTGAAATAGCAGCTGGTTAACAGACCTGAATGAAGTGAGTAATTATTAACCAAAACTGTCTGAACTTGGCCTTTATACCCACCGCAAGTCTCCCCAACACACACACCTTTCACACTGAGTGCTGTTTGCTTAACCTTAAAACTGTGTTTCACCTGTCATTGTTCACACACACACACACACACACACACACACACACACACACACACACACACACACACACACACAAATATGCCTGAGGTTGTATTTAACTGCAGAAAATAAAATTTTGACTTCAGTATGAAAGAAAAAAAAAGAGGACAACAATTCATAAAGGAAAGTTTGATAGATCGAGTTCGATAGATTATAATGGTGAGTGAGAGTAGAAGCAAGGCTGGTCCATTATTGTAAAACCCACTATGACATCATCAGTTTCACCAGTGTTTTTTTTTTTTTTTTGGTCAGTTGAAAACGTTTCCCACTCTAATGTGTGTCTGTGTGTCTGTTTGTACAGGGATCTTTTGAGGATAGGTGTGACACTCGCTGGACATCAGAAGAAAATTCTCAGCAGCATTCAGGACATGAGACTGCAGATGAACCAAACACTACCCGTGCAGGTGTGAGACAGGAAAAAGGGGCGGGGCCAAATCCAGAGCTTACCAATGACAGCATAGAACCCCCTGGCTGCCTCACCAATCAGAAAAAAAAACCTAGCTCACGGTGCCTCATGACTGTTCCTGTGTCCGATACCCCACCCTACTCCCTATTCCCTTGACACGCCACAGTGCATTATGGGTAATCTGCCTTCCTTGGACACTCAGCTCTCGCAGTGCATTGTGGGATTTCCTAAGTGCACAAGACGATCTCAGAACAGGACTACAGAGTGGCTCGCTTCCCAGATAGCACCCTGTGTAGCGAATAGGGTGTAATTTCGGACGTACACTTTCTCAACTTTTACAGTTATTTTATAGTTTGTTTGTTTTTATCTTTAAGGACACTTCAGGCTGCATGTGTGATTTTAATTAGTTTCGGAGATGGGTTCACGTGGCACACGCCCCCTTTTTCCTGAGCCCTGTCACTTCTTCTTGAACACTAAAGATGGAGGAGGTGAAATGTCTAAAACAAAACTGACGAGGAGAAAGATTCTTCCATCCATCTAGTGCTAGGATATGTTTTATTATGTGTGTGTGCGTGTGTTTTCATCTTCATATTGAAGGTGCTTTATCGGGAGAGACGACACACGGCCAGGAGGCCACAAAACTTTTTTTGGAATAACCCATTCTACTTTTTAATTTTAATTTCACTTCCTGTTGTCTCTCGGGTGCTTCCCTTTTAGGATCGTACCATTATTTACTAAGTTACCCAGAATGCATTTCTGTGATTAGATACAAAACTAGAAAGAGATTTGAAACACTGATTAGTATTCTTCAGTATTTTATTTTTCAAAATGACCTGTATGATCAGGATAATGAAAACACACTCTGAAGTGTGGCCTTGTCTGTAACCCGTGTGTGTGTGTGTGTGTGTGTGTGTGTGTGTGTGTGTGTGAGAAAGAGAGAGAAAGTGCGTGAGTAAGTGAGTTAGTAACTGAATATGCACATGATTACTGTACATTACTGCTTTAGCTCCACAGTTGGCGAATAAAACCCGCATGTGATGAAAAGCAATTATATTTCAATCAACTGTAACCCGTGGACAATTAATAATGACTTACTTTTTTTTTTTTTTGTCAAAAAGGAATTGCAATTTTTTTATGATGAATATGAATATATGCATATGTGTTATAAATACGATCCATGCATATGCATTATGGATATGATGAGATATGCATATTAGATTATTATAATATTCTACACATCATTTAGAGACTGATAGAGAAGTTGAATTTCATTTCTGTTTCATCTTTCATGGACTTTTCCACCTGTTTAATATGTTTCCACCTCACACTATTTATTTCCTTCATTTGCCGAATCGTCGGACGCACCAACCGAGGATAGATCACCAAAAAGAAAATACGAAAAAAAGGAGACATCGAGCCGCATAACGCTCTCATCTCATATTAATTTAGGAAAAAAAACCCTGTAATGTTGTTGTTCTAAACAGCCTGTCCATGTTTTGTAACAAAAAAATAAGGTAAAAAGTACATGAAATTAAAAAAAAAGTGTGTGTGTGTGTGTTTTGGTTTGGAGACAAAATATATCTAAATATATATATAAAATAATGACTTCATTTAAAATTTAATGTATTGAAAATCCTGAATCTCTTTCACTGGTTTTGATCCCCCCCTCGCTCTCTTTCTCTCTCTGTTAATGATTCTCTCCCTCTCTTCTTCAGTTTTTCATCCTCCCTTTCTCTATACCTCACTCTCCTCTATACGTCTGCTCTCCATTTGGAGACTCTCCAGTTTCTATCTCTGTCTCTTTTTCTGTCTGTCATTCTTGTTTTGTTTCTTACTCTGTCTCGCTGCATCTCTTTCTGTCTGCCTTTCTGTTTCTCTATGCATCGTATTCTGGCTCTCTGTCTTTCCCTTCTCTCACTCTCTCTGTCTGTTTCATCCAATTAAAAAGGATTTTTCTGTGTGTGTGTGTGTGTGTGTGTGTGTGTGTGTGTGTGTGTGTGTGTGTGTGTGTGTGTGTGTGTGTGTTCATGCACTGTTTTCTCTGTATTTGGTGAAGCTTCAGAAGATTAGGTGTGTGTGTGGCTTGTGTGTCTTTGTGTGTGTGTGTGTTTGTGTGTGTGATGAAAAGACAGAGATTAAGGATAAGCTGAATCTACACTCATTTCTTGGGTGTAGTGAACAGTGGGTGGTTTGGGACATGTCCACATTAGTGATTATGGTGTTTGTGTTTGATTTTTGGATTTTGTAAGCCATTAACGTTTTCATATTGTTTAAGCTGTTTTCACATTAGGAACAATTGCATCTTACCCTGCCTGAGTATTAATGGCCCTCCCTAACCCCACACCTCCCCCTGCCCCTCCCACCCGTGGCTGGCCAGATTTCAGATTAGTAAAATTGTGTTGTCCACGAGTACACTTATGTGTCTAACACTCTCCAATACAGTAGGTGTCATTGTAGACCTTGTTGATTTGTGTTTAACTGATAAACTCAAAGAACAAGGAGAGTAGAACAGAGTTGACTCTGATGTTTTGGAGGCAACTCGCCTTCTTTCCTCCTTCATTTCATTTCTGCATTACAGAGTATGACATCACACTGACGAGCAGGCCACTTCCTTATTGCTATGTTAAACTATAATACCTGATTCAAAGCGTGCCTAAGTACACTGTGCTTGTACTAAGTACACTCTACTGTACACTGGGGAGGGGACTTTGGGGTCAAATGTACTCTGATCCGTCCCTTAGACCAGTGAAAGAGTAGCCTTTTACCCTGTTTTCTTCTTCTTTTTTTATTATTGGCTGATCCATATTTAATTGTGGCCTGGCTAACATGGAACACGATTGCTAGAATTATGAAAAGCGGGACATTAAACAAATTAAACATCTCATTCTGCATTATTCTCAGTTTTACTTGTACTGTCTAATACAGGGAAAAAAAATTGTATGACAGATGTACAAACACTGAGGATTTATTGCAAATTCTATCCAACAAATAGTTTTTCACATTCACATCATCTACTGATAAAAAAGAGTGCTTCAGTTCTTTCCTTTTGTTCCTGTTTTACATTTTCCGGCTTAGTGCAGACTTTTTGTCCAAGGAGTATGAAATTCTTATATCTATTAGGGTATTTGTTGGGAAAATAGAGAGAAAGAGAGAGAGAGAGAGAGAGACAGTGCAAGACTCAGAAACAGGACGTAAGACAGATAGAGAGAGAGAGACACACAGAAAGAGATAAAGAAGAAATTGAGGCTGTTTGCTGTCTCTTTCTATTTGTTCTATTGTCTTTCATTCCCAAAAGACCCTCATTCCCCTTGCTCCCTGATACCCCTCCTCGTCCCCTCATTGCTTCCTCTCTTGTTCTCTCCCTCTTTCTGTTCCCCTCATCTTTAGCTCTAACCCTGTCCTGTCTCACTCCTAGCAGTTGGCTAATTGGTCTGTGCAGCGAGACAGGAGCTGCCATCAGCCACAGCGTAGCCTCCATCCTGCCCAAAATGCTAACGCTAATGCTGTGTGTGTGTGTGAGTGTGTTACAGTTTTGTGCTTTAATCCAACAGGAAACTTAAATAACCATAAACCTAATTACTTTTCCACTGTCTAATACCATGTCTGCCTGCCTCACTCTCTAAATATCTTTCAACCTGTCTCTAAGTATCTGTCTTTTTGTCTGCCTCTCTCTTCCTCTCTCTGTCTTTTTGGATATATACCTCTATATATATCTCCTGTTTCTCTTTTGTCTGCCCCACGTCTGTACATGTCTCCGTCTGTCTGTCTGGATCTCTTCCTAGGTATAGGTCCCATTGTCCCTCTTACCGTATCTCTCTCTCTCTCTCTCCCTCTCCCTTTCTTTAGTGAGCCGCCTGTCTACCTCTAGTTATGTCTTCCTGTGTGTCTCTGTAGTTATCTTTGCATCTTTTTGTCTATGTACATTTCTGAATATTTTTTCTTGAGGATTGTATGTGTAAATTGTTTTATGAAGATTTCAGTACTTTTTGCTTTCTGGTTGTTAAGGTGATGTCACTCACACACACACACACACACACATACCATCCCCCGGGGGTAAATGTGCACCCCGCTTTGCCCCTACATAAAGGCGGATTATCTCATTCCAAACCCCCTGGAATATTCTGCCTCTCCGTCCCAAACGTCCTCTTCAGAACAAACCAGCCTTTGTTGGGATCTAGAGTGCAGCTGCATAACTGCTGCTGGATTAGTGCTTACACACACACACACACACACACACACACATACAGATACAGACAGAGACCCAGTGAAGCGACTGAACACTGACCAGCATGGATTTTAATGCTAATGACTATACAGTAACACATGCGTTTATTCTCTCCTTTAAATCCCCTTTAATCAAATGTTAGCATGCTAACAAAGCCTCTGCCCATTAGCAATGAACGCTTGAAAGTGTGTGTTTGCCAAAGAGTCAAATCTGAGTAGAAATGCTAGTCAAAATAGTCTAAAGATGCCAAAGATTGTAATTTGTTTCTCCAATTAGCGTAGCAAACATATTTGCTAGTATATACATGCAAAGAAATACATTGCAAGACAACATAAATCAATTAGAAGTTCGGTATATATTGCCAGCGAATGTGGTAGACAGTTATGCTAGCTTAAACACACTATCCAGCATGCTGAAGAGTTTTGTTAGTCATGTTATCCAATATAACTATTCTGTTAAAGAAACATGTTAGTCATGCTTTACCATGTACTAAACAACTATGCTAGGTTATGTTTATATATAAAGACATCACACTGCTCCTGAAAGTTCCAGAACACCAACAGGGGCTTCCTAAAGCCTGCAATTCAGATACAATACCCTGGATATTGACTTTTTGAGAGAGCTCATGATTCTGATTTGACCCTCTTTGTGCTAAGTGAACCTCTCACTTTCCTTAGTGGCCAGTACTTTACTCTCTCTCTCTCTCTCTCTCTCTCTCTCTTTCTCTTCATCAGTCCAGTTGAATCTGGTTCAGCTCATGGCAGACATAAAAAAAATAAAAAATTACAAAACAGACTTCACCCCAGAGTAAAGTGTACTTCTGGCCATGATAGCGGTGAAAATAATAGCATTATCGCTGTGAAAAAGTGTTTTGTAAATTGCCCATAGTGATGGTTTTATAGTTGTAAAATACTTTTAAAGATACGTTTAGGCATCATTGGGTCATTAGCATTTGATATAATATAATATAATATATAATATAATATAATATAATATAATATAATATAATATATATTATATATATGAAAAAGATGTAATTGAAAAAGCGAGTTCTTACCAATGTACAGGCAAAACCTTTATATTATATTATATTATATGATCAATAAATACAAAACTTATAATAATATAATATAATATAATATTATTATAAGTTTTGTATTTACATTGATCAAAACTCAATAAAATCAAAATGTTGAATAGAGGTGATGTTATGAGCAGTTATGTGCAAGTTTACATCGCAGCATTTAGTGCTTTTTCTGACAACTATAGCAATTTTTCTTCGAGGTGGTCATGACTATACACAGAGCCAATCAACGTTTATACTGTGTATAGACAGAGTATGTGGAAGACAGAAATGTGTGTAATGCACCTACACTTTACCACAATCCTATTAATTTTAGCGCGCTGGAGTTGTTTTAAGGCAAAACTTAATTTTTTTTATCAAATCTACTTTTTTGCTTTTTCAATTGTCATTCACTCTCTGTTTACCGAACAGGGAGTGTATTTGGCTGATGATGAAAGAAATACAACTTAGCATAAACAAGGTGTAAGATATTCAACTGTACAATTTTTTTCTTCATATTAATATATAAGGCAGTACATATTACACTATCAATATAATATAATATAATATAATATAATATAATATAATATAATATAATATAATATAATATAATATAATATAATATAATATAATATAATATAATAGTAATTTTTTTTTCTTTTTTTTCTGGAAAAACCCAGGGTGATTTACAAATCATTCAGTCATTATACAAAGCATAGACAACACTTTCAGGTTTGTGCAACATGAAAGGATTTCCAAAAAAAAAATTCCCTACAAATTGCAGTTAACAAATTTCAGAAAATGCTCAGTTATAGTTGTCTCCAGAGCTATTACAAACCGTTGTACTTCATTTTATTATACATTTTATTTTTATTTTATTTTATTTAAATTAATATTTGTCACATGTAACTTACACCACAATTTTTTTTACATATCCCAGGTAGGAAGCTGGGGTCAAACAAGAGGGTCAGCCAGGATACAGCGGCCCTGGAGCAGACAAGGTTAAGGGCCTTGCTCAAAGGCTCAACAGTGGCAGCTTTGCAATGCTGGGACTTGAACTCCTGACCCTCTGACCAGTAACCTAGAGCTTAACTGTTTTAGCGACCACTCCAAATGGATTAGAGTTCTCTTAGTTAAACTCTTAGATTATAAAATATTTATGAATTACATACCACATTAGTTCATATTGTCAACATGTCGAGGCCTTAACTGTTATAAATTTCACTTGTGTAGGTACTTAAGAAAATATTCAGACTTTATGTTAATTGTATTTTTAAAATGCTTTTCAATGTAAATTTACAACAGAGTAAAAAGTGACTATATAAACCGAAAACCTGTTAAATTGACGAATTGGTTGTCAGGTGAAACTTTGAACTTCGCTCAGGGGGAGCGTCTCACCTTAACCAATGATGTGGTGTGAAGATTTACCAGCGCATTTATGAATCTTAAGCACAGAAGAATTACTTGCACATCTGTAGACATGGAGCCAGCCTGCTCATCTAAACATTGCACGAGGGCAACAGCCTGCATGAGGAAGAGGGAAAACAGCAAAATATAGGAAGAGGCAGTGCAAATCAAATACATCGAAACAACCTGGATGAAATACAATATGCCAGTGTAATCCTTCATGCTGTTCCAAGTTCAATAATACAATAAATGTCAGGAACTGTAATATATGTTTGAAATTAATACTGTAAGGAATTTACAATATGAACTGCACATGCCAGTAGCATATAGTACAGGAAAACATATTTTTAGTGAAATCTGTAGAGCCATAAATGTGCAACATGGTGATATCAAATGCTTTTCAACTCAGAGAGATCCAGAGTGCAGATTTAGAGGACAACTGCATTTTCAATAACATCAACTCTTGTCAGCCTCAGCATAAAAGCTAAACTATTGAAGAAGCATCAGGTAACAAAGCACGGTACATGAGGAACTGTAAGAGAGGAAAGAAGCTGTATTACCAGTATGTACATGTATACAGCATATGTTTTCTTTATTGTGTGATTTAATATGCAAAGTTATAATATAGGAATATATTTCGTGGTTTAATGTGTGTGTGTGTGTGTGTGTTTTCTTCTTTTTTTTCATTTTAATGCATAATTAAAATGTATAGTAATTGTAGATGGCACAGCTGTAGCTGTTTTCTTTTTAACTGTTCATTACAGAGAATAATTCACCTGGAAGAATTAATTACTTCACACTAATGTGTTTGTAGATGATGCTGAGTTCAATCAGACAAAAACGAGGAGATGTGGTATAAACATTATAGGCCATCAAGCTGCAGTGGATGTGCCAGGCCAGTATGGTTGTAACATTACCATGTGTGCTGCAATTTCAGTGAACGGCATGCATACACACATTTCAAAAGCTGTGCCATACAACGCCCAATATGTGCTAACTTTTTTGGCACCATTATCATGGGTGAGAGAGGAGCGGTGACAGATGGCTTGCCGAGCTATATAATTGTGTGCGACAATGTCAGATTTCCCCACTTTGGTGTCATCAGGCCGCGGTTTGGTGCTCACCCATGGATGGTGAACAAGTTCCTACCAACTATTCTATTCTAATCCTGTTGAGAAATATTTGTCAGCATGAAAGTGATCGTAGACCACTGGAACAAATGACAGCATTACAACAGAAACATGCTGTGGATGGATCCGGCATGATCACATCAAACGATTCATCCTCATCAGTATTGGCTGTGTTGCCAGATAGTGCAAAAATAATAATCTGTCACTCAATTATTTGATGTAGTACTGTAATTTTCAAGTCAAACTGGGACTTAAAAGGAAATAAAAGTGTAAAACCGAAACATATATTGACGCTCTATTGACTTAAGAATACTTCACAAAGTAAATGATCAGAATCTCACATACAGTACACTCATCAGGCACATATGATATTACGCCTTCAATTATTTTTTTTATGGTAGCATCGTGCTGTAGATTGCTTGCTCACTGAAGGATGGTGCAACAGTTCAGTATCGGGATGACGAGGGACTGAACAAGCAGCAGAGTAGCCTCTGTGGAAAGAAATGTCCTCCTGATGTTGCCGAAAACACTGCATGAATGAGTCAGGTTAGTGATGTGAGGAGAGAAGGACAGTACAAAAGCACATGAAGCTGTGTGTACTGGCAGATGGAGAAGTATAAGAGTTGTCTGGGGAGATCTCAGGACATGGAGAATCTTCGACACGATGTGCAGTATCTCTGTGTTCAATTTCCCACCATCCAACACTACACACTTTGCAACATGATCTGTCACATGACTTATATCCCGGTTTGCAGAGAACTAAGAACACATACCTTGTCCACAAACATCAGCGTAAACCTTCAGGCACTCTCTCCTTGTTATTGTCGCAACAATTTCTCACAAGTCTGCTGTTTGTTTGAACATATTTGTTGTTTTATGATTTTGTATGATCTCATGCTTAAACTTTCTCATTTTGCATACATTGCTCTAATGCAGATCCTCTGACCTTTGCTCATTTTTCTGACTTGGACTGTGGATTTGCTTTTGGGTATATTTGCTCCGTAGATTTAAATAAAACCATACATTTGCATTCTGGTCTGTGCATGCCTCGTGTCGTTTCAGGTCACATCATTTTGTTCATGACTTTTCTTCACTGCCAACATTTTAGAAAGAAAAAAAAATACATTAAACATAATCTTACACAAATGACACTGAAGATTACAACGATATTTCGTGTACTATACAGCCTCAGTTTTTAACAGTGTATATCAGAAAATAAACTGCTAGAACATGCTCACCTGTATGCTTTCCAAAAAAAAAAAAAAAACACAGTAGGAGTGGAACTATAAATGTAAAGTTAAGAATTTTGTCCTATAGCAGCACCTGTACTTCACCTTGCACTGATCTTTCTTGAGTTTCTCCTGAGTGAAAGTCGACGCTCGTCTCCATGGCGTGTGCTGTAGGCAGGTTTTTAATCTCCGCCAAGGACAGCGAGGAGGACGCCGCTGCCGTGATTTGCTTTCTCAGCCTGAAAATAATCAGCGTGTGCTGTCACAGCTCTGATTAAGACTGATAAATATCGACACACAGTTAATGAGATGTCGACGGTCCACTAGAGCATTCCTTCCTCAGCAAGAACGAGATTAAAGACAGGACCAAAGGCAAGCTGCCATCTTTCACTCACTCGCTCACTTTTTCAGGCACTTAAAAAGAACAAAAAAGGTGAATTACCAAACACACAGGCTGTAATGTTCAACGTCATATTACAACCCAACAATTCATCCCATCTAAACACCACGCATTAAACAAACACTTACTTGGCATTGTTCCTCTCACATGAACATCAGCTCCATCACAGAAATGTGATAATTAAACAAGACTCTTCATACTCGTTAGAGAAAAACAAGCTGAGCTTCATTATTGATTTGTTCCATTTTTATAGAAAATTTAACATTTCTCATACGAGGAGATGACCATTAATGTCCTTTCGAAAGGGGTTCAACTTCTTCCCATGTTGAAAATTTTTGCTTGAGTTTTGCCTAGACCATGCCCACATCCACACCTACAAAGGCACATCATTTTACAGCACACACATCCGGAATATTAGCTCTAATGCTAAACAATATGATATGTTAGTTATATGTGAATTTATAAATAAAATTTTACTAAACATATTAAATGTAATTTGTTTAGTTACAAAATTTTACTAAACATTTGAACTACACTCGAATGGGAAGGTGTATGTTCCTATGTGTATACAGTGCCTATTAGTATTCATACCACTTGAACTTTTTCGCATTTTGTCACGTTGCAACCACAAAAGTAAATATATTTTATTAGTGATAGGCCAACCTAAAGTGGCACATAATTATGAAGTGAAAAGTAAATGATAAATGGTTTTCAAAATCGTTTACAACTAAAAATCCAAAAAGTATTTTGTATTCAGACTCAATTACTCTGATACCTCTCTCTAAAATCCAGTGGAATCTATTGCCTTCAGAAGTCACCTAATTAGAAAATAGAGTCCACCTGTGTGTAATCTAATCTCAGTATAAATACAGCTGTTCTGTGAAGCCCTCAGAGGTTTGATAGAGAACATTAGCAAACAAACAGCATCATGAAGCCCAAGGAACACAGCAGACATAACACAGCACAAGTTGTAGAGAACGTTTAAGCAGGGTTAGGTTATATTGTAGCATTTAATATTCTAATCACTGGCATAGAACCTTCATGATTAAACACAAATGTGATGTCACACAGTTGTTACTTCCCATGGATCTTAAATTTCCAAATAATACGTTCAACTGTAGTCACAGGAACATCTAGCTGCTTGGAAATGGTCTTATAGCCTTTACCTTTAACATGCTTGTCTATAATTTTCTTTCGAATCTCCTGAGACGACTCTTTCCTTTGCTTCCTCTGGTCCATGTTGAGTGTGGTACATACCATGTCACCAAACAACACAGTGACTACCTGGAGCCCTATATATTGGCCCACTGACTGATTACAAGATTGTAGACACCTGTGATGCTAATTAGTGGACACACCTTGAATTAACATGTCCCTTTGGTCACATTATTTTCAGTATTTTCTAGGGGTACCATCATTTTTGTCCAGGCCTGTTCCAGGGATTTTTTTTTTTTTTAATAATTCTGTTGAAGCATGGCTGAAAAGCAATGTCTGACTTTCATTGGTTAACATTCATAGATTTTTTTTTAAAAATTATTACTTTTGTCAGATTAAAGTTATTTATGTGACCATTGTGAGTTTTTCTTTCATTGACCGAAGGGTTCCAACAATTTTGTCCATGTGTGTATATCATTATTCATTCATTCTGCTTTTAATTTTTACACATCTATTTCCATATTTACTGGTTCATTTTAAAAAAGATGTTGTGTTTGTGTGTGTGAAGGGTGACTACTATAAATGTTTGGTGTGTAAAACCCTTCTTAATACAAATCTTCTCAATACACTTTAAGCTGAGTTGTAGCTTTCTTGCTCCCCTCTATCATTGAGCAGAGCGATCTTAACAATTACTTAAAGGCCTTTTTTTTTTTTTTTTTTTACAATCCTGACTTCAAAGGGTAAAAGTCTGTCTTTGAAGTGCTCAGGGAAAATACCTGGACACGCCCCACCGTCTACACACAGTGTGAGCATGCGTGTGCGTTTCTTTCCACCGAGTTTTATGTGAATGTTGAATTTGCACATAATTAACCTAAGCGGAAACATAAAAAAACCTCAAAGACACGCCTGGATATCATAGTAAATGGCAAAGGGGAGGGGATTCCGTTGCTAGGCAACTGGGAAAATGGACGCTGAAATAATTTTATTTTTTTTACTGGAAGTAATGTTAATAATTTAGCTAGCACACAGCTGTGTAAAGACAGAGTGAGAGGAAACTATACCAAACCCTCAGGGAAGTAAAGGCTTCCCTCAGTCATTTCAGGAAATTACTGAGATAAAGATTCACTGATTCACTGAATGATAGAGAGAGAGAGAGAGAGAGAGAGAGAGAGAGAGAGAGAGAGAGAATCTTAGACATAACAAAAAAAGATTTTCCACAGAAGAAAAAAAAAAGTGATCCACAGAAGAAGAGAAAACATGTTGGTCATGACGCAAAGATTCATTAATTCAGACACCGAATCTAACAATGATTGACTGAACAAGACAGAATCTCAATCATAACAAAACAATTTACTGATTCAAACTAAATCACTACATGAGTTCACTGAGTCAGATTCACAGATTCACTGTTTAAGAGATAGAATCTGGACCATGACAAAATGATTCACTGTTTCAAAGACTGAATCACTGAATAATTGATTCTTGGCTATGATCAAATAACTTATTTGCTGAATAGCAGATAGAATTTAGGTAATGACCAACAGGTTTATTTCGGCTTAGTGGTAGCCCCGTGGCCTCGCACCTCCAGGACTGAGAGGTTGACTCCTGCCTCAAGTCTCTGTGCGTGAAGTTTGCATGTTCTCCCTGTGTTTGGTGGGTTTCCTTCAGGTTCTCCGGTTTCCTCCCACAGTCCAAAGACATGCAGATTAGGCTAATTAGTGTTTCCAAAATTGCTTGTGAATGGGTGTGTGCATGGATTGGCACCCTGTTCGTGGTGGTCCGCACCTATTCCCAGGATAAGTAAAGCAGATGAATGAATGGAAATAAACGAACCAACTCTCTAAACAAAAGAGACAAGTCAGGTATACACAAATGATTAACTGAACGAGAGAAAATTCCCAGTCACAAATTTATTTACTGATGTGCAAATAAGTAAAAATTTTGATTACATCCTAACAATGATAAGCTGAACAAGAGAAAGAAAAATGACCAAAAGGTTAATTCCTGCACAAAGACTTACAAAAGACATCCATAGAAATCACTCAAATTCACTCGAAGGATACAGAATTGGTTTTGGGATAAATGCAGGAGCAAAAATGACAGAACTTATGAATGTTTAAGAATAATGACAAAAAATTGGCAAATCTACATAAACTTTAATTATGATAATCAGATGTTAAGGCTGAGTCTCAAGTCAGACACTACTTGATTAAATGAATGGAATGGAAGTTAGTTAAAAAAAGAAATGACTCAGTGCATGGCAGTGACCGATACTAATTCTTTCACGTGAGTGACTTATTCCAAAAATAACAAATCATTCATGAATGAAACCTCTAATTAGTATGTAGGAGTTTTTATATTGTTTTGGACATATCCTCTCACTAATTACTAGGTAATGCATTTTTCAGACTCTATGGTTGTGTGCACTTTTTCTGATGACATTATACACAAGGTTAGGTCACACACTTTCAACATTTCTTTTCCAGAAACAAAACTGTTAAAGGAAATAGGTTATAACTATTTTTACTGAATGAAACTATCTGTGCTTTCATTGGCTGTGGGACTTTTCCTGACACTGAAGGCTGTCGTTTTTGTTCCTGATCCGTTTATTCAGATCTGCAATAATGCCAGTGCAGGTCTCCAGTGTACTTCCAGAGAAAGACCGGCTTTAATATCGGAAACAAAGGGGAAAAGGAACAAAAGCCCAAAACCATGAATCCATGAAGGACTGGTTTAACAGGATGTGTCTGAGGCAGAACTATCGCCTCTGTCCCAAACCTAATACTTCACCACCACTTAGTGTTCTAATCACTGCTATCCAGTAATAGCTCATGTATAAAGCAGGCAAGGTGGGATATTAAAGGGACATCAAAATACACTTAAAAATCATACAATGGCAGAGAGAGAGAGAGAGAGAGAGAGAGAGAGAGAGAGAGAGAGAGAGAGAAGGAGGAAGAGAGTGAGAGAAAGAATGAGAGAGAGAGAGAGAGAGAGAAAAGGAGGAAGAGAGTGAGAGAAAGAATGAGAGAGAGATAGAGAGAGAAAGAAAGAGAGAGAGAGAGAGAGAGAGAGAGAGAGAGAGAGAGAGAGAGATTAGTTAAACAGGATTAGGAGTTTGAATGAAATAAACACTGTGTCTGTATGCTGAGGGGAAATGGGAGTGTGTGTGTGTGTGTGTGTGTGTGTGTGTGTGTGTGTGTGTGTGTGTGTGTGTGTGTGTGTGTGTGTGTGTGTGTGTGTGTGTGTGTGTGCATGTTAGAGAGAAACAAAAGACAGATTAGCCATCTGTGTGTGTCTTTTGGCTGCTGCAATTAACATAAACATATAGATACAGACAGACAGGCAGACCAACAGACAGACAGTTAATACTTGAGAGACCAAAGCACCTACACAGCTGTCAATCATTTCAAATTCATGTGTTGATTGGTTCATCTGCTGTTATAATGAGGGGAGAAAGATCTGTTTGTGTTTTATTGAGAGAGAACACACTGCAGCATACTCAGATGATAAAGAACATAACTTCAACAGAAAATCAATGAAGGTTGCCAAATCTGACATTTTAGCTTCAGGTTTCAGAAGCAAATCTTGTTTATAGCACCATAAATTTAATGAATTTGGCAAAGATATAATATATATACTGTCTATATATAAAAATTTGAAAACCTTTTATCATTTTCCTTCCACTTCAAAATGATGTGCCACTTTGTGTGTGTGTGTGTGTGTGTGTGTCACATAATTAAATAAATTAAAGGGCAGTGGTCGCTCAGTGGGCTAAGGCACTGAGTTACTGATCGGAAGATCGGCGGTTCGATTCCCAGCTCAGCTAGGTCGCCATTGTTGGGGCCTTGCTCAAGGCCCCAACAAATTTAACCCTAATTAATTTAACCCTAACTGCTCCAGGGGCGCTGTACCATGGCTGACCCTGCGCTCTGACCACAGTTTCGCTGGGATATGCGAAGAAGGAATTTCACTGTGCTGTGATGTATATGTGACAAAATAAAGGCTTTACTTTACTTTACTTTAAATGTTCTATATATACTGCTCAAAAAAATGAAGGGAACACTTAGTCCCAGTTTGACTTGAACGCCTCTCACATGTGTAAGTTCAAGTCATGGTTCAAGTCAAACAGGGACTAAGTGTTCCCTTCATTTTTTTTAAAGCAGTATTTATACAGTATACATACACACAGAAAAACTACTCAGAAATCAGATTGGCTTTATGTTTTTCAAATTAACCCGTGTTTGTTAAAAAATCAAAGCTCTCGCTCTCTTTCTCTCTCTGTCTCATGACCACACCAATACGTTTCAAGTTTAAATAAGGGATTACTGAGGAATGATTTTGAAGTGTTCACTACATGACTCATCTTTCACCACCACATTTTTTCTGTTGTTCCCCATACAATACGTGCTAAGTGTGTTTCCTGTAAATGTTTAAGAGTTCATAGTGATCTTTACCGTGTGTGTGTGTGTGTGTGTGTGTGTGTGTGTGTGTGTGTGTGTGTGTGTGTGTGTGTGTGTGTAGTGTATAGTGAAAAACAAATAAAGTGTACTCCTGTGTATTGAACATAAACTGGATTAGCAGGATACCTTTAATAATTACTTCCGAAACAACTGCTGTGGCTAAGTTTGATTCAAAAGACTGGCTCAGTCCCAAACTCAGTTTAACTTTGAATGACAATTTTACTTCCAAATTTTAATTTTAAACAGAGGACTCTGTCCCTAACACTGTTTAACTCTGTACATTGTGATCTGTTCAAAACTTAGTTAAACTCTGTTTGATGGGCTCTGTCCAAAACTCTGTTAAACATTTAACAACTGTCTCTGTGTAAGAGGATTGAGAAGATTATTGAGAAGATTACAGTTTTCCACTGAATTTTACTCTGAATTTGCAATGACGTGATTGTACAAAATCCAAGTAAAAGTTGGAGAAGTTACTCCATTGGGAAGATTGGCATGTCTTGGAGATGTCCCAGGCATAAAAAAAGAATAATTTTGAAATGTAGTCACTGTCTAAAACAAACAAACATTGCAACAGTGTATAAATTATCTGTACGGGGATCATAGTGTTTTTGGGACTTACTAAGTGGTTAGAGGTGTGTCATAATTGATCACTGAATACAACATTTTTTCAGAACTTTCCAGAACGGTCACAATTTTAACTCATAATTCATCAAAGATTAATTGCCACAGTTCTGCTAAAAACACCTTGATTCTGCTACAAGCTAATAGCATCAGTGGGTGATTCCAGCGATATGTGGGTGAATCTTTACAGTTTGCGAAAGCCCTGCATGAGTTTCACAGTAGACGAAGGCGTCACAGAGTCGGACACCCGGCTATCAAGAATTTCAATCCAGGACAATCCATCATGTTTTTATTCTCACAAATGGTTTGGAATTGTAGCAAAGGCTCCTGATTACAAATGGAGATTAAAGTGGTATAAAGGGCAAATGTTTAACTTTGAATGAAAGACTCTGTACCAAATGCTGTGTAGCTTTTTTTTTTTTTTTAATAAACATATATAGGTCTCACGATTGTGCAGTATAGAGTGACATGTCCTTTTTATTTCTTCTTTTTTTTTTTTTACCACAAAATAAGCAATATGCTATTAACCAACTACCCAAACAAAAAAAAAATCACATAGGCAAAGAAGTAGCAAAGATACACATGATCACATGAGTTTATGGTTGTTTTCAGTTATTTCTATGACCAAATAATAATAATATGTTCATTTTTAGAGTTCTACATTTTTGCAATGTCATTCCCATATTATGATAGTGGTAAAATTTCACATTTTCTCAGCCATTGTATCATACTTGTGCTGATGAAAATGTGTATCTGCAAAACATATTGCCACTGGTTCCTGATTTCTCACTCACTCACTCATCATCTATACCACTTTATCCTGTATTCAGGATCATGAGGGCCTGTAGTCTACCCCAGGAGGCTTAGGGCACAAGGAATGAGGCTGGAGAGGGTTCCAATCCATCGCAGGGCACACACACACACACACTCACACACTAAGGGCAAATCTGCATGTCTTTGGACTGTGTGAGGAAACCGGAGTACCTGGAGGAAACCTACCATGCACGGGGAGAACATGCAAACTCCATGCACACAGAGACAGGAATCGTCTCTACTACTACTACTACATCTCTATAACAATAATAATAATAATAATCAAGTCTGGCCAGGAATCGAACCCAGACCTTGGAGGTGAAAGGTGACAGTGCTAACCACTACACCACCATGCCTATAGCCTATAAAATGTACTAGTACTACTATTAAAATAATAATGATAATAATAATTAGTAAAAGTGAGAATGCCATGCAAGGAATATGACAACATGAACTATGTTAACTAAGTTTTTTTTAATTACAAAAGACACATTAAATTACATAATTTTTGTTATATAAAATTATATATTTTAATTTGTATAAAAATTTTTATTTGTATTTTATTTGAAAAGAGAAATACTAATACTTTACGGACATGATACAGACATATTTACACAAAAACATTCCACAGAGCCATATATAAACATTCACTGCCAGAGCAGTTAATTTTTATGTGATCAAAATTTCATATCGTGTAGAAAAAAATTATTTTTACCCAGTGGGTGCTGACAGAATAATGGTAATCAACTTAATAAAGGTCTCAGCTTTGGTGTTGTTTAGTCATGTTCTGACGTCCATTGTGCTAGCTAACGTTAGCATGCTGGCATAGCTGTCATTTCTGATTTGTATACACCTTTTATATTTACATTAACATTTACATTTACATACATTAGTAAGTCTATTTTCAGGTGTGTGAATTGAACTTCCTGTGGACATTTGTACTGGTAATTTATGGTGACTCTTCGATACAAATTATGACAAAATATTAACATTCTTTTCTGTAGCTAGGTGAGAGGAAGTAAACCAGTTGAAATGAGAAATGAGACATGCCCAAACCTTTGTTTTAAATGTGGCAGAGAAATGTTTCACATTGTAAATCTTTCATTCCAGACATATCTTTATTATTTGGATGTTAACAGTGCAAACAAAGCCAGTGTGCGTATGTGTGTGCATGTGTCTGTGAGCTGTCATTAACAGGTTTCGAATGCTTAGTGATCTGAGTTACAAAATCAGATTTATTCTGTGGACTGATTAGAGACAAAAGGTTTCATGTTTGACATTATGTTTGTGTGACGAGACTCACCTGTTCCACCTGTTCTCTATCACACACAAACACACACACAGTAATAAGCCTATTAAAAAGGAACCCATTGAAATGAGGAGTGTGTCATTTAAGGTAGCATGTTTATTTGCAATTTTATGCAAATTTCTGGGTTTAACATCCATTTCTTCAGAATAAAAAAAAAAAAGGAAGTGTCATAAACTGGTTTAGCTGAATTGTTTATCAGCTTTTAATTTACATGGAAACTGCTATTCTGAAGTCGCATGAAATCGCCTACAGTAATTAATGTGCCATATTAGAGTTATTAACATGAGAACAAGACTCGATAAATTATTTGTGACAGAGCTCAGGAACGAAGGTAGGCACAGGTGGTTTGATCTGATTTGCTTGCTTGGTTTGAAGAAATAGTTGCTTTTGAGCATTTGGCAATCATATGCATATTTACAGAGAGAACATGTTGTGCTGGGCATTAGTCTCTCTCTTGACTGCTTGTTCTGTCTGCTCTTTATAGTCTTAGACTATGCAATAGACAAAGACTTTAATTAGACATTCCCATCAGGTGTGTGTTCCTTCCCACTCATTTGACCATTATTCATTCAAAGAATGGTTCCTGACCATGCTCCTCGACACATACCCTCATCATCCTGTCTTGGTTAGGGGAGCCATCAGTCTGATAGTCACATCCCCCTCCATGGCCATCTGCGTCCCTGGCCCAAGAGTCACCTCAAACTTGAAGGGCTGAACAGAATCTGTTATCTGGGATTCCCTTGTAATCAACCTAACCTTTTTTTGTGCTCAGGAAAACTGTATGGACAACTGTCTGTGAAGATTCTCAGTCATCTCAGTGAGGTTATCTGGAAGTTGAGTCATGTCAGCTGGACTTTTTCTTACTTTAGTAGAAACCTTTCATTACTCATCCAAGTAGCTTCTTCAGTTCCTCAAAAGTTCCTCATAGTTAAGTATGGACAGCAATATACCACCACACCGGATTGTGTCCCTATGAGATTTGTGTGACCTGGCAAGAGCACCTTCAGTCACCAGTCCATGTCTCGAGGCCCAGACCATTGCCAAAGACACAGGGTCTGCCGTGCTCCATGGTCCCCCTTCCTCACGATGTCTCTGTCATTGCTACAGCCCGCAGCCAATATTACACTATCCTTGCTTTTCCTGTTTTCATGGTAGGTCCTAGTGGAAGTGTATAACAGTTACAACATGGAAGTTGGTTCAAAGTTGGGCTTTGTGTCTCTGGGCATGAGTGGGAAGCAGGTCTGAGTAGTACGTAGATGGGAGGTGGGAAATGTGGGTAGACCTATTGCTCTGTGTAGATGGATTAGATGGAAGTGGAACTTCTTTTAAAAGTGGGTGGTTGGAAGACAGGGATTTGTGTACATGGAAAGTGGTGCTTGTTGTACATTCAGATGGATGGAAGATGAATCTTTATAGATATTCACTTAGATAAAAGGTGGGGCTTTGTGTAAAAGGGAGTGGATGGAAGGAGGAGATTTGTGTACATGTTGATGGATAAAAGGCAGGACTTTCTGCACAAGGACATGTTTGTGAGGTTAGACTGTTATAATAAATAGTGATAAAAATTGATGTTTGGTTTGGTTTTTGGTTTGAGGTTTATGTTTCTTTATAACATCACAGTGGAGTTCAGTTTCAAGAGCAGATCAATAAAACCAATTAGAATGGAAATGAGCAACAGCTTCTCTCTCTGTGTGTGTGTGTGTGTGGTGTGTGTGGGTGTGTGTGATTTTTATATTGCAGAGATACAGTTAAATCAATATATTTAGCAATTATTTTATGAAATCTGTACCTTTTTCATTGGACATCATGTTTAATTTTAAGATATTTTAAACACTAACAGAGGGTTATGGTCGCCTCCCAAATTGCTGGCACCCTTTCAGAAAACAATCTGATTACCAAGCAAAACACAGTGGGGGTGAGGTGTTATTTTTCACCCACCCAGGATTGTATGTAGACAATTTTTTGGTTTATCAGTTTACTTTTTGCAGAAATTTGATGCAAACTTTTGTAGAAGTTTTGTAGAAACGTTTTGCATTGTAGAAAGCTGCGATAGCTTACAAGATTATTACATTTACTAGAAATTACTACTATAATTTGCTACTATTGAATTACATACTACTCGCTTATATTGGATGTTGGTGTCATATATTATTGTAATTACCAGATCAGAAGGTTAATTCATCAGTATTGTTATTGACACTTCCCTAACTTCGTGGTTGTTACATTCTTATATATAAGATATACACAGTAGTTTGTGTTTGATGCATTCTAAATTCTTAAAATTGTTTTTGCTATCCCCTTCACTCAGGTCACCATTTGCTGTTTTTTAAAAAACATATTTGCCATAAAGTTGTTGATTAGGAAAGCACAAGTTTGATGTTTCATCCTGCATTTGTTATTCAATGCAATTATTTTCTCTCATTACACGTCACCCCAGCAGAAAGCCAAGTGCTGGAGGAAAGTGGATAAAGCAGAAATAAACACCTCTTTTCTCCTGAGTGCTGCAGAAGGTAATCGAAGGTAATTTGGACTTGATGTCCATGCATTTACACTGTGTTAATGAATTACAGAGACAGGATCAAGAAGCACTTTGGCATGAATATAGAAACCCGAAACTGCAGAGCATCAGGAATTCACATTTGGCTGCTGGCAGAAAGATTTCCCCAAATTTCATAAGATCATTTTCTTTCCATCCTAAAGCTGAAAAATAGCCTTTTTGCTCACCCAGATGATGAATTTCACTTCACATTTTGTACAATACTCACATTATACTCAAATTAACCTGCACGTTTCAGAGTAATGCTACAGAATGCAGCTCACTTAATTCTATATTATATTGTAATTAGTACATTATGTACAACCTATCAACCTCTGTGATTAGATACATTGTAATAATAAACCTTTAAACTAACTAATAGAATTTAACTTGTATCTTCTATAACATTTTAAACCTAAAACGCAACATAAATACAACAGACACCACACAGACACAACACTAACACCGCCAGGTATATTGAATATCATTGAGTATCAATTATATATACTACTAAATTGGTGATTGTCTCACACAAGGGCACACAAGGGTCATCCAGGCCTGTGGGGACCAAAGGCTAGCCCACCCAGTCTGGTCACATAGAAAAGCCAATATAACACAAATTGCTGAAAAAATAAATGCTGGCCATGATAGAAAGGTATAAGAACACTCAGTGCATCACTGCCTGTTGTGTATGGGGCTTAGCAGGCAACGAGTTCAAGATCTCAATCTTATCAAGCATCCAAGGAATGTGTATGATCCATCGAGGCCCCACCCTGCAACCCACAGCAACCAAAAGATCTGTCGCTAACGTCAGCAATGTCTAGTATAATGTTTCCTCCAAAGATATCAGTAGTTGCACCAACTTTGATACTATCATGGGGCCGTGATTTTTTTGTGCATATATTTTTCATGTTGAAATATATATATATATATATAAATTTGTATTGGTACTATGGAGCCAAGCTGAGGAGCTGGAGGCATTGGACAGTCATTTAAATCTCATATGTTAACTTTTGGGTTGAATCTCAAATAGTGTTAAATGGAAAGCTAGTGCACTATTGCTCTAGCACTATTAAAATTTTTAATAACACTATTTAAGTGTTTTGGCAGGCAGTTGCTCTCTCCTCAGTACTGTGGACCATATAGAACTGCTTTTACGCATACAGTGACCAACTGAACACCTGTGATGCGGAGTGATAAATAGTTACACATAGTTTACATAGTTAAACATCCCAGCGCTGTTTCTGTCCATTATTACTACTCATTGAATGCATTTCGTCCAATCAGACAACTCGGTCTAAGGTTACTAACTGTTATATAACTTAATCTCATTATTTTCTTTTTCTTTTTTCTGAAGTCTTAGTTTTTGAGACAATAGACAACACTGGACACTTTGCAGAGTGCCTTTACACTGACAAACACGTCAGTTCCGATGGGTTGTACTGTATGTATACTGTATGTAACATGGAATTACTGTTTTCCTTATGCTTATTTTATAAAAGCAATTCTTAGTAATTGTTTCAGTACATAAAAATGACTGGCATGACATTCTGAAAAAAATCCTGGTGATACTTTGGGAATAATTACATTACATATGTTCTGATGGTAAACAAATCCCAAATGAATATGGCGAAAAACTGCACCACTTTATGTGTGTGCGTGTGCGTGTGTGTATGTGTGTGTGTTTCAACCCTGCAGTTCTAAACAGATGGATACTCTCCACTGCAATGTGCTTCTTCTTCTTTTGTTTAGCTGTAAACTTTCTTTCTAAAAATAGCAATGCAGCACATTGTAAACTGATGTGAAGTGTGTGTGTGTGCGTGTGTGTGTTTGTGTGTGTGTGTGTGTGTGTGTGTGTGTGTGTGTGTGTGTGTGTGTGCGCGCAATGTGTGTGTGTCTTTTCCTGCTGTCTGTAGAGGCTTTTGATCACAGCGATGTTGCTGGCTCTTTTGAGATAATCAGAGCGATTAGGAATGACATTAAAAGAGCTGCAGTGAGACTGTGTGTGTGTGTGTGTGTGTGTGTGTGTGTGTGTGTGTGTGTGTGTGTGTGTGTGTGTGTGTGTGTGTGTGTGTGCGAGTGTGTGTGTGTTTCTTAATGTGAGTGTGTGTGTTTCCTAATGTGTGTGTGCTGTTTAAATTGTGCACATCTGTAAATGTGTCTATTCCAAAGTAGTCTCTGTGTGTGTTTCTCTAACTGCCTTTCTGCTGTCAGCTGATCAATCAATCTCTCACTTGCCCTTCTATCAGTTACATTCCTCTACCTGTCTGTCTGTCTTCCTGTCTGTCTGTCTCTTTCCGTCTCTCCCTCTCTTTCTGTCTCTTTCTCTTTCCTTCTTGTTCTGTTTGATCCTCTCCCTCTCACTGCACTCTTCTGTTCACCTCTCATCCATCATCCCTGTGTTTGGAGTCACTGATCATCACTCGCTCTTTTTAAGCTCCCTCTCTCCGTCAGCTCTAAACTGAAATCTGTCCATCACTCAGCAGATCAGAAACAGGGGGCTTCTGAGCAACATGAATGGAATTTCAGTGACATGGAATTCTTTTTCAGCATCACAAAAACCTTGGAAATTGGAAACACAAACACATCACTTCAATCCAGATGAAATGTTATTACTGATAAAACATGATAATGTGAATTAACAGCAAAAATCAACACATTAATGATCATATGAACCTATGAATTGCAGCTGCACCACTGTCAAATCTGCTGCTATAGAGCATTTATCCAGGCAATATATCTGATCACAATTCAAAATCCATAATTACTGTGGTATAAACATACTGTGCATCTAAACTCACATGACTGGATAGTGAGTTAGCGTCGGAATCAGCATTAGCAGAACCCGATATAAAGTTTCTTTCTTTTCCTGTAATTTTATATCTCGGAGCTCGTTATGTGCTGCACCCGGAGAGATCAGACGCTACATTTCTCCACATGCTCAATGCATTCTGGGTAATGAGCTGGGCGTTTCTGAGTCTTTCTTTTATCTATTCTTTTTATCATTTCTCTCTCAGTGTGTTGGTGCACAGGAAAAGAGAGGAAATAACGAAAGGACAAAACGAAGTGAGCACCCAGCGAGAACGCGGAGGATGGACAGCGAAGGAGCTTCTGTTCTTTCATTTTCCTCTGTTCTTCACTCCCTCGATTCCTTTATCTCTCACTTTGATCCCCCTTCCGTCTCACCGCCTCTTTTAGAGTCTCTAACTCTGTCTGTCTCTCTCTTACTCTATCTGTGTTTATTCTTCACTAATAGTATGCATACCTTATTTGTATTTCACTCATAATACAGAAATAATTCACTAGTAATACAGAGATGTTAGAGCTATACTCTCTCTCGCTGTCTCTCTTCTTTTTCTTTTTACTCTAATTTTTGATAACAATATTTCAGTTACAGATTATATTTAAATATTTAATTATCATTCATAAGTATCCATCTATCCATCTAGGATTGGCACCCTGTCCAAAGTGTACTCTGCTTGGTGCCGTAAGTCTCCTGGGATAGGCTCCAGGCCCCCACGACCCTGTACAAAAGATAAACAGTATAGAAGATGAATAAATCTATTTATTGTCTAACCCTAACCCTTTCTAAACCTTGCTTTTTCTGACTTTGGTTATAAATTATGTTAATTAGGAAAATAAATAGAAAGATGCTCAGAAATCAGAGAAGAAACAGGAAAAAGAGGAACAACAGAAAAAAATTAAATAGAAAAAAAAAGTGAAATTTAGCTTGAAATGACTGTAAAAATAATAAAAAATACCATCATTTTAATTTTAATTTGCTTTTTTTTGTAACGTTTTATTCAACAAATGTCTTTCCTCTTGTCTGTAATTTATTCTCTATTGATGAATATTTGTCTTCATTTTTATTTTTCCTCTCTCTTGTGTCTCTTGTCCTTTTCACTTCTTCATCTTTCACTCATTTTTCATTTATCTGTCCCATTTTAGTTTAATATTTTCTCCCTTGCTTTATTTTTTATTTTTGTTCTTTTCTATTTCCTGCTGTTTTAGATGAAAAACTATTTGACATACTACTACTACTACTGCTAATATTCATTTGTTATTTTTTACTAAATATATATTTTCCCTGTTACACTCTTTATCAGTTAAGTGTTTAAATTTCACCTCCTCTCTGAAATTAGTGATATATTTGTGTATACATTTGTATACATTTGTGTATGCATTTAATTGCACACTCAAGCGCATTTAAAAAAAAATCTGTTAAATGTTGAGATTAACTAATTATTATTTTTTTTAATCATATAAGGAATATAAGGGGCGTTTTCCTTTTACATTTCAAATTGGCATATCGTCTCTTCTCTTGGGCCGATTGCAATGAAACAAAGCCTGCATGTTATCTCAAGCTCAGCCAAATACACCAGTGAAAAGCGCATTAAAATTTGTTCAGTAGTTTTTATGTGATGCGTGCACAAACAAACAGACAGCAAAAAATCTAAAAACCATCTTGCTGTGTTCTATTACTCATCTGATGTACACCCTAAATATTTTATTTGAAAATATCTTCAATGTTCAGACACAGCAACTTTTATACATAGCAACTAGCATAGTTGTTTCAATATATATAAAAACTATATAGTTGTTAATTATATATATAAAACCATTGCACCATTTTCTTCTCTTATTAATGACTCATTCTCCTGTCTGTCTCTGTACAGCACTAATTAATGCTCTGAGAGTTAATTAAGAGTTCCTCTGCAGGAGAGACACTGGTGCTAATTAAAGAAGAGGATTAAAACTGTCTTGTTTCAGTAGCAGGCTTCTTCTTCTTCTTAAATAATGAGGCTCTAAATAGTACATAGAGCGATGAGCATAAAGCTCAAATCGCCTGTTTACTGTGAGATAAAATGCTAAAACAACAAACACAAGATGAATGAATAAGCAGTAATTAACTCTGCTACAGATACAGTATACAGCTCAATATAACACACAACCAGCAAACTGCTAAATACAAAGGTTTCACTCAGTAGCTCTACTATCAAAGAAAGAAAACAAATATTTTATACACAGCAGAGTAATTGTTAAAGATTTTACTTTTGCTAAACAATAAAATCTAGAAAACATTGCTAACAGCAAAAAAAGAAAAGAAAAGAACACCTAGCTAGAATGCAGACAAATGCCCTGACACCTAAACTGTCTTACTCAGACAAAGTACAGAAACTTGCATGTTTTTCTGCACATTATTAAAATGAAACCTTTAGCTAACCTTTGGCTCCTGTAGATAGCATAGCCCAGCTACCGTTATTTAACACCTCTTTTAAGGAAATTGTTAGTAATGAGATGACTCCAATTCTCCAACAATGAGAACAGTGCTAGATTGTAACAGTGCTTAGCACGCTGTAATTTCTGGGGGTGTATCCACGATGAAGTGTATCCACGATGATTTCTCCAGTGTTTTGAATATTAGCTCGTTTATCACTTGTTTACACTTCAAACCGCTTTGTCTTTTAATGATTTTTTAAGCAGAAATTAGCAATAGTCTGAATGAGCAGATTTCCATTAGACCTTTCTTCTCTGCATCTTCACCTAGGAAAATTTTCCTTCTTCCTCTCCTGAGTCTCTCCATCACACAGACTGATTGATTACATCTATTTTATTCTACCACCGTATTTCCTCGTTCTGTCTCACTCTCTCTTTAACTGTCTGTCTCAATCTCAGCTGCATGTCAGATTTGGAAGTGAAGTAGAGTCTCCAGGGACATGTACAGCTTCAGGCTTTACAACTGCATCAAATACTAATTCACTACCTGTCTTACTCTCTCTTTAACTGTCTGTCTCTCTTAATATCTGCGACTCAGACGTACCGGTCTGTCTCTCCCGCTGTTTTTATTTGCCTTCCTATTTTTTCTTTCATTCTCTCTCTGCACCTCTATCACACTGTTTCGTTGTCTATGTATCTGTCTGCCTTTTTTGCTTTTCATCTATCTTTCTGTCTGTCTATTTATCTTTCTTTCTAATTTCATGCTCACTTTATCTGTCTCACTCTCTCTTTGTTTGTCGGTTTCTGAGTCTCAGCTGTGTACCAGATTTAGAAGTGAAGAAGAATCTCCAGGGAAGTGTACAGCTTCAGGCTCTACAACCACCTCGACTAAACCTTCTACCTCACTACCCATATCATTCTCTCTATCTATATCTCTACCCAACTGTCTCTCGCTCTTTATGTCTGTATTTCTCATTCTCTCCCTCTATCTCCCTTTCTCTCTCTCTTTCTCTGAATGACATGTTTTCAGGGTGTTGCACGGTGTTTCAGGTCATTCTGACAGCCTGTTTTTATTCTATTGTTTGATTAAATATTAAGAACGTTAATAATTCTGATGCACTTTCACCTGCACTCTAAGGGTTAGTGTTCAGATGTTTCTCTCACGGTGTGTTATTTATTTATCTTAGGCAGCACAGGTTCCAGTCATGCATTGGTTCAGTGTGATGGTGCCATGTGTGTTTTATGACAAGAGGGATTCAGTGAATGAAAACACAGGAAACACTCATCTTTCTTGAGCTTTTCTTTTCACTGAGAATGCTTTAACATGAGAGAAGGAAAAAAGAGACAAGAAAAGAAAAGGAAGAATTTCCACAAAACAATGAGTGAGTGATATGGTGTGTGTGTTCTGTGTGTGTAAAAACAGTCCTAAATCTTGGTATCTTTCTTGGTGGAGAGTTTGTTCAGGTAGCGAGTCATATGTTTGGGTTCCTGGTAATCTTGCTTGCCTTGTGCTTGGGTTCAATATGTCCACTGGGACCTGACTCCAAAAGTGAGACAATCCCAAAGACCTCCATGTTATATACATTGCCCAACATGTTTACATTACTTGTACAACATAAATAAACATGTTTATAGCCTGGTGTTTGGTCTCAATAGCTATAGATTTCCAATTAGTAAGAACTATACAAAGATGAATTTGTATGTAACACATCAGTGAAGCCATATAATTATAAATAGCAGTATGCTATGCATCACTTTAACTAAGCAACTAACTGGAATTGCTGTAGTTTAACTTATAACAAGAAATGCAGGAGTTGACACTTGATTATGTGTTCGGTATGAATGGTCAAATTCATATCAAAAGTTTGATCAAATTCAAACTAATGATATCATATAAATTTATATTATTCACCTTAGAATTTTAGCTATGATAAAAATTAAGCTAGTTAGCTTGTAGAATGTGAGGTAAGTAGTGAGGAGTGTTCCGCCCAACAGCCAGGCACTGTTCGCTTTGCACATATGCCCATATATGGATTGTCCAGAATTTAGGCAGGGTCAGCTCCTGCAAAGATGGTGATGACCAGCGATACCCCAGTTGAGCTTCGAAAGTATTCTTTAGAAACCCTATAATGAAGAATTTGTCCAGTTCTTTCCAGACAGGCCATCTTTTCGGGTATCTGGTCATGTGCTTGGGTTCCTGGTCATGCGTTTGGGTTGCTGGTAGTGTATTTGGGTTGCTGGTTTTTCATCTGGGTTGGTGGCAATGTGTTGGTGTTACCTGTCACATGTTTAGGCTTGGGTTGCTGGTTTCCTATCTGGGGTACTGTTCGTGCTGGCCATTTGTTTGTGTTGTGTGTTTGGTTTGCTGGTTGTCTGTTCAGGTAGCTGGTCGTAATTGGGTTTCTGATCATCTGTTCAGGCTGCGAATAGTGTGATCGGGGTGTCATGTAGTTCAGTTGCAGCATAGAGTGTTCAGGTTGCATGGATTGTATGTTGTGTTTAAACTGTGTGTGGGTTGTTGGTCATTCTTTTTGTTTGCTTGTTGTATGTTCTTTTGTAAGTGATGTTTTCAGGTTGATGGGTGGCAGGTCATGTGTTTCGGTTGTGCATCTCATGTTTTGGTTATGGCTTGTCTGTTTGATTTTGTGGTAATGTGTTCAGTTTGTTGAGCAGTCATTTAGTTTGTGGGCCATGTGTTAGGTTTGTTGGTTATGCATTTGAGTTGTTTGACTTGGGTGCGTCTGTTCATCAGTGACATCACAAACATTCTTTATGTAGATACTCTACAATGGTAAGCATTTTTCAAATATTATTGTCCTCTGTGTGTGTATATGTGTGTGGGACTTAACAGAGCTGTTTGTAGTTAGTGGATCAGTTTATCAGCCTATCAGCATCTGTCTCTTTCAGTTTCATTCCAGCTGCTGATTAACATCACAAAACAAGAAAAACTACTTGACTGCCAGCTGCCATTTCCCATGGCTTATTTATGTTTTCTTATTATACTATTAAGATGCACACTTTGGCATGAATTTGTTTAAGCGTCATGTTCTGTAAGAATGGTTCTGTGGAATACCTTATTATTATTAACCATGTTAGTAACCATATGCTAGCCCATAGCTCACATAAAAATAATAAAAAAAAGAATCTGATGGGGATGTTTGAGATAGTGTATTTGGGCTATATTAGTTGTTTAGTTGTGAAGCTGTAGCCTGACCCTGGATTAGCTAGGGTTATGTCAGTGGTGGAATGTTAAGTCACCTGGAGCCGTGCTAATTCCTACCCAGTTTTTTCCTTCTTTTAAAATCATCCAATCCCAGCTGGGCAACAGTGGCCAGGTGCTATAACCTTGCACAACAGCATGATTGAGTGTAATGAAAGGATGTCTCAGGGGATTATGATGACATAAACAGGGAGGCTAACAGCATGAGGAGGTGAAGCAGAAATCCCCAAATCCCAAAAATCCACAAACACAAAGTGTTTATTTAAAATCTCACAGTAATGCACTAAAGAATTTCTTTCGTTCTTGTGTTCAGTGTTTGGTGTATAATATACAGTGTTAATGTGCAGTGTGTCACATATATATATGAATGTGTAGTGTGTAAAGTACAGCGTTAATGAGTAGGGTGTAATGTATATTGTTAATGTGAAGTGTTTAATGTGTAGTGTGTAATGTATATTGTTATGGATTGCGTAATGTCTAGTGTTTAATGTGTAGTGTGTAAAATCTAGTGTTTTACACTAGGTAGCTCAGTGGTTAAGGCATTGGACTACGGTTCGGAAGGTCCCAGGTTCAAGTCCCACTACCACCAAGTTGTCCCTGTTGGGCCCTTGAGCAAGGCCCTTTACCCCAACTGCTCAGATGTATAATGAGATAAAAATGTAAGTCGCTCTGGATAAGAGCGTCTGCCAAATGCCTAGATGTAGATGTTTAATGTGTAGTGTTATGCAGTGTAATGTGTAGTGTTAATGTTTAGTGTATAATGTGTATTGTTTAATGTATAGTGTTAATGCGTAATGGTAATATATAGTGTTATGTATATACCCACAGTGTTTAATGTGTAGTGTGTGTAATGTATAGTGTCATGCAGTGTGTAATTTGTAATGTGTAATACACTGGAATGTATAGTGTTATGCAGTGTGTAATGTATAGTGTTAAAGTATAATGTGTAATGTATAGTGTTAATGTGTAGCAGTAATATATAGTGTTATGTAATGTGTCATTTACTGTATATCGTAATGTTTTGTGTGTCATGTATATTGTTTAATGGATAGTGTGTAATGTGGAACATGCTAGGACATTACTCAGTGTCTGAAGAGGACTGAGCCTAACCGAGTCAAATCAAGACAAACTTAGACAAGTGCTCAGGAATGGGAATAAGTGGGGTGTTTGGAAGCACATAGACGAATCCTCCTTGAATGCACTCAGTGAGCTTATCACTCTCAGACGCTGAGCTAAACCTGAATCACACTAAACACTAAGCATGACATGGTCAGGATCTGCACAGACGTCCTCCTCCACTCTCCCTCCCTCTCTGTAACATGCCTCCAGTCCTCCAGCTTAAGAAAGCATTAACACCCGTCTTTAACTCTTTTCAGGACAAGACGACCCCTTCAGGCTTTAACACACTTAAACATAATTCCTTCAAATCATAAAAATAAAAAAGAATCTAATGGTTGATTGTCATATTTCAATATATTATTTATCTTTCTTTTATTTTTTCCTTTTTTCCTCTCGTTTCTTTTTACAATTTTTATTGTCACTATTATATTTACTAATTTGTTTCCCTATTGTTTTATTCTATTCTGTTCTTCTTAGTTGCATTTAACCTATAGGCATTTACCAAATAAAAATTATGAATTTGAATACAGAGTGGTTTAACAAATTGGTTGAAAGTTAATAATGCATCACTATTAATAAAACTAAAAGGACTTGTTTGGATTTGTGGTGTTGTAGTTATGAACAGGACATTTCCAGTTCCAGTTCCCAGCTTCCTGTAGCAGACCCGCCTATGTTCCACAAAAAAAAAAAAAAAAAAAAAACTCCTCTCCTTCGCGTCATTACCAGTCGTTAGTGGCATTTTATTCATCATTAGTCATCATTGGCTAATTAAGAAACGATGATGTCAGTGGTGTCATGCAGCAAATAACAGACCACTAATGACTACTAATGACTAAACACCATTATGCACAGTTTAATTATATTTACATCAGTTGAAGTCCAAACAAGCCCCTGAATACAACAGTAACAACACTCAGGTTCTGTTGTCTGTGTTATAAAATCCATGTATCAGTGTTAGGTTTTTAGAATGTATTTAACTTTTCCACTCACAAACTACTATGGATTATTTTATATAATATTTTATATAATAATACTCGTAGTAAAAATATTGTAATATATACTATATGAGATGTATATATGGGATGAGTGTTTCCCTTTTCACCGCCATCCCTGGCTTGTGGCTTAGGGACAAACTGACATATTCATCACTATTATAATCTACTCATTTCAAAAATCTTGGCCGTTAATATGGAGTTTGTCTTCTGTTTGTTTCTTCCAAAATCTTCCACTCTTCAGGGAAGGCTTTCTATTAGGGGACTTCCAATTCATCCCAAAAAGAGTTGTGGGAAACCAGGTTTCCACTGAGTTTGCTTTGTGCACAGGGCCACCGTCATGCTGTAATATTTTTCGGCCCCTTTAGTTCTAATAATAATTTTAAAAAAGTATTTCTGTAGTCATTGTGTGCTTCCAACTTTGTCACTTTGTTCACAGAAAATCTTTTTACAACTTTTTGGTCATATAGTATGACCAAAAGTATTTTAATTATAGTATTTTAATTATTTATGTTCCTGTTTTTCTCTTTGCTCTTAATTCTAGTTGTTTGTTATTTCCGTTTAAGGTTTTTTTTTCTTTTTATCTGTTGTAGTGAAATCTAATCTACAAAAAGTTAAAAGTTTTTTCTTTTTTTTTTTTTTTATAGTTTTGCATGCATAAACAGCAGGTGTTTGTGTTTAAGGCGTGTGTCTGTGCAAGCGCTCCCGTATTATTCATGATTTCCCAGCAGTTTTCTTACGTTCTTAGACAATTCCCATTTTAAAAGCCTGATTTTTCCATTCCTAAAATGTGTATGATTCATATCTTAGAAGCCATATCTCTGCGTCAGTCTTTATGATCACCACCTGCGAACGTGTCCAAGCTCATCCATCGTCCCGATTCATCCATCGTCCCGACATACTCTGAATAATGTGGGTCTGAAACACTGGAAACGCTCACCGCACTCAGGATGAAGCGAGAGGCAGTGGAGTTGAGGAGTGCCGCTGCTGCTTCAGCGTGATTAATTAGAGTTGGAGGAGAAAACGTAAAGCGACAGCTGTTTTCATTTCCATATCAGAGCAGAAACGGAGCGTCAGAACTGCACCGGAGTCATCCATCAGAGTTACACTCCCTCCATCTGCACATTTATCAACAAAACACAATCAGATCCAACACCTTATTTTAAACACCACGATGAGGTGTTTGCTTATTGATTAGCTAAAATTCCTGCTGTACTTCTAAATAAGCAGCACACTTTAGTTTAGTTACAGGGGCGGAGCTAAGATCATGTGATTCAAGTTTATTTATGCCTTATAATATTACCAGTTCCTTCATTAAATCCAGCCAGTATCAGTCAAATGTTTAGACTCATCTACTCAATCAAAGGTTTTTATTTTTCTTCTTCTTCTTCTTCTTCTTCTTTTTTTTGAAAGCAAAGCTAAAAACAAAATGTGGATACTTAAAATAATCCTAAATACTGTTTATATCTAAAATTTATTTATCTGTTTAAAGTTTTTGTCTACCACATAATTTCTTGATTTATTTCACAATTTTTAGGTTTCAGTATTATTAAATTCATATTTTCCATTTTCTTATTGTATCGGAAATTCCCTTTCTGGCCACATCATTAAGTACAGCTTGAGAATACCTCCTTTTGCTTTCAGAACTGTCTTAATTCCTTGTGGCACAGATTTAACAAGGTGCTGGAAACATTCCTTCGAGATTTTGGTCCATATTGACATGATAGCCTCACGCAGTTGTTGCAGATTTTATCAGCTGCACATCCACAATGTGAATCTCCTGTTCCATGACATCCCAAAGGTGCTCAATCAGATTGAGATCTAGTGCCTGTGGAGGCCATTTGAGTACAGTGACCACATTATCATGTTCAACAAACCAGTTTGACATGATCTTATCTTTGTTACATGGTGCGTTATTCTGTGGCTTAAAGAGATGGACTGCAATACTCAGGTACTCAGGTAATGCTCACTTGGTACAATGGGGCCCAAAGTGCGCCCCATAACATCACCTTTCTTCCTGATTCTGACGCTAGGTTTCAAATTTAGCAGATCATCCTGACCCTATCTACATGCCTAAATGCATTTATTGCCATTTATTGTGATTGGCTGATTGGACATTTGTGTTAACAGACAGATGGACAGGTATACCTAATGAAGTGGCTGGAGAATGTATAAACAAAGAATGCAATTAATATTAATGAGTGTGTAACAAGCATTAACAAGTGTATAATATTATATCATCATATGAGATGCAGGAAAATGTTATCACTTTTAAGCAAAGAAAATAACGTGCATGCAGAAACGACTTTTTATGAATAATGTTAATTGTAATCTGTTTTAATTCCTGTGATTAGGAGACGTGCTGGTGCAACATAGTGGTGACATTATAAAATAATTAGACATTATGAAAATAAGTTAAATAAGGTGCATTGTATTTATATATATATATATTGTACTGTTACGAATATTGTTTCTACTGGATTTTAAAAAAGGTTGTTGAATCAGGCAACAAAAAATGTGTATATTGTCTTGTCATAAGAAATGTTTATTAGCAAGGCCAATAAAACAATGAAATAATATTCTTCAATATATCCAGTTTTAATGAGGTAATTATTTGCTGTTTTATTTATTATTTTCACTCTACTGTTGTATCCATGTTCATCACATTCACATGCGCACACACACGCACGCACACACATACATCATCTTAAGTAAATTCCATGCTGTTGTAAACACAACTAAACAGAGTGTGTTGATTATGCTGTGTTCCCTCTTCTCATACTAAATAAATAAGACGGTGTGTTGAAGCCTGACTGGAGCTCAAGGTTACCCCACGTTCTGTGCAACACAAGTGAGCAGATGTAGTAAAGCCCCGTTCATCTTGTTAATTAAATAATTAGTGCCAGACTTTCAGGGCAGACGTCTCAGCGGGGCAGAACTGAGACGCGGCCGTCTGTTTTCCACTCCCGCTCTGTTCTAAAAGCTTTGTATTATTCAATTAAACAAGCAGAACCTGCCTAAGCATCCTCCTGAGGACTTCATACTGAACTTTGACCTTCAACAAACTGGATATGACTTCATCACATCTGAGCTGGACATGCATATTAAAAAGTGAAAATAAACTGTGGCTTTCGGGTTTTGTTAAGGAAATCTGATGACACATTGGGCTTGTAGTTTACAGATTAGCCTCATATATGCTGAATTGAGCCTCAACTCATCATGAAGGTATCCACCTGGCCCTGATTTTTACCTCTCTGGTGCTGTCTACCTGCCCCACTGTCGTAGCTCTCTGGACTCACTTGACCTGACTTCTCTGAAACTAAAGGGCCCTGACTACTCAACTCTCTAAAACTCTGTCACAACCTCAATTTTCTAGGGTCACCTGGACCCACCCCTCAGGTTTTGGAGTAAGCTCCCAGTCAGGTCACCTGGTCCTTCCCACCTACCAGGTAAGAGGCACCTACACTCAACTTCTTAATTCTTTGCACCAATCCGTCTGACCTCCTTAAATCCCTGCGAGCCCTTACCTAGCTCCACTTACCTGCTCCCCGAAACCAGTGAGCCCCACCCCATCAAACTTCTGGAGTCACCTGGCCCCATCCCTCATCTCTCTAAAGCCAACCACTTAGCCCTGTCTCCACAGGTATTTTGAGATACCTAACCTAATCTCTCTGGAGTCCCCTGACCACACCACATCACTCCTCCAGCCAGCTGATTCCTTATCTGTATGGGGTTATCAACCTGACCCTGCCTCCTCAGCTCTTTGGAGTCACCTGGCTCTGCCTTCTCAGGTCTCAAGAGTCACATGACCATGCCCCCTCATTAATGTTTTGCAAATGTGCATGTTATTGAGCTCATGAAGTTAAACTGTTTTAGAGAGAGAGAGAGAGAGAGAGAGAGAGAGACGCAAATGTCAATCCCATTTTGAGAGCGTCCAGTATGTGGTATATCCTAAAGTTCACACATTATACCTTTAGGTTAAAACCATCAGATTTCCATCAGCTCCACAGACAGCACACACACCTCTGAGGTGTCTCATTCAGGACTCACACTCACACCCCTGTCATCTCACCCGCCTCACTCGTTCTCTGACACACACACACACGCGCACGCACACACATGCACGCACACACACACACACACACACACACACACACACACACACACACACACACACACACACACACACACACACACACACACACACACAGTCAACCATTTCCCCTGTATTCCTGCGAAAAAGTTTATCGATTAAATGCCCAGTTATGGGACGCAGACACTAGAGAACATTGATCTTATGTCACACTCAGATGAACGCCACTTACACACCAGACATTTTTGCCATTCTGAGAAGGAACAGACACACACACGCACGCACGCACGCACGCACACACACACACACACACACACACACACACACACACACACACACACACACACACACACACACACACACACCATTAGTGAAAATTATGGTCAACCATGGTGGAAACTTTTCAGGCTTGATAAGAAAAAGGATGACTACAAAGAGTGGGGTTAAAACAAAAATATTAAACTTTATCTTAAAAACTTTAGTTTTGAACTTAGCTCTGTGCTATCAGGTGTACACTTTGTGGTTGTGTAATTTTACAGATAATAAAATACTGCAATGGTATTTGCATTAAAACCTAATGAAAGGTTACTATACATGTGCTGTATAATCTACACTACTAATATAAATATGTTAAAGCTACCTGAGGCGAGAATACTTTATTTTCCTTTTTTGACTGTAGCATTTTAGATGGGAATGCAACTGTTTACAATGACTAACAAAAGCCTGGGATGACGCACCTGCATATTATGCACACCATGATCGGCTGAAAATGTGTCTCGTGTAGATATCTGACCACGAAATGTCTGACATGCAGTTGCAAAGGTTGGACAGTTAGCGATGTCATTTCTATCAGAATAAATGTGAGTCCTATTATGTAAGAAAAAACACATGATGGTATACACAAATATAAATGCTGGTTATTCGAACTGGGAAAACAACAATTTAGTCTTACATGAGTGACTGTTATTGGACTTGGCAAATTGGCACTGTTCAGTAAGTCGGGTTTGGGTGATGTTTCTTTTTAAAAATCTGGGTTTTTAAAAATCTTTTTCTCTCCAATATTTTCACATACTGTACTTTTATCTTGGCACACATAATCTATACGTCTATGCATATATATATATATATATATATATATATATATATATATATATATATATATATATATATATATATAAAGAAACATAAAAAAATATTTAAAGTCAATTATAAGTCATACAGGTAAGTCTATTCTGACTAATTAGAATTCAGAATTCAGTCCTTGTTATTACAGTAATTACAGTGCTATATAGCATTCGGTGTTTGATCATTCCACTGTGAAACATTATCTTGCTTTATCCATCAACAGTTTAAAAGAAAAAAAATAATAATCCTGGCACTGACAGACACAAACAATTTGGATGTGTGAATGTTTTCTTTTTTTTTTTTTTTTTTTTGCTGTATTGATTTTCAGTAGGTGCTGCAGGAGAACACATTTCAGGTGAAATATGGATGGTTAAAAATAGAACAGTGCAACGGGTTACAAAAAAAAACTAAACAGAAGTGGTGAAAAACATTTGTTAAATATAGGGTTTTTTATCATATTGGGTATGAAAGCAGGAAAGAGATCCCTCAAACCCTCTATCCATTTAGGACCAATGCAATTGCAGCTTTTTGAGAGATTGTTTCTCGTCTAATAACTGCAACTTTTATTTCCTATAAGAACCAGCATTCCAATAGTGTTAGTTTCTTGAACTGCGAGTGGTTTGTATTGTATTAAAAGCTCAAATACACATGTTTCTTCTGAACACCTTTACATCATAGCTTTCCACTCAGTACACACACTTCACAGTGCCTTCTGGGTAATACACCCATGTCATACACAATGAAAACACACCATACAGACACAAACTAACCATAGGAACACACACTTATAAAAACACACTATTGTGGGACTCAGTCTGAGAGACAGTTTGAGTCAGATTTTGTCAGTGTTTTTAAAACCATGATTTCATGTTTTTCTTTATACAGCTCATCTCTCTGACTCACACTATTATTAAAACGCACACATACACACACTTCGGGACCTTTACATTTTGGTTTTGTTGCAGTGTGTGTAATTACAGACTTGTTAAAGCTTCACCTCAAGCAACTCATTTCTAATCAGATGTGGAAATGCAAACAAACAACCCCCAGACACACATATCATAATAATTTGATAGAGTTTTAGTATTGTTTATGTAACAAGCATAAAAAATAAGTCACGTAATAATGTTTTAATAGGTCATTTTATTTGAAATGGAGATGTAATTAAATGCTCTACCGTGTTTATTATTCTCTATTTAATCCCCTGCTACACTAATGCACTTCTCCCAGCCTTGGATACCATCAGGGTAAAAACCTTTTATGCTGCAGCCATGACTGGTCTGCCTGCTTCATGTCTGAAACGCTGGCCTCCTAGGAATACCTTTAATGGTCAAATATGTGTAAATATCTTGGAGTGAGTTCAGGACTGAACTGGCCTGTGGCAATAACTCCAGACCAAGTTACTGTAATGTGCAAGTGGCATGTGGCATTCATGAATGATTGTGTGTACAGTTCCCATAGACAGATGTACCTCTTCCACAAGTTCGAGACAACTTATCCAATGGCCAGGAACATCATTTATGTATGTATGGGCTTCTTTAAAATGTTAGAACCACTCAAGTGGTTTACTGTGGCAAATATTTGTTGCAGCATCGTACTGTCCTTCAAATCTTTTGTAAATGTTAATCCGTTTCATGCTTTCATGCACAAGAAATGTCTTCACAATTCCCAGTTTGACTTGACCCCCCCCCCCCCCCCCCAATTTCATTGGCAAAAATGCTTCAGATGTAGAAGATTGCAAGATATATCTCCTGTGCACATGCAACCCTCTTCAAGTCTTCTGACTGGTTTTGAATATGATTTATATCTGGGCTTCAACTGATTCACTCCATTCGTCTTCTGAAGCCATTCCATTTCATTAACTTGTTATGAGCTTGAAAAGTGATTCCCCCCTCCCCCTCTATATTCAATTGTCTAACAGATGCCAATTTTTGCGGGGCCCCAGTCCGAGCTGAAGAGAAGCAGATCCATAGCTTTGATGCTGCCATCACCATGCTTCACTATTGGTGTGGTGTCATTTTGAAGGTAAGTTTCAATCTCATTTTTTGGCAAACATATCTTTTAGAATTATGCCCAAAAAGTTCTAAAGAAGAATTAGTCTTTATTTGTCACATTTACACCAGTACATACAGCACTGTTAAATTCTTTCCATCACATATGCCATCTTGTTAGGAAGTTGGATGAAAGCGCAGGGTCAGCAATGATATAGCGCACCTGGAGCAGAGAGGGTTAAGCACCTGGCCCAAGGCCTCATCGGCAGCTTAGAGGCGCTGGAGTGTGAACCCCAGAACATTTGATTATAACCCAGAGCCTTAACGACTGAGGCAGCATTGCCCCATTATACCCTCATTAGACCATAAAACAAACTGCTCCATGGTTTAAACTTTTAATATCCATCGTAGTCTTATTTTAGCTAGGTAAATATAATTATTGCAATAACTCCTATTAATCTACCAATTGACAGAAAGGTGATACTGTCAGTTAACTTTGTGTTAAACAGAATTATTTGATATGTGTCTATTTAGACAGTTTATCACATTAGTACATCCTCAGCCCGAATGGATCTCAAGGGAAGTTGGAATCACTGGGTGTTGATTACAGGATGTAATGTAATGTGTTAATTACTATGAGATGAGACATGGTGCTGCATTCATGTACAATTTGAAATGGTGTAAATATGAGTTTGTGTCAAAACTAAAGGCTGCAAACACATCATAATTATGAGCAGCACGGTCAGACGGATGCCCTTTCATCATGCTGGAGTAGAGGATGCTTACTGTGCAGAAATGAGATCATGAGGAATTCAGGAATGTGAAGGCAGACATGTCAGAACTGAAATAAAAGTAAAGAAAATGTTCAGAAAAAAAGTATATATTATATATAGTTATATAATGTGGTTATATATATGAGGTGTCTTTGTACTGCCAATTTCACATTTTC